>CM061921.1:316351493-316951493 GCA_031002005.1 Vandiemenella viatica | reverse complement strand
ATTATTAAGTTTCTAATACATAAAGGTGCTAAAGCACTGGAAACTTTGCAAAGATTACATGAAGTTTGGCAATGATATACTTTCAAACCTTAACTGAATGAGAGGTGCAAGTTGGTCTGTGAAAAAATTTCTAACATCAATCATGCACATCAACCAAGCATAGTACCACATATATATATCACTGCAAATTTAAGAACTTATTCTCAAAGAAAATTTTGTAAAATTTGTGCAGAAAATGGATAAATTACAGAATTGTGCATGGAATGATGAAGGAATTACATTTATGTAGAACCACTAATAGATTGGTGCCAAGGTCAGAGCCGTATTTAGGGCATGTATGCCCCTAGGCTACACATCTGTGATACCTCAAGATCTGTACGCCTCTAAGCTATAATTGTGGTGCGGGCCCTTGTGTGTGTGTGTGTCAATTACTTATTATTAAATTAATAAACCTTTTAATGGAAAATATTGAATAATGTAATGATAGTAAAAATACAGGACAATAACTTTACTGAAGTGAACGATGTTAGCAAGTGACGCCCACACGTTCGATTTGTTGGCTGATGATCGATAGATACGGTGCTGCCTAGCTTAGTGCTGTTGTTGCAACCAAACACCCTCGGCAAAAGCCCACAAAATTACAAACTGAAAAGTTTTAGTAACAATATGAAACAGTAGTCCTACATGTTTAGATAAAACAAATGATAAAAGATTATTAACATCACCAAAGCAAGCAATAGAGAAAGATTAAAAACACAATATTGATTATTCACAATTTATGTCAACAGGATGACAGCGACTAAAATATTTTATTTTTGCATGTGGCGCAGGCCCCTTCGTGGTGCGGGTCCCTAGGCTACAGTCTAGGTAGCCTATGCCTAAATGCGGCCATGGCCAAGGTTGTTGAATGCAAATCAGAAGGGTATAAGGGCAGATATCTCAGAAGCTTTTGGAGTGCTCTGAATCAAAAGGAGATTCTTTCTTTTTTCTTCTGGTTTTAACCCTTTAACTGCTACAGTTTGCCCGGCCGAGCTCTCGCTGAGTGCTGCTTTGTTTACGGCTAAGCTGTTTACCTGCCCTGGAATGCCGCGTTCGGCCAATACCTGCGCTACTGAGCTGGGCACGCGGACTGGACCGGTTTGTGCTGAATATATCTGGAGCGTTGTGTGCGACGTTCTTCTGCTGTCGCTCTGCGATTTGAAACCCCATATACAAAATAAATGCAGTTAATATAACATCTAAAGTTTTTCAATTTAAAGCTCCTCTAACAGCGAATGTCTGCATAAGCAAACATGCAGGTACTTCATATACTAAATAGAAATTACAGCAACTGAAATGTTTTTTGTTTGTGAGCGTAGTAATTTATCTGGAGAGTATACCTTTCTGAATACCTTTCACAAATTCTGCACACATTTTCCAGCCTTCTTTTTGACCCGGGCTATGGACCGCCACTGGCGAAGTTAACAATATTTTTTTTTTCTTTTTGTATTTCGTTTAGTTTAGAGACGTATAAACGTAATATAATTATTACTCTGCAGTTACCCATGGTTAATAATTCTTTTTGTGTGATTAGCCTTCAAAAATGGTACAACACACAGTGGTACATTACATGTTCCGCATTGATTTCTCGATGCACTTTCTGTTTCGAACATACAGCGCATTTACGCATTGGCGAGCTCTTCTTTGATGAATGAAATTTGGAAAATGTCTCCCAGTTAATCCTTTACGATATTCGTTATCAGAGCGTCTTCCATTGCTAGGTTCGTTCTGTTCTGTGGTATATGCTTCAACAATTTCTCTAAGGGGGCGTCCATAAATTACGTGAGGTGAAATAAGGGGGGGAGGGGGGGTCCAGCGAAATCTTACCAAGGGGGACAGGCAGGTCAACGGAAATCTCACGTGAGATTTTTTAAATTTTTTGTTGCACTGTAGAACTAAAAAAAAAAAAAGGTCTACAAATGACGCGAAAGTCAATTTTAGGGGGGGGGGGGGATTTCCTCGAAAAATGCAGCTTTGGAAGGTTGAGACCTAAAAAAGAAAGGTCTTAAAAAGATACGAAGGCTATTTCTAGGGGGGGGGGGTCTCACGAACCAGATCTCACATGAGGAGGGGGAGGGGGGTCCGGAAAAACATCTCACGTAATTTATGGATGCCCTCTTACCAGAGACAGATGAAACTCTGCAACTGGCATTTTTCGTCCGGTTACTACTCGGTGAAGAGCCTGAGCATTTAAAATGCAGTGTTAGAGAATGTGGAAAAGAACTTTTTATACCACTACATAGTGAAAATATAGTGTGAACTGATTCTCGCGTATCTTTTCGTCTAATCAGCAACAGATATCATATGATCTTCTGTTAGAAATGTCAGGAAAAATGACAAACTGCTGAAATGTTACCTAATCCACACTTTTATCCCGCAGCTTAATCGTTAAGTGTGTGCGGTCAAACGTGTCATTCAAGCATTCTCTTTTTCCACACATTTCGCTCTCACTATCTCTAGCTTCAAACTCTGAAGAATTTTCACCTCTTGTGGAGACAATTGGTCATTTTACACTAGCTGATGTACACGGCTTAGGACTATTACTTTGAGATCCTGTCGAAGGGTCATCACTGTCATCCATATCAAAGAGATCATATTCACTGTCGTTTCTAGTAAGAATCTCCATGATTTCTTCCGCTGTACAAACATGATGGCATGCCATTTTCTCAGAGAAAACTAAAAGGAAAAGAGCAACACAAATAAGAACGCAGCTGCCAACGCTCAAGGGCCGAATGAGGAAAACAACTAACCACCCTGGGTGGAAATATGGCTACATGACCATGCCGCTAAGAGGCCAGCGCGTTAACGCATGCAGAGCACACAGGGACCCGAGCGGCCCGGCGTGTTAACACGTCCAGAGCACAGACAGGGTGGCAAGGCGGCGCATGTATACACGTCTGGAGCACCTGGGCGCAGTAGTAGCCAAGCGCGTTAACACGTCTAGAGCAGCCAAAGGGTTAAGCTTCGTTGACATTGGGGTAATTATAGGTAGGAAATGACTAAATGTAAGGAGGAGAAAGAATTTTGCCATGGCATTTTGAAGGAACGATCCTGGCATTTGGCTGAAGGGATTTCGAGAAACCACCAAAAACCAAAATCTCGATGGTCAGACAGGGATTTGAACCCACAATGTCCTGAATGCAAGGTGAGCACATTACTGCCCAACCATCATGCTCAGTAGAGATTATTTCTTGTTTAGCATTTTTACCTATGATGAATCAAGAATACAACATAATACTCATAAAATGTACAGGTCTAGTACAGACTGTTTGCAAAAAGGGTAGCAGCACTGGTGAAGGTAAAGGTAATTCTGTGGTGTAAGTTGACTTTCCACCACCACCATGAACTGCTAAAGCAACATACTACATTGATCTATTTTGCAAAATTAGAAAGGCCTACCAGTATGGTCTATAGAATCCTGCTGCTGCACAACAAAACTCAGTGCCAATCAGAAAAACTACACTCGACATCCCATCTATAGTTCAAATTTGTTGAGACCCCCAACAGCTATCAGCTCTGACATGATTAAAGGTAACAATAAAATTTATGGAATTACTTGCCATACTGTTTGCATTCAGTGGTGAAGGATTTTGGGAGCCATTATGGATTTAGTAAGTATGTGCAATAGGTGATGGCACTAGACATGTAGTTTCAAATTGGATTTTTATTTATACCACTAATCCAACATTTGAACCAGATAGTAATTCTGCAATCCCAACCCTTTGTGTCTCGTACAGCACCAGGCGATTAGTGAGAAGGGCAACTGGAGTTTTTATGAGATTTTTCTAATTTACACAATTCATTCAAAAAGTAATGAAAGTGTTGTCATATATATATAGCAGTGTCCTACGAGGGTGGCCTTAATCCTTAGAAACAAAAAGGAGTCTGACAGCCAAATCATGACTTTAAGGCGGCTGGGATAGCACTGCCAAATTGTGCTTTGCCATGAACTCATGGATGCACAGAGCAGTGCAGCTGGGAACATTGTCATGATGGAGCACTCAAGCAGTGGTGATCTTCTTTTGAATGCGGAGAACCCTTTTTTTCAATCATTCAAGAGCATCTCCAACCACCTTGAAACAACAGTGTCAGTGGAAATATTAATCACTGAAACAAATTCCCCATAGGCTTGGTGCATCAATTGATTGGTATTGGTATAACTTTTGATGAGTTAGGCACGGAACTGGATTGTGTAATTTTTGTTGATCATTTGATCTATAATGTGTCCTAACATGGTCTTTGAGACAAGGTTCACAAAATCAATTATGCTGATGCAACCACTGCTCAGAACAGACTGCCCTTGGGTGTGTAGTGTAGCAAAGTGTCCCCATTATCCCTAGGCCAAGCGGTGTGAAAGTGCAGTGACGTAGTCACTCCACAATAAAATCAATTTCATTACTATATGAACAACTTTGTAATTCACTGATCAGTTATATAATATGCAGCTCCCCATGTAATAATTGTAACGCTGATTGACTTCACTTTATCACCTTGAAAGACAGACCTACTCAAAGTGCTAAATTTTGCTTACTAAATCTTACCGTATTGCTGTATACACAATTTTCCAAGCTATAGCAGTGGGGAAAATATATATATATATATATATTCAAAAAAAATTGTATAAGATAAAATCTTTAATGACAGTACTGCACACTAAACACTTCCAAAATGAAAATGTATATCAATATCAAATCTCACATCTTCAACTCTGATTACAGCAGGGTAATTTACTATTGCAACTCTCATCTTGTAAGCACCTTAGAATTTTAGCAAATTCTAGCTCCTCACCTTTAGGCATAGGGGGGGGGGGGGAAGCTAACTCTTCAGTAACAGATACTTTCGTTGCTTGTATAGGTTAGGAGAGTGAGGCTTTATATAGCATGCAGATACTATGACCAAACAGACTAAATAAACCCTTTTAGAAGCAGTAAAGGTATTCAAAAGTTAATAAAAGACCTAAATAAACTTTCTATAACAGTAAGAAAACATTATTTTGGTAGGAAATAGGTTAATTCACATAAATTCAATTTCTAAACAATAAACTTTGCTATAGCTCAATTTCACCATTTCTAAACCAATTTAAATGCAGTAAAGACTATCAGTATTTAATAAAAGTCCTATATAAACTTTTTATCACAGTAAATAAACTTTAAGTCAACCGGGAATAAAATAATTAATAATAATTCATTTTTGAAACAATGAGCTTCTACTATGGGAGCATTTCGTCATTTCTAAACCGATTTAAGAGCAATAAAGTAGCTCAACATTTAATAAAACAACTAAATTAACTTTCTATAATGATATAAAAACCTTTTACTAACCTGAAATGTGATAATCCATAATAATTCAGCTCACCAAACAATAGGTTTCTGATATTCGATATTTCACTATTTCTGCACACTTTCAGATGAAATAAAGTAGTTTTAAAGGAGTAATAATGCAATTAAAATATAAATTCACTAAAATTCCATGGTTTCTGGACGTGTAAATAATTTAAATCAATTTTTAAACACTTCGTTAGATGCACTTCACTTTTAGCATTTTTATCACAGAAGCCTAGAAAGCTTTCGGAATAATAAGTAGATTTCTTGATAGACCCAAAAATCTAATATCACATATATTAATTTCAGACCATTCCATGCAGTAGAACCGATTCTATAAAGATTTTAGAAATTATTTCATCATGTTGCCATGTGACAAGTTTAGGAATTTATTACAGCCAATAGAAGTTAGATACAGAGATAAGACAACTTTCAGAATACATAATTTAATTCAGAGAATAATTTGGTAATTTTACATTTTCGATAAAAGCAATAGAAGTAAAGTTATTAAATTAAAACACATATAGCATTTTTGTAAATCTTGTCAAAGCTGTAATTTCACTATCCGGGCATCAATTTCAATAAAACTTACACCACTAAACTCAGGAATTTCGGGAGATCACGCTGATAATAATAATATTTAGATAAATTGTGATTTAGCTGAAATAACGAAATATTGCAAGTTCATAGAGAGTAGTAATTCCCCTGAGTAGAAAGTAGGTCGCCTCATACGTGCAGGCTAAAATAGATCTTTATAACTAAATGCTTAAAGTTAATCACTGCATATCCACTGTTTCTCTATTAAAAAAGTCTAAACACTGTCAGCCTTTAATTACCGTATATCTGTTTGGTTACTGAGTTAGCTAAGGCCTAATTTTGCTAGGTGGTAGCAGAAAGCTGCGCTTAGGCTGTGACGTCACAGAACCTATATAATCTGGTGCGCACTTGATCTGCCATCTTTATTCGTTTGAGAGCTGAGCAGTAATGTGCGTATAGTCTGTAAAAGGGTCGGTGCGGTTGGGAGGAAGGCGGTTAAGCTGAGGCTACTGAGTCGGCCATCTTGTGACTTCGGTGTATGGCGGGTTTCATTTGTAACATGAACTGGTAAATTTCCATCAGGGGTTTGGTCAGTTCTAACATCTCTCCACAACTTGCAAACTTTTGGAAAAGTATGTTCGATTCACCAATTCAACTTTTAGAATGCTATTTTGAACTTTTGATTTTCTTTTAAATAAATTTGAAGATTTTGGAAAGTGAACTGTTTTTATTTCATAGTCATCTGATCACCTTTTCTCTATTTGTGGGTTAACAAATATTGTGGCGACCTCAAGCATTCAAGTTGAGTTATCCGGCTACATGGTCAAACCAAATCAAAATTATTTCATAAATTTTCTATAGAACTTTGAGCCAACATCAAGAGTAAGTTGAAGCACTAAGGCTATACTACAGCCCCGGTATCAGCTTTGGGTCTTACAATCCCATTCTACCTTTAGCAATTAAATGTAAACTGACTAGCTTTCGTGTTGGCTCAAGATATCCTCAATAAAATGTATATGATAAAATTATGCTCTACGACTTGCTGAAAAATATTTTTTTTTCATACTAACTTCAGCATAATCACAGCAATAATAGAGTGGAAGAAATGCCATGAGGCAATACTTATGTGAAAAGAAAAGGTAAATTATGCCCTTCAATCACCAAAGTTGAAAACAGGTGGGCAGCAGAAACAAAAAATATAATATTTCAGGACATGTCCTTCAAGAAAAAAGAACCACGAGACTGAACTCACATGGGCATCCTTGGTTGGGGGTTTTGACAGTTATAATCAGATTGGAGGTGGTGGAGGGATGTGGTGGGACAAAAAGTTGGGGGGGGGGCAACAACAGTGTCAGTGGAAATATTAATCACAGAAACAAATTAATCAAAAAGGGGCACATAAGAGAGGTGATTCGATATCTCTTTTTCTTTTGGAAAAAAGGTAAAAGGTAAAAGATAAATAAAAAACCAAAACAAAACTTAATTTTATATTACTCATACTAGCAAGTGATAGATGAGGAAGATGTTCACCGTCCGAGATTGAGGTCCCGGGTGTCTGGTACCCAGAATGTATTGGTAGGCCAATTCCCACCTCTGAATTTCAGATGGGGATGTGATTTCAGGGAGTCTCTGATTGCTCTGACTGTGAAACAGTTACTGAGGTCACAAGAGTTGTGAGTACTGGCATGGTTAGCAAACATGGTGGTAGAGACTTTAGAAGCAAACTGTTTGTCTGTGTCCAATCATTATGATTAATAACTGCTTCACAGTGAGGCCAATCTAAGAACTCTGCAAATGTAGGCAGGTAAGCTGGAATATGAGTGGGATATGGTTCATGTGGCCTATGATGACGTAGGTTTCACCAGTGATAGGGTTACAACAGGTTGAAGTAGGTGGATGCCTATTACAAGTTTTGCAATGAAGCCTCTTACAATGGAAGAAACCATAAGAGTGGGTGAGTATTTGTGCAACAATATGATTTTTAAGTTGGGTGGTCCTTCCTGAAATTACAGCCACATCTGAACCCTGAAGATGGGAATTGGCCTATGTACATATTCTCACCCTGGTATACCCATCACTTGCTAGTATAGTTATATATATTAAAATTTAGTTTTGTTTCAGTTTTTATCGTTCATATTTAAAGTAAATAATAATAATAATATCCTCTTAACACAAACACCACCACTGACAGGAGGAGAGTGAAGAGAATCAGGGGAGTGTAAATGATGTATATTGGTGAAGAGGCATGGAAAGATAGTGGTGTAAGATGGAAAAACCCATCCATTGCCGATCGATACACCGGCAATAACTAATGCTATGTACTTACTCAAAACAAACTGTTGGTACAGGCAATGACAAAATTCCTTTGAAAACTGACTTGTACCTGGAGCAGCGAAACCACCTTAAGAATCTTCCAACTGAATTAGGCGCTTTAAATAAGAATGGCGATACTAACAAAACTATTAAGTATATTAATGGAATTCCTAAGATAGTTATAGCATCTGCATTTCATCTCCCCGAGGAGAAGCACGACTATTAAATAGGATCTACTGGTATATTATCAAAACACCAGAGTGCTCAGAACTAAGCTAAAAACAATTTACTGGTTTCATCTGTATATGATCACTGTGGCATGTTATGTATTATAGAATAATGGTTCCACTCATCAATACTGGGTGGTGAAGTAGTTGACAACAACTACTGTATTTTTTTTAGAAAGCAAGTTTTTGTTAAAATCAAGGAATTTGGTAGTCACATTATTATAGGAAGTTTATACATACCCCACACTCTCATGTGAACATTTACTTTAGTGACTTATCTGCTGTTAAAAATAAATATTTTAATAATACACCATTTATCTTTGGTGACTACAATACTTGCAGCAGTCTGCTGCAGCTAAAGTGTGAATCCCTGATAAATGAAAAATTTATTCTTGCTGGCTGGCTACAACACAATAGAGTCCACAATGACAGTGGTCAGATTCTGGACTTTTCTTTCAGTGACCTTGACAACACTGTTGATAAAACAACTCTAATTGCTGATGGTAAGTATCACCCCATGCTATCTGCACAATTTAAATTCTGCTGTAATGTGAAACAAAATGATGTTTCTTCATAGATATTCAACAGTGCTGACTAAATGACCTTGAATTATTATTTGCTAAGGATAAACTAGACTGATCTATATAAAACAGATAATACTGATGAGAAGGTAAATTGGATGTATGATATTTTACATAAAGAAATAGATTTTTTTTTTAACTGCTTAGCGTCTCTTAACAGCGAGGTCTTTAGAGACGGGAAAGGAATGGGAAGGAATTTGGCCATGGCCTTTTGAAGGAAGCATCTCGGCATTTGCCTGGAGTGATTTTGGAAACCATGGAAAACCCAAATCTGGATGCCCGAACGGGGATTCGAACTGCCCCCCAAATGCGGAATAGACGAGTTTGTCTCTTTGAATAAAGAGAGAATAGAGCATTGCTTCTTCAGTGAATTCATATTTATAACTAAGCAAAATAAAATAGCAAATAGGAACTTCAAAATAAAGAAAACACATATTTTTTTTTTTTTTTTTTTTTTTTTTTTTTCGAATCACCCATCTTTGGGGTACGTCAGATCAATCACTTCTTGGATGCTTGCGTTTTCTTCTTCTCCCAGTATTTCTTCATTCTATCTGATCTCTTCCTTCTTTCCTCTTCTGAAATTTGAATCGGTTTTCTGGTGTTTATCGCAACTTGGAACCTCTTACTTTTGTCTTTGGTCACGGTCTTGGCTGTACCATTCTTTAACATCACTTCGGTAATCTGGAGTTCTCTCAAATCCTTTTCCACTTCCTTAAACCAGTTGGGCTTAGTCTTTTTTTTATAAAAGAAGTCAAAGATTTTTTTTGTTAATCTGTTAGGATTCATTCGGAATGTGTGTCCATAGAAATCAATCCTTTTTTTTCTCATGGTTTCGGAGAGTCTCTCAGACTTTGCGTAGAGGGCTTCGTTTCTGTAGAAAACTTGTTTGTTATTCTGGAATTTGGGACCCATGATCTTCCTCAAAATTTTCCTCTCTTTGATTTCCAATTTCTCCATTTGTCCTTTCCTCCCCATGACTAGTGTCTCTGCTGCATAGAGTGCTTCCGGCTTAATTACTGTGTTGTAATGTCTTATCTTTGTGTTCCAAGAGAGGCTTTTCTTATTGTAAGTGTTTTTGGTCTTCTGGAAGGCTAATTCCATTTTGGTCCTTCTCGCTTCCATTGTTTTACCTTCAAGGTTGTTCCATTCAATCCATTCCCCTAGGTACTTGAAACTCCTAACCACCTCTATTTTATGAGCTCCTACTCGGACTCTCGTAGGAGTGTCTGGTATATTTGTCATAATCTTTGTTTTTTCGAAAGAAATCTTAAGTCCTAACTTCCCTGCCTGCTCTTGTAATTCGGCGATTTGTTCTTTGGCTTCCTCCCATGTTTCTGCGAGCATCGCCATATCGTCAGCGAATGCCAAACACTTAATCGTAACTCCTTTATTTTTTGTTCCAAGTCTAATTCCTCCTCTGGTTCTTGCATTCCATTCTCTCACAACTTTTTCGAGTGCACAATTGAACAACAGGGGGGAGAGGCCATCCCCTTGCCGGACCCCTGTTCTGATCTCAAAAGGTTCTGACAGTTCACCCATGAATCTAACTTTTGAGGTCGTATTTGTGAGGGTTTCTTTGATGATATTCAGGGTTTTCCTGTCCAAGCCAAATTCCTCCAAAATATTGAATAACGACCCTCTGTCTATGGAATCGTAAGCTTTTTGGAAGTCCACAAAAGTCACTATATATGGTTTCGCCCTCTGTTTCTGGTATGCTAAAATGTTTCTGAGGTTTAGGATCTGTTCAGGGCAAGACCTTCCTTTCCTGAACCCTGCTTGATACTCCCCGATTTGGCAGTCCAGCTGGGATTCTGCTCGTTCAAGTAATGCTCTGGACAATATCTTATAGGTCACATCCACCAAAGAAATCCCTCTGTAGTTGTTCAGATCAGATTTAGAGCCTCTTTTATGTAGAGGGTGTATCAGGGCCATTTTCCATTCCTCTGGAATCACTTCTTTCTTCCATATCTCCTCAAAAAAATTCTGGAGTGAGATAATTGCATTTTTGCTAGCATATTTCCATAATTCGGCTGTTATTTGATTTTCCCCTGATGCCTTAAAATTTTCCATGTGAGTCAGAATTGTCTGGATCTCATTTATAGATGGGGGTTTAGAGTCAGGGTTGGTGGAAGACTTCTTTCCATCATCGAACACCATCTTTTGGAGTGGTTCTTCGCAATTTAGGAGTTCCTTGAAGTAGTCTGCCAGTATCTTGCAGTTGCCCCTATTACTATATGCCATGTTCCCTTTTTTATCCTGAAGTTGGAGGGTTGGGGGGTTGTATTTATTAAGCTTCTCTCTGAAGATCCGATAATAGTTTCTCATGTTATTCTTAGTAAAGTCGTCATTAATCTTACTGAGTATTTGGTCTTCTTGAACCTTCTTTACTTTCTTGATTTCCTTGGACACCATCCTCCTAGTTTCCACAAAGTGCTGCCAGGAACTAAGGCAGAAGAGTTTGCTCCTGTCTCCAGGATTAAGAAGCACAGGTGGTGGAACGAGGAGTGTGATAGACTACTTGATCTGAGAAAGAAGGCGTGGCACATCTGGCAAACCAAAACACATATTAATTATTTAATTTTTATTAAACTGAGGTATTAGTGTAAAAATTATGTGCATCCCGTTATCGAAACTATTTAGATAAAGTTGAAAATGGCCCGAAGAGTGATAAAAGCAAATTCTAGAGCTTTCTTAAAAAAATAAATGGCAGAGTAATGTTGATATCCCATCAACCAAAGCCTGAGATAATGCATTTGCAAGTAATGGCAATGAGGTCAGTAATCTCTTTCCATCATTTTTCAAAAGTTTTTACAAAACTCCATTTGACAGACCATCTGATCCTGTTGCTAATCTTGGAAGAGATAATAAAATATAATGAAATTCCAGACACACATATATCCGAGTCTGAAGTCTGCTTTGATGATGTTTATTGCCAATTGACCTCGCTAGCTGTTAATAAAGGTGCTGGACCTGACAGACTATCAAATTTTTTTCTAAGAAACTTTGCAGTATGTCTACGTGAGCATATCACACATATCTTTAACAAATCTTTCGAATTTTCTAAATTTGTATAATTGTGTAAATTGTCCTTTATCAGCACCATCCATTAAACTGGTGATAAATAGAATGTGACTAACTATAAGCCAATATGTATCCAGTCATTGCTAGAAAAACTTTTGGACAAAATAGTCTTCCTACAACTGACGTTTGCTTTCAAAAAATAACAGACAACATGGTTTCTGTGGCGGTAAATCTGCAGCCATCATCTGCATGGGTATGTGAACTACATACTACATTCACTGAGCAGAGGTAAATAACAAACTTCAGCAAGGCCTTTGGCGTAGTTGATCATGAAGACGTTCTACCAACAACAAAAAAAAAAGTGTCTATGCTGTCAGATCTAAAGCAATTGAATGGCCATGCTTGTACCTTTCCAATTGGCATCTGCAGGTACGAGTTACTGGTTACCTACCAAATGAATTCAACGTCACTTCCGGCATCCCACAGGGTTCACATCATCAACTACAAATGGATGACATGAAGACCTATGGCGAAATTTGTAATAAACGAGATCTATATACTCTCCAGCATGATATCTATGAACTTGAGAACTAGTGTATGAAGAACAAGATGACATTAAACATCGAAAATATGTCGTAATATTTTTCTCATGATATCACAACCAACTGCTTCAACATCAAATTACCCTAACATTTAAAACAAAGGACCTTGGTGTAATTACTGATGACAAATTAACCTTCTCTGAACATATTAATTAGATGACACTTTGTGCCAATTGAAGCCTAGGCCTGATTTGTAGAGCAAGCAGAGTTCCAGAAAACCAAAACATTGTTACTGGTCTCCATTTACTGAATTGCACAAATTTAACAAAAATTCTGTAAATATTTATGCTATTATAACTATTATAAGTATACTGAGGACGTAATCAGTATGAATGATATTTATCATAAATATAAGCTCAGTAACCTAACTTTTAGCAGTCAAGCAGTCGATCTGACTTTCTGTTTCAAAGTTGTCAGCGGGTTGACTCACCAGAAATCTTAGCTGACTTTGGCTTTACTGTGCTAAGAACTAGAACGCTGCTCTCAGTTGAAAGCTCAAATAAATAAATATGTCTGCCATGGACCTTATAAGGTGACAAGGTCCCTTACATATTTTTGTGAACAATTTTTGCTAAATAATTAATTAGATATTAGTCTTGCTTCTGTTGTGTTAAATTGGTATGAAAGAAAGAAAAAGATAAGCATGTAGTAAAGTGCCAGAATATCTATGGACAATGGTATCTATGATAATGTATATCTTTGGACAGCAGAAAAGAGAGAAGGGAATATGGCGAGTTTTGGACGAGAATATATCATCTAGCTGGCACGTAGTTGAATAAAAAACGGAATGTAAAGAAGTGTACTTTGTACCAAATGATTATAAATAAAAAAGTGCTTTTGAGTGTTTCTTAAAAGAATCCATTGTCGATATATATATTATTTATTTGATTCTAAACTGTGAATTGAAATAATCTGCCGGCTTCTGCAGCTAATATTACGGCTTGAAGACGGGCAGATTAAACGTATCAAGAGGAGCTAAGGTAAATTACCTAAATCCAGGAAGAGGGGATCTTACAACCTACAAATAGAATTGCCAGGAAGGCGAACTAATACTCTGCAGGTATCAAACTATTTGAAGGATCTCTCATCTTTCTCAGTGTGTGTTATTACTTAATAAAATAATTTTCACATGTACAATGTGGTGCAATATCATTTGTGTTTGATTTAATCAATTACCCTCTGTTTTTATTTAAACTTAAAACTTATTTGTATAATATTTATGTATAATGCCAAAAGGCAAAAAATTAATAAATAAATTAAACCACATGGCTGCATTGTTGTCCATGGGTGTGAACTAAGCTGCATCTCCAATTTGGTAAATTAATTTTTTCACATCCCATACCAAAGTTTCCCAAAGCCTACTATGATTACAAATGAAAATAGCAACAAATGTGAATAAATATGCACAAATAGTAATTGGCAGGCCTGACAACAGCTGAGATTCCAATCAGTTCTAGAGTGTATTTAAAATGAAAATATATAAATGTAACAAAAGTGCTAATATAATCTTACAACAAAACATTGTCAATTTTGCAAAAAACTTTATATCAGTGCACGATTAATCTGCATAATGACAAATGGTTTTCATGACAAGAATTCATTGTCTTTCTCAGTAAAATTAACTACTCTTCCTTTAAATGGATGTGATGAAATTAAACCATGACTGTTACCACAAATTTTGATTTTCAGGATAAACATTAAAACCATAAAGTTATTTGCACCAATATGTAACAATTTGCTCCAGGTTTTTCTGTTTGAACTAACCTTATAGCAGTCTAAGGGTTAATTTGGCTACCTTATTTGTAGGGATAAAGGCATGTTTACAGCCACCTTAGACGATTTATGACCAACTTGTACATATAAGATGATCTGAGATAGTTCCCTGAAGGTGTAGATGGCTCCACCCAAAGCAAACAGTAAAACCAATAAACAATGCTGTATTTATTACCTGAGCTATGTACAGTAGACTACATTACAACCTGTGTCCTGAGAATGAGCTACTTAACTACTATTACAGCAAAAACCAAACATTAGAAGCATAACATGATGAATGGGCAGCAGTTAGCAGCAAAGGAAAGTGCAAATATTATTATTACAGGAGGACCAAGTGCTGAATCACATAAACAAATTTTGGCACACATTTATTAGGGACTCACTGAATATTTAAGTTACCAACAGTAACTGAGTTGTATCTTGGAGAGTGAGGAGTGCTGTGAGGTAGTGGTAAGCTTGAAAATGCCATGTGAAACTACACAAATAAGAATATTGCAGAACATTACAGACACAAGTATAAGTTAAAAACATCAGTGAGTGAAATTCAAAATGCAGTGCATTGTGGGAGGGTGGGAAGGAAGACAGGTTAATAAGGTAACTTTTCAATATCTTTTCACTGCATAGTTGAACTACCATTATGGTATTAGAAACATAAAATGCTTGATGAAGAATGGTTAGCGGCAAAAGAAACTGCAGCTATTATTATTAAAAGAGGACTGAGAAGCTCAATGATGTTTTGTAAAAATAACCCAAACATGATGTTACAGAATTAATTGTTCCACTACACAAACTGAACACTTCAACTCTCTCTGCTCTACAGACCTGCTATTACGTAACTGTAGCCTGCTCGCTCCTTGAGGGCCTTGATTGGGGGAAGGACAGGTGGCTTGGAAGTCTGCAGATAAGAGAACACCAGCATTGTCAAAGCATGTGATGTCAACTGGGGCCGGTAACTGCCATGCTCTGGAGTCAGGTCAATTGTGTACACCCATCTCTTCAATAGTAGCAACAGTGGTCGCACACGGTCGTCCAGTGACACCAAAAACCTAGGAGCAATGCAGCCACATCAGAAATAATGCATATGAATAAATTAACAAAATAACTGTGAAAAGATTTGGAGAAGGAGAAATTAAATGAAAACTTACCAGATGATAGTAACCAGGCAATGAACACGAGGACTGAGCACTAGTTTCACATCTCAATGTGGCCATCTATCATGCTGCTGTGTTGGAGAAGAACAGGGTGACTAGAAATGGAGCATGTGCTGACCTATAAGTCCCCTCCTGCATAATTCTGATTGAATAGTACTGTCAGATAGTATTCCGATCATACAAACCATCATCATGTATTATTTATCCTAAATGGAAGGAAGTGAGTATTGCAATCTGTCTGTACGTTTTTTTTTTTTTTTTTTTTTTTTTTTTTACTTATGGATTTATGCCTTGTCTATGTCAAGGTCATTAGAGGCAGGATGGGACTGGGGACAATGAACAGGAAGGAATTCGGAAAAGGCCTTTTGAAGCAAGCAACCCAGCATTCGCCTATAGTGACTGTCTGTAATCAGGGACCGCAATGCACAGGAACTTGGGAATGATATATCAACTGGTGTATAAGGTTTGGCCAGAAATGCAGGGTATGGAAGGGAAACTTCTTTACTTGAAATGTGAACCTTGAAGTGATGGATATTCCGAGAAGGGTGGGAATACACTCATTCGAAAGAGCGAATCCTAAAGTTTTCTGGCACGTAGACTGAGTAACAATTATGGAGTGGATGAAGGAGGAGCAAGTGTTTGTCTAAAAGGCGTACTTCTCAAGCAGCATTGCCTCACAACATGCATTCAGGAATCACTTTAATATCATGCCTGCACTTCGAGTACCTGATCAAAAATCGATGTTTTTATGGGAGGATAGCTTCAGGAAAACAAGCAATGTGCAGACAAAAAAACCTGGGGGTTCCAGCACATGAAAAAATCGAGCACATTAGGCAGTCAATTATGCAATCTTCTAGGTGATCTGCACGCAAACATGCAGCTGCTCTAGGGATGTCCGATTGTTCTGCAAGACGAATTCTGCATGAAGAACTGCATTCTTATTCATACAAATTGGCATTGGTGCAAAAACTTAATCCAGGCAATTTTCATTCACAAAAAAATGTATGCAAAGCAATTCTTAGCAATATGCCGCATGATGCCACCGTGTTCTTCAGCGACGAGGCTCATTTTCATGTTTCTAGTTGTCCAAATAAGCATAACATGCGATGCTGGAGTGGCACGAATCCCCAAGAACTTTATGAACAGCCATTGCATACAGAACATGTGACTGTTTGATGTGCATTGTCCAAAGTAGGCAACACTGGACGATGGTTTTTTGAAGAAAACGGGCAGACAGTTGAAGTTAATTCAGTTTGTTATGTTCACATGATTGAGATTTTTTTTACCAATACTTCAAGAAATGGGTGTGGGTGATGTCTGGTTTCAGCAGGACGGCACACACGATGTGAACGTCGATAAATCTTTGGCGGGAACACTTCCCTGGATACGTCATCTCCTTATGGGGCAATCTTCAGTGACCGGCGTGCTCGCCCGATTTAGCCGCACGTGAGTTTTTTTTGTGGGGCTATTTGAAATCCCTAGTTTATACCAACTGTCCAAGGACCCTAGCTCAACTGAAGAACAATATTAAAGCTGCTATCTAACCCATCCATATGCTGGAAAGAGTGGAGAGAAGCTACAAAAATCGATTATCCCAATGCACTGACCAGAACAGAGGCCATCTTAATCAGGGGCAGATCCAGGGGGGGGGGGGTGGGGTGGAAGGGGGCTCAAGCCTCCCAAAAGGTTCTAGGTCCACCCCCAACATTGTAATTTTGTAGACCTTTTTTCCCAAAACCTAAATCCACTTAGGCCAAGCCCCCCCCCTCCCCCTCAAACTGAAGTCCGCTCAAGCCCCTCCCAAACCAAAATCCTGGATCCGCCCCTGATCTTAATGATATAATTTTTAAAGTATAACAAATAAAAACTTTAAATGTCTATCTGTAAAACTGGAAAATAATTAAGCTGATATTTCCTATACTGTTTGCGTTATTCATTTTTAAAATAAGGAAGTTTCCCTGCCAAACCCTGTAGAAAGGACTTCTTAGAGGAAGCGATGTGCTACATCATCACTTTCCTATACAGTTACATGCAATAGTGACCATAATAGCAAGCAGAACAAGTAAACATGTAGGAGGAGATGGAAAGGCCATTTCAGAAATGAAATCCCTCCTTTAACAAAAGGTTCAGTCAAAACTATTATCTTCTCAAGTGTGCTGATTATCCAGTTCTGGCCATCTTAAGTAAGCCCTGGGTCACCCTGTCAAAATTTTTATTCAATCAACAATCTGTAACTTTTGCCCTTAATTTACATTTAGCCATAAAATACTTTTTACAAAGATACACAGAAATGAATCAAAATGTTTGACCCATAAAGTAATCAACATAAAATCCTTCCTCTTGAATGAATAAGCCTTTCAAGAACTTTGAGTGAAGAACTTTTTAATTTCTTTGAGGTCTTCATTATCTGGTTGGACACTTGACTACAATATTAAATAATCTTAAGGACAGAAAAGAGATGATATAGTGGAGCTTTCTCTCACTTATATGCTCCAAAATTTGGGATACATTTCATTTCCACAGTACACACAAACTTATTTTACTCAGCATAGAGCAATGTATATTTTGAACTGAATATGTCCGATTTCAACTTTTTTCTCTCTAAGGCTTTACACCTCACTGATGTCATTAAATGTAATGTGAGAAGGAATTGGGGCCAGAAAACAAGAAGTAATTTGGCTATGGCCTTTTGAAGGAACCATTTTCTTGGACTGATTTTGGGAAACTGTGGAAAACCAATCTCTTCCGAATGCCAGACCTAAGCGTTACTACTCACCCATCAAGCTCTGTGTAAATTTCAAAACTAATATTCAGTTGATAAAGCAGAAACAATTAAGCAAGTATATAAACTTAAAAAAAATAGTTCTCTGGCTAAAGTGCTTTACACTTATGTTGATATAAATAATAAAGGAAAGGGAAATAAACCCACCACATACCAAAGTTGAGGGCTGCGGTGAGAGAAAAAACAAAAGTGTGTTTACTCTCATCGCAGGTATGTGGTAGGTTAATTTCCCTTTCCTTTATTATTTATATCGCTTAGAAGTCGCTTCCATTTTCCTTAGTTTCATCATTACACCTACATTGTTATCACAAGAAATGGGTGAATGCTCTGTAGAAACATAATGCCAATTCAAATGATAAACATACTAAAATTTAATTAGTACAACAGTAAAATGATCTACAAAACATACTAGCACCAAAAGGTTTACTTATTTATGAATGTTTCTCGGGAAACAAACCGAGTAATATTATTATTTATACACAATATTTTGGTGACGTATATAAATAATATTACTCAGTTTGTTTCATGAGAAACATTCATAAATAAACAATGCCAAGAAAAACTGCGTTCATTTATAAAATATTTACTACTACTTGGGAAGATATTACCTGTGTATCTTAATTCTTTGAGTGAAATTTCCCCAAAACATCAAATTTTACAAACTTCAGTTTTAAATTCTTTCAATATTTTTGGTAAATTCTTTCAGTATTTTTGGTAAATTGTTCAGCTGTTTCCTAAATAATTTATTCAAAACCCCTACTCTCTTGCACACAAAATAAAATTTTGCACTCCCTTAAGAGTGAAATCACATGCCAGCCTGTAGTCACGTTGATTTCTTTCTTTCCATGAACTACTGCCAATTGTTTTACCATATCCTTCCAAACATCATTCACAATATACCCCTTGTAAACTCTTAGCACTTTCTTTACCTGCTGTGTGAGATCAAAAAAGTAATATGAAATATTCTTAATTTTATTCGATGTTGGATTCAGTAAGTGAGGTGCAAGGCAATTTGCTGATTGTTCACCGGTTTTTTTGAGGCAGCGGACTTTGCTGACACGAATCAGCAATTTCTGAACGCGGCTGACAAATCGGAAGTTACGAGGAAGGTTGGTGCGATCCGTTGACTCTCTTTGCTAGGAAATTGAACAGCGTTCACATCGGCTCTCATATGGCTCCTTCCACTGTCAACATTAACTTTTGTCATCTGCATATTGCTTACCCTGATTGATGTGGAAATTTCAACAATCTTAAGGCAAAGTGGACACACTCCTCGACCATATCACCTGGAATCTCTGTAATTTGTGGGCAATAAATGGAAGCTAAATGTTCACGTCACTGATTTCATTCGAGAGCATTTCCCCGCATTCCATCCAGTTCTGCGACTGGAAAAGTAAATCACAGTGGTGCCAGAAAAGTTTCCTTAGTAACAACAGCAACAGATGATGCTGTAGAGAGCGGCTGAAGACATCCCAAGAGCGACAGAAGACGTCATGATAACTATTTGCTGCAGGTTGGTGGAACCTAAAGGAACCCTTCCCTACACGCCTCCTTGACACTGCATCCTATCTTCTAATGATCAACAATCCACCAACTGAATAATAACAATTACTGATCGTGTTCTGCGGAAATTTTCAATAACAAATCTAGCAGACCTCCCCTCTACACCATTTCCAATGCCTGTGTTAGATACTCAAATTGTGGGTCATCATTACCATATTCAAGCAACACTCTGACAAAAGTTTTGAACCCAGGGCATTCACTTCTCTGGTATATCCTCTCATAAACCCTTTCTAATAAATAAAGGATTTTTAAACTTCCTTCTATCCCCTGTCTAACGTGTCCTGCCAACCTAGTTTACCAGCATACATTATGTCAACATATTTACACTTAAACCAATACCTTACCCACCAAACTACCACTAAGTACCTTCAGTTTTTTATCTGTGTAAATAATACGCTTACCCATTATGGAGTATACCTTCATTCTATGTTGAACTGCACAGCTAGATATTCTTTTAACCCTATTATATACCATTATGACATCTATAAACCATCTAACTTCTGGATAGGCAAGAGAGGACTGGGGACATGGAACAGGAAGGAATTCAGCTGTCGCCTTCTGAAGGAATCACCCCAGCTTTAACTGGGTTGATTCCAGGAAACTGTGGAATACTGATGACTAGGATACATATTCAAAGAATTCATATTTAAGATCCCTCAGATTTCCAAGCACCTTCGTAGGATGGTAATACACCAAACTCTTAAGTGTTTCTACACATACCTTTTAATAATTTTGGTGACATTCAGTCACAAATGGTGCAAGGTGGCCTTCCACAACAGTGTGTATCAAAATGCCAAGAACATACTAAAATGAAGGAGCTAATCCATATCTGAAGTTATATATTTATAACAAACTTGAATGATGAGGGTTTCTTTTTTTCCATGTACATACATCAATTAGTTAATAAAATTTAACTGCGATGTAATGCATGCTCTGATAGCAATTTCCCTACTCACCCATTTCCCCGCTTTCTTGTACCTGTTTATCAAAACCATGTCCTTTTGAAAATAATTTCAAGCCTGACCTGCTCACTGAATTATTAAAGACCCATGGTATTTTGACCGTCAAAGGTAGCATAATCATTAGTCTTTTAATTGAAGGCTAGAATAAAAGGTTTAATGAGGAATTAGCTGTCTCATATCAATTAATTCAATTTAACTTTTACCCTTAATGAATTTTGGTGAATTACTCATCACTTTGTTTGGTGAATTATTCAATGTTATATTGGTTGTCCACGAGGAACCACGTCAATTTATTGAAACCTAATGTTTAAGCCATCATTCAGTGGCTTTCATCAGAAGGACCAAGATAATGTGGACAATGACCGTGGAAGCCCATGTAATCATCTTATTCATCACTTTGTTTGGTAATTTATTCCAGACTCTCTTACCTACAGAGGAAAGTTTTCCCACTCCCTTATGCTTGAAATTTTGTGCTAGGTTGTGGTCATACCCATCCGTTCCAAGCACTACTCTAAATTCTTCCACCAATATCTTTTCAAGCCACTTCACCCATAACACCTTGTACACTCCCAGCACTCTTATCAACCTCTTCCTGTCTTTCTACAAGAGGATAGCCAAAAATAACAGGAGTGATTGTCCAGAATCTGTGGTGATTGTTTTTGCTAGCGCTGTTTTGTTTTTGATGATGGCAAGTTTAAGTGAACAACGTGCAGCTGTGAAATTTTGTTTTCTACTCAGTAAAAATGCTGCTGAAGCTATTTTAATGTTGAAAACAGCTTACAAAAATGATGCTAGGGGATAAACTCCAGTATACGAGTGGTTTGCTCTGTTTAAAAATGGCTGCATGTCGATTGATGACAAACCTCATTTTGGACGTCCATCAACTGCCTGAATTGATGAAAATGTTGAAAAAATTCGAGAGCTTGTGCTCTCAGACTGTCGACAGACAATTTATCAACTGTCAGAGCTTAGTGAATTATCTTGGGGCTTGGTTCAGCGAATTTTAACTGAAGATTCGGGAATGAAAAGGGTTGCTGCTATGTTTGTTCCTTGGGCTTTGTCAGTCGACAATCAAAAAGAACGTTGAGTTGAAACATGCCGTGCTTTGAAACAACAGCCTGAAATTGATCCAGATATTCTGTCAAGGGTCATTAGTGGTGATGAGTCATGGTGGTATGGTTATGACCCAGAAACAAAGCAACAGTCAAAACCAATGGAAGACACCGCGCCCAAAAAAATGTTAAGTCAAATCAAACATCAAAACAATGCTCAATTGCTTTTTTTGATGCCAAGGGTGTAGTTCATTCACAGTTTGTTCCCCCACATAAGACCATCAGTCAAACCTTTTATTTGGTAGTTTTAAGAAGATTATGCAACAGTGTTCGTCAAAAAAGACCTGATTTGTAGCAGACAGGAGACTGGTTCTTCCTCCATAACAATGCACCTGCACACACAGCTGTCTCTGTTAGGCAGTTTTTTGGCTAAAAATGGCATGGTTCTGCTGCCCCATGCACCTTACTCGCCTGACCTGGCTCCAAACGACTTTTTCTAATTTCCACACATGAAAAGGGGCATGAAAGTAAACCGATTTGACAACATTGAAGAGGTCCAGAAAAAAAAAACAAGGGAGAAGCGATTAGCCAGTTGTAAAGATGACTACAGAAAATGTTTTGAACAGTGGAAGCACCAGTGGGACAAACGTATTACTTGTAATGGAGAGTACTTTGAAGGGGATAAGGTTGTTATGTAAAAAAAAGAAAAGAAAATATATAGATTTAAAAAAATATTTAGTACCCCCTTGTATGTATCCCAATACAGCTCCTATTTTAAGCCAGTCACCATTTGTGAATTGTGGTAATTTCCACAACCAAATCTAGTTGCCCTCCTTTGCACCCCATTCAACTCCTGCAGCTGATACCAAAGACTATACCACCATATTCAAGCAATGGTCTGACAAATATTTTATAACCCAGTTCCCTCACTTCTCCAGTACATCCACTCATCACCCTCTGCAGTAAACGTAGAATTTTGAAACTTGTTCCGACCATCTTCCCAATGTGTCCTGCCCAGTTGAAATTATTATGAAATGTTATGTCAAGATATTAACACTTCATGTCTTCAACAAGCAATCCCTTCCCCACCCAATAATCACAAAAAGAGTTTTAAGCTTTTTATCTTGTACCTAATAAGTTAACACTGAGTGCAGAAGGTGAGACTGGCATTCAGGAAAACATGGGTTCAAATGGCTGTCCAGCCATTTGGATTTTGGTTTCCCTGGTTTCCTGAAATCACTCCAGACAAATGCTGAAATAGTTGCTTCAAACGGCCATGGCTGATTAGTCCATGTTCCTTGCACCCAGTCCTTTCTTGGCTCTCCCATTTTAATCCTCTTCTATAAAATTACACACAAGTGTCAAAGTCATCGGATGGCTTCTAACATCATGTGGGACCCCCTTTGTCCAGCGAAATGCAGCAATCAAACATGGCACTGACTTAAAAAGTCACCAGAAGTTCCAGAAAATACATTCAGCCATGTTTCCTCAAGGCCATCCATAATTATGAAAGTGTTGCCAGTGCAAGACATCGTGCATGAATTGACCTTTTGTTCGTGTCCCAGATATGTTTAATTGGATTCATGTCTGGTGATTTAGGTGGCCAAATAATTCGCTAGAATTGTCCAGAATGTTTCTTAAACTAATTTTGAATGATTTTGATTCAAATTGTCTCCAAGTAGGTGAACATAACCATTTCCAGTCAATGGTCAATTTGGTTTGACCAGAGGTAACAGTTTATGCCATGTAAATACAGTCCATGCCAGGATGGAATCACCACCTGCTTCCACAATGCCTTCCTGACAACCTGGATCCATACCTCAAAGTCTGCACCACACTAAAACCCCACCATCAACTCTTGCCAACTGAAATTGTGACTAATCTGACAATGCATCCTTTTTCCAGTCATTTATGGCCCAAACGATAAGTTCACAAGCCCAAGAGAGGTGCAGTATCTGATGGTGTTTTGCTAGCATAGGCACTCATTTCAGTCTTCCCACTGCTATATTCCATCAATACTAAATTTTGCTGCACTGTCAAATGTATTTCATTCAGTGTTGCCATTTTTTGATGCAGACAGCTTATTAGACAAATAGATAAAAAAAACTAAAGGTTGATTATAAGCTAGGGGAAGTAATTGCTAGTTGAAGACTAGGAATGTAAATACCTTGACATTATATTTGATAACAAACTCAACTGGGCAGGACACATTGGACAGATAATAGGAAAAAGTATCAAAATCCTTCATTTATTGAAGAGAGTGATGAGGGGATGTACCAGAAGGGAATTGGTTTACAAAACATTTATCAGACCATTGCTTAGATAAGGTGGTGTAGTATGGGATGTTAGGTATCAAATACAGGAGTTGGAGGGGAGTTCAAAGAAGGGCTAATAGATTTGTCTCTGGAAATTATCACAGAACACAATCAGTAACCAATATGATAAAGGTGCTGGAATGGGATTCACTGGAAGACAGGAGGAGAGTGAAGAGAGCCATGGGAAAGTACAACTCATATACTGGTGATGAGCCATGGAAACATATTGGTGTAAGAATTATGAATAGTGCATGGAAGGGAAAAGATGACCATGACCACAAGCTGCCACTCAATTTCAGGCACAAGGGTGTGAGAAGACTTTCTTTCATGGGGAAGGAGGTCAGGGATTGGAATAATTAACAAAAGAAGTGACGAATAATTTACCAAAAATGCTGAAAGAATTTAAAGATGAAATTTGTAGAGGGAATAGTAGGCAGACACAAGAAAGGGTAAAATGAGTGTGTAGAGAAATTGCCACTGTAGCGTACACTACATCATAATTAAATTAAATTTTCCAGTCTTGTGATAAGCAGCAAGTCACTAGACTCAATTTAATTAACATTTCAAGGTAAGTCACCACGTAATATCCCACCATCTTCAATATATTTACTGTGTTTTGCCACATGTTGTCACTTGCTAATCTGCGTATTAAAACACGAGAAATTTATAAGGCCACAATAGTTTCACTGTTGGTTGGATTATACGTGTCAAATTTGCCTTCCTCCTCACTCAATTATTTCACAAGAATAGGTAATATTTATCCATCAGTTATTTTTTTAATACATTTTCACTCATTTCTGTTTAAGTTTGGAAACACTGCTTGGCCTAGAATGGCACATTTCACTTCCAACAAACACAAAATGTTGACCAAAGACAGCAGCAACAATGCTTTGCTAATCTAACGAATACTCATACACACACAGTAGCAGTGCTTAAACTATACTGATGTTTCATATTCTAGCTCCCCACTAATGACATTCTGGACATGACCCACATCCAATGTAGTGAATGTGTTAATGCATCTGTAGCAATATTATTTACACCAGCTTTTTTAGCTTTCTTTGTTCCTTCATAAAATTCCCAGTATGAATTTCACTTTTAAAAAAATCCACTCATTTCTACTTGTGTGTTCAGCCCCTACTCCAATTTTCCGCCTCCCATTCCTGAATAATAATCTCTAATGGTCTCATCAAACCAGTTATTCAATAGTTTTACCTTTTACAAATCCTTCATTCTTATTCATAATGGTCTGAATACCTTTCCTTCCCCTAAGTTTTCTAATAGCCATAGAAATTTCTAGATGAATTATTCAGGGCTTCCCCTGAACCCATAATATTCCTCATAAACCAATGTATAGCATCTCTCTTTGCTGTTATTAATTTATTGTTTAGTTGTTTCAAGTGTTCAGTATTGTTATGCTATCTTTTAACCTGTTGCATTGTGTTCTCTTCTTACCAGCCCCTTTAGACTCTCACCTCCTTAATATAGTATGTAGGCTTAGTAATTTTCTTCATTTTCTGTTTTGGTGTAAACATTTTTTTCCTCCACTGTACTTGTGCTCTCTTTCTATGTAATAAAACTTGACATGAAGTCTCTCTTCAGTTTGAAATATGTGCCTTTCTATAATGTTACCCACAACCACCTATAATTTTGGTTACTGGTTTACAAAACACTATAGTATCCATCATAAATCCTTTGCAATCACTTATTCCTTCAATTGCTTGAAACCCTTTAAGATTATAATCGGCCTTTATTAAAATGGTATCCATTATGTTGATCCCCTTGTTCTCTGTTCTACCATTTGTGTAAAGCCTCCTTCTGTTGCTAAGATGTTTGCAAATTTCTGTTTCCATGTGTTATTAATCTAATTTCCATCCCAGTTGACTTGATAAATTTAACTCGCCATCAATAATGACCATTCTACACTCACCTCCGAATACTGAATAGGTATTTACCAGCAGTTCCTATACAAAAAAAAGTCTCCTTATCTTCATCACACATTCTTCCACTGTGGTAAGCAGCAAAGACCTTAATTTTTCTCTTTAACCACCGCAGAAATCTACCCATCCACTTTGGCAAGGTACATGGATTTCATAAACAAACAATAAGCAAAGTAATCAGCATCAAACAATAAGTACAACTGAGGATAAGTGGATGACACTTTCACTGAAGTTAACACTTTTCACAAGCTGGCTAATATGAGGAGTCAGAGTTTGTAGTTGGCAGTTTAGCTGTCGGTAAATTACCTATTCACTGTCAAGCAGCTCCGATGGTTAAAAAACAAAACAAAAAATTTCCTTCAATAGTGCCATCCACGAAATGCACTGCTAAGATAGTTCATCTACAGCACAATTCAACAATTAACTAGTTAGTTACGAGTCTTGTTCTGTTTTCTCAAACACTTTGTCTGTCTGGTTAAACCAGACATGCACAAGTCACTATTTACAGACCTGTACAAACATCTTGCAGCAACAAATGTTGCACAAGCCTTGGCTGGTGATCTTTAGAAGTCTTCACCTCGAGTCCCAGATCTGAGAACAGAGTGCTCGCTTCTCTTCCTGATCAGTGCTCTGGCATCTCTTCAGAATGAAGTCAACTGCCAATCAGCTCACAGCAATCAGCACCGTCTGTTTTGATTTTTCATATATGGAACATTTAAATTAGTTTGTTTAACATTAACTTTTCTTCCTATTTACACACACGGACACCACTCTCTCTCACACTCTTGAATCATGGAATTATGCATTTATTGGCTAGTCAAAAAAAAAAATACACATGGGAATTTCTTGGAGTATCCTAAATCTCCACCCATTACAAGCAAATGTAAAATGTTGTCACATGAATTGATGTAATCGGGTTGTCTCCTATCTATAAAGGAAATGTAATCGATGTAATTTTTTTCATGCTGCTGGGAAATACACAATCATATATATCAACCAACCATGATGCAGGATTTTGTTTTCATGCTGGTCAATGGATACTATATGGTCTGAAGGTTTCCTGTACTGAAATTCCATCCAGAAGTGCTAATTTTGATTTGACCAATATGTAGATGTATTGTGTTTCTCCGCACAAAAAGTGGTGTTGAAGGCTGTCTGTGTTACAACATTTGTGACTTCTGCCTGTTTCCGAGGGATGTATTTGAACAGTTCCTTATTTCTTGGAATAAATTCATTTGTTATTTTATACCAGAAATATATCACCATAGATGGAAGGACCGTATAAAAAATTGTTCACCCTACATGAGGCCAATTATTGTTCGGGTACTTAAATTCAATACTATTTCTTCCAACATTTAACACAAGTCTCTTGTAAATAACCCTCATGGTTTCTGGGGAAGATGATTCAGAGCGCACTTTGAAATCAATTTTTCTAAAAAATAATCTTTGAGATGATACAAATTCCTCCCTATATTGTCTAAATAAATTGGAGTTTTCATGCTTTGGTTTGTAATCTCTTACAACAGAGGATGTGAAACTAGAGTCATTACAGTCTTTCATCTTATCTACTGTAAAGCCTTACATTTAAGCATCAAGCTGATAATGTTCAAGCCTCCCTTCAATTTTGTGCGAGTCAAAGTTTCAACATTTTCTGTTGAAAATGTCATTTAGGCCCGCAAATCAACATAAAGATTTATATGGATTTCCTGCAATAGTGTCAATTGCTGATAACATCTAAGCTAAGTAACTTGTTTTGTCTAGGACGCAAGTATTTATCATTCTTGATTTTTGCACCATATTGAGACTCCTGAACCGTGTATTCATAGACGTACTTTGATTTTATTTAACATGTTCCTCAAGTTCTTTGCCGACATTTTTAATGGGTTTTCCTTGAGTTGTATGTCTGGTTATTTCATGACTTTTTTTTTTACCCGGCCTATGAGTCCTTTACCAATGTGAAGTACAGACTTATTAACATTAACTTTTCCATTAGTTGCTTGTTGGAAAAGTTTTGTCACATTTATAATCTTTTTCGTGTCTTCGTGTGACGTAATAAAATCCCCCATCACTTGCATTTGCTCAACAGCTTACTCGTTTTCCATTATAATGATAACCACTGATGGTTTTGTCTTTTTGTCTACAAAGGTTAAAATGTATCAATGACAGAGGGCATCCTTGTTAGTTTGAGAGACTTTGTCACTGTCCCAATTGTTTGAAGTTTAGAAGAACATCAGTTATCATTTTTCTCACTGCTGTAGTGAACTTGATGCCTAAATCAAATTTTCTCAATACTTCTAGCAGATACTTATGATCCACACAATTATAGGTCTTTTCTAAATCCACAAATTAGATTGTTTAATAAATTTATAACGGAATATATTTTTGTTGAATACCATTCCTGTTCCACATCCAAAGGATAACATACAAGTGAATTCCACTGCAAAATGACAACTTTTTTGATGTAAAAATGGAGTCTTTCCCAGCTTATTGCTTATAAGTAGTCTTGACAGGTGTTTAGCCAGTTAGCTGTTAAAACTATATAGAACTATCTTGTTACTCTAGTACAATTTGTGCTCTCTGAACTGTAAATACTTGCATATAAAGTATAAACAAACATGCACACGTTTCACCAGAAAACTATTCTTGATATTTTATTAATTTTTGGACAGTTATTGTAATGACACCAAAGTACAATTTGTTTTTTGTGAAATGTAATACATGTGCATGCAAGCCTACACTGAGCTACAAAATAAATGTCAGTTTTAAATAATGTCAACATTTAGATAATTGTTGTATCACTGTGCGAGCAGTCCCCATCTTGGAGGCATTAGATTGGATGTTGTTATCACAAAACAAATGGACTATATTTTGTTCCAGAATCGCAACTTTTTAATTTTTTTAACTAATGTGATGGTGTGTCTTTGTTAGCAGGATTTGCCCCAAATTTTGATTATTTCAAGAAATAAAAACACTGATAACCTTGGAATGAAGTCCTCTGGGGTGTCCAGCCAAATGGTGTTGTGTAACCACAACACTTCGACAACTGGCTCTGCTGTCTTCATCAGCTATCTTGTAGCTGTTGCAAGCTGACTGCTGTCACTGCCTGCAGTCGAGGTAGTGACAGCAGTCAGCTTGCAACAGCTACAAGATACCTGATGACGACAGCAGAGCCAGCTGTCGAAACGTCGTGTTTACACAACACCATCTGGCTGGACACCCAAGAGGACTTCATTTCACCAATATGCCGGGAAAGTCTCCACTCACACACGGATAACCTTATTTACACAGAAGTGCAGCAAATTTTTTTCAAATTTTCTGTTAGAATTTATTCAAAGATGGGAATTTTGAAAACAGGAGATGCGTCACCCCTGGAACAGTGTATACCTTGGCTGAAGAAACTGAATTTTATTTAATCATTCACCACTGGAACATGTTCAAAAACAAAACAAAAAATTCATTTGACTACCCTGCTGCCATCCCCTACAGAACTGGGGATGAGTATTGGGAATGGATTTCATAACAGCCTTTTGAAACAACCATCCCTCCATTTGCCTTAAGTGATTTCAGGAAACGGAGAGAAACTGAAATCTTGATAGCTGGACAAGGGATAGAACCCTTTCTATCCAAAACGCCTGGCCTGAGCAGTTACTTTGAACTAAATCCACATTGTGCAACAGTACAAAAGTGTTGTGTCCCTTTGGGTTATAAAACTAAGGGCTTACCTGATGAGACGGCTTTTGCGACACCCCATGCCATTCAGAAAAGCAGCATCACAGCGTGTGTCACTGGGGATATGTAAGAAACGTACAATGGGCACTCGGGCCTGAGGAACACTTTTGACATAGTTGAACTCCTTGCATTGCTTAACCAGGCATCTCCGTACTATCTCAACCATCATCGCCTGTTCCTTGTGCTCTTGATCATACTCCCCACTGAACATGTCCCCTGTGAAGAGAATTAAATTGATAAAAGTTGTTTTCCCCCCACAATCTATTAAAACTTTTGTTTTAGGTTGAACATACAAGCTGTCAATCAATAGCAAGAGACTAATTTCTTGAGCACATCAACACAGTGAAATGTGGGAAATGTTTTTTTTGGACACATCTAATCCTGAAGATCAGGAATTCTTCAATTTTTTCAAAGTTTTCTATAAAATAGATTATTACCATTACTTGTATTACCTAGTTTTCAGGTGTGGGCCAGGAGAGAGAGAGAGAGAGAGAGAGATAGCACAGCCAGTTTTCTATATTCACTCACTCTGTTCATGAAGAATGGCATACATCAAAATTCTCTTAGCCACTTTCTGTACTGAAATGTTAATATCTTTGCCATCATACAACAATTTAAAGCTGTGTCACTGGTAGTGGAATATAGCATTAGGTGGCATTTTGGTAAACATATAGTTGGTAGACTGTTGTAGCAGTTCTCCGACGACTGTTTATATACATATTAGCGATGGAAAAAGTATGATTACTAAACAAATAAGTAATAGTGCAGTAAAATCTGGTTCACTGTTGATGACTATAAAAGTTATCGATTAATTTTGTTGGTCAGAAACACACTGTGATAGGTAGAAAGTAATATATTATGGAATGGTATGAAAACCACAATTTGCTACAGCAACAGGAAACAGGCAGTTGACACAAACATGAGAAACACACAATAAATTTAACCCTGTTGTTTCATTTTCTCTTATTCATTCTTTTGTCCTTCAAGATTATGGCTTCTTAACAGTGAGGTAATTACAGCCAGGAGGGGATGGGGACAAGGAATGGGAAAGAACTCAGCAATGGTCTTTAGAGTGAAAACATGCCGAGCAGCTCGCGGTGAAGGTGAAGGTCATGGTAAATGTTTCATCCATGTGAAACAAAAGCATTGTTAGCAATGAGTCAGCGCACGCCGAGATGGTCACGCAAACCACCATCCTCACCGCTATCCGTGACACTCGATGAGAGAACAAACCATTTTGTTTTTACCTCACCGCCTAGCACGATGCTGGAGGTCTGCTTGGCTCTGATTGGTTGAGCTATGTCAAGGTCTCATGATCCAGCTTCTACAATTGATTACGCAGTTCAGCTTTCGTATTGTACAGAGTGGTGGTGTTTAATTTTGTTTTGTTCTAAATACTGATTTATTTAATGCATGTCACTTCATTTTAGACAACTGCAGATATAAATTAACAATGTACTGACATTGAAAATGGTACCTTCTGTTTTTAATAAATTATTGTATGAAATAATAAATGCAAATTTTTATAAATTTGACAACTACAGAACTGTTAATATTTCAAGCAATTAGACAGTCAGCGGTAGATAAATTACAACAAATTTTATACAGTAATTGAAATAATTAGGCATTGTTAGTGACTTGATTGACTATTCAGAAATTATTACACATCATATACCGACGGAAATGGAATATCAAACAGACAACTCAGTTCAAGAATCATTATAAAATTCAAGAAGTTAAAAAAATAATCCTCATGTTAATTATTATTTAAAATAAAATGATGACTGAATTTGAAACGAAAAATTCTGATTTTTAAATATAAATTCTGATTTGGATTGAAAAATTTTAAAATTGACTTTAAAATGCTTTGATAAATGGTACATTACTTTATTTACAATAATTATCATTAATTTAAAGTCACAACGAGTTTTTCCTCAGCATGTATGGGACTGGTGTGGTAACTGTTATAAACATTTGACTTATCCAGTTTGTCCAGGATTTTACTGTAAAGTTTGTGGTGTCTTTCGTAGGTGGGCATGGAAACAGTGTGGATGATTTTTCAGATCGTGATTTAAATGGTGACATTCACCGAGCATTTGTCTCTGTTCATTTATTTGCTGTTAACTGAGTGAGATCTCCGATACCAGCCGTGGAAAGACACCACTTTGTGGTTACTGACAGACTATCATCATCCCTATCGTTATCACTCCCACCAATCATTGCAGGTTAAATAAAGTAAATGATACTCGCGTTAAACGCAAAATATAAACAATTTACAATGTGAGGCACATACAAGGGTTTGCAAAACACTGGTGAACACTAGCAGCTATATCTCGACATCTATCTTCATCTTCACCATGAGCTGCACGGCATGTTTTTACCCATCGACCACGACATCGACCTACATTGCAACCGCAATCTTTCCCCTTCACCGCGACCTGCTCGGCATGTTTTTACCCTTAGAAGGAACCATCCTGGTATTTACCTGAAACGATGTCGGAAAACTGGAAAACCGAAATCAGAATGGCTGGATGAGGATTTGACCCTGCTCTTATTTGTACAGAGCGACATAAGGTGAAAGCATGGAGAATACTCACTGACTTGGGACCAAATTTTATGCTTTCATATACTACCATAATGAAAAATTAAAATGTTCACTATGCTTTCGGATGTTTAGTTTAGTGTCTTGAGACAACTTTCCCTATCATTTGTTGCTTAGTGGATTTAAAAAATGTGAGATTGTAGTTTCTGGGAAGACTAACAGTTCTCAATATAAGACAATTGCTTAGGTTTTTCAAGGTGTGGGAACTGGCACAGGCTGCCAATGGATGGTCTAGGTTGCTGGTGTAAACTGTTTGCCAGTGGCCACTTAATCTGAAGGAAAGTAAGATGGTGTTAAGGGCTATCTATGTATGTTGTGCAGTGGAGGTAGGTTAGTTGTTAACGAGACATCTCCAATGATGGGAAAAAAATTGTCCCATGGTAAGACTGAAATACACAGACGGAAAAAAAAATCCCAACACCAAGAAAAAATTATTGTAGAGTAATGAAATTTGGACAATGCATTTGTCAAGTTAACATGTTTAATTGATTAAATTTTCAAGATCACAGGTTAATTTAAGCTCAAGAAAATGCATTTCAAATGTGAAATACTGTTAAATTAATAGCCGGTGTAACCTCCAGAATTTTGAATGCAAGCCTGCAAACGTGAATGCATTGTGTCATACAGGTTTCGAATGTCACTTTGTGGTATGGAGTTCCATGCTTGTTGTACTTGTGCTGTCAATACTGGGACGGTCAGTGCTGGCTGTGGATGATGCTGGAGTTGTCGTCCAATGATATCCCATACGTGTTCAATTGGAGACAGATCTGGTGATCTCGCAGGCCAAGGTAACATGTCGACACTCTGTAGAGCACGTTGCGAGACAACAGCGGTATGAGGGCGAGCGTTATCCTGTTGAAAAACTCCCCCTTGAATGCTGTTCATGAATGGCAGCACTACAGGTTGAATTACCAGACTGACGTACAAATTTGCAGTCAGTGTGTTTGGTATAACCACAAGAGTGCTCCTGCTGTCATAGGAAATTGCTCCCCAGACCATGACTCCAGGTGTAGGTCCAGTGTGTCTAGGCCGCAGACAGTTTGGTTGCAGGCGTTCCCCTTGCCTCCTTCTGACCAACACTCGGCCATCACTGGCACCAAGGCAGAACCTGCTTTCATCAGAAAACACAACAGATCTCCAGTGTTGGTCAGAAGGAGGCCAGGGGAACGCCTGCAACCAAACTGTCTGCGGCCTAGACACACTGGACCTACACCTGGAGTCATGGTCTGGGGAGCAATTTCCTATGACAGCAGGAGCACTCTTGTGGTTATACCAAACACACTGACTGCAAATTTGTACGTCAGTCTGGTAATTCAACCTGTAGTGCTGCCATTCATGAACAGCATTCAAGGGGGAGTTTTTCAACAGGATAACGCTCGCCCTCATACCGCTGTTGTCTCGCAACGTGCTCTACAGAGTGTCGACATGTTACCTTGGCCTGCGAGATCACCAGATCTGTCTCCAATTGAACACGTATGGGATATCATTGGACGACAACTCCAGCATCATCCACAGCCAGCACTGACCGTCCCAGTATTGACAGCACAAGTACAACAAGCATGGAACTCCATACCACAAAGTGACATTCGAAACCTGTATGACACAATGCATTCACGTTTGCAGGCTTGCATTCAAAATTCTGGAGGTTACACCGGCTATTAATTTAACAGTATTTCACATTTGAAATGCATTTTCTTGAGCTTAAATTAACCTGTGATCTTGAAAATTTAATCAATTAAACATGTTAACTTGACAAATGCATTGTCCAAATTTCATTACTCTACAATAATTTTTTCTTGGTGTTGGGATTTTTTTTTCCGTCTGTGTAGCTTGTAAAAGCCAGATGCATGCTGCATGTTTTACAGCGAGGTCTACTGCAAAGGAAGGATCCACGTCTCAGAATGGGATAGTCATGAGGCAAGACCACAGCCCCTCTGCCACACACTTCATAGTGAACTGCAGAGTAATAGAGCATCTATGAGCCAAGAAGCTCTTGAGAGTGGGTGGTCTGCTGAAGTGTGTGCTGGTGGCAGTGGGCAGGATTTTACTGAGAAGGTTGTGCATTTTGGGGAAGGAACGTAGGAAGTCATGCCCTTGATGAAGAATCAGGTTACTAAATTTGAGACCAGGAGAGAAATCAGTCATGGATATGGTGCAGTGGTTAGTTATTAGAGATGTAGGATGGGAGTAGCTGTTGAAGAGAGGGTTGTAGCACAAGATAGATGTTGTAAGACAGCATCAGGATAAAAGTGGGAAATATGGGCTTGAGACAGGTTTTGGTAGCATCCTGGACAGTGATTCTTCATTGAAACAGATGGCAAGGCTATAAGTATTTTTTTGCCTTTACCCATTGTCAAGGTCATTAGAGGTGGGAAGGGACTGGGGACAAGAAATGGGAAGGAATTCAGCCATGGCCATGTTAGGAACCATCCTGACAGTCACCTGGAGTGATTTCAGAAAACCATGAAAAATCCAAACGTGGATGGCCAGACAATGATTTTAAAGTGTGCAATATAGAATGTGAAGCCAGGGGCTATAAGAAAAAGAATGTTTTGTGTAAAAGGAATGTTTATGGTACATTTGTTTTCTCAATGTGAACAGTGGTATGAAGATCACCTTTCTACAATAGAGCCAGATGGCTGCAGGGTGCTAAAAGTTTGCATAAGTGTTTTTATGCTCGTTTCACTTGGATCTCTCTTAATGCTGTTAGTATCCACTGAATATGATCGATCATATCACTATGGATAAATGGAAATGTGGAAAAACTAATTTTTATAACATCACTTTGTCGTCTGAATTTTTCAAAGTAATCAGCATTACATTGTAAAACACGTTTTCACCATCACAAACCACTTTTAAAAGCACTCCTCCTTAAATGATTCAGAGCTTACTTTTGTGCTTAAGGTGCAAAACAAACTACCACATCACAACTGTGAGGAGGACAAGTCACCAGTTTGAACTGTGTGAACTCCAGGAACTGGACGGTCTGGAAGGTGATGTTGGCTCAGGGGGCTGATGCGCTTGTCATGGTGGATGCCATGAAGTCTCATTTTTGTTCACCATCCTTGAAGCCTCTGGAAATTTTGGCAAGGGAAGCTCTATGATGTACCACTGAGAAGTGAAAGTCCTTTCCTTCCCTGCCACATGACCACTTTTGGAGGAAAAAATGGCTATCATTTTCTTGCTGACAGACTGGACATGCTTTACTTTTGTTGACAGACTCATCAGGAGAGATTCACACTGCCAAATGACCTTTCATCTCTAGGTTGAACTGGTTTAATCTCTAGGTTAAACTGGTATATCCAGGGTTTGTCACCTGAACTCTCCTCTAGCAAAACTAGCCATCAGTTTGCACCATTCAATGCATGTGTGTTTCTGTGCATCTGTTAATTTGAGAGGCACCCAACTGAATGACATCTTTTTGACAAAAAAGAATTTGTGCAAGTCTTGAAACTGTTGGCAATCTAATCTATTGGGCGGTCTGAATTTCCTTAAAAGTCACACCATTCTTTTCCACAGCATTGATGATTTCCTTTATACCACTGTGAAGGACGACTAATCATTTTCTGATGTTTCAGGGTTGTCTGGCCCCTTTTAGCCTCCTTAAACCCCAGAAAACTGTTGCACGCAAAAACCTTGTTGTAAATGCTCAAGTCTTTGAGCCTCATTTAATCCAATTTTAAAATCATAGAAGATAATGGTGTGGAAATGTTACCATTTGAGCTCCATTATAGCAGCCGGCAGTCTGTGCATATGGTGCTATTTTCCCTGGTACTCCCAAGATAAGTAAAGAGGGAGATCCAACTGACTATCAGTTTGATCAGAAGGAATGGGGCTTCCCAGAGGTTCATCCAATTTATGTAGATCATCTTTCACTTTACTGTATCTCAAAGCTTTTGTAGTGACCCTTGTATTTTGTGGAGGGAGACAAGTTAAACTCAATGCTTTTCTACTCTGTACAAATACCATAAAACCCCATGTCTTGCCCACACGTTTAATATGCTCCAACAAATTCTTGTGCAACCCACCACATAAGTCCCTACAATACTTTAAAAAAAACTGCAGTCTCTGTTTAATTTTACTCCACTCTTCTACCAGAACCCCAACACACTGTTCTTTCCAAGTAACTCTCGTAATCACAAACCTCATAGTTTGACCAGATTATATTAATCCACAACTCATTAGCATTCTTCAGCACTTTCCAGTGGCTGTCTCTCTCTACTGCCATACATGACAGTTACAACATCATCAGGCATGCAGTTTCTCATTACTCGCATACCATCTATGCCCCTTCTGTTTGCACTTCCATGAATATACTTATCAAAACAATCACAACTAATAAACCTTAACAAAATTCATTGAGTAAAATTTGTGTTTACTACATGAATTTGTGTCTGCAAAACGAAAGTGGTATGTTGCTGCCATTCAAGCAAGATCATTCAATGGTTGGAAGTTTTTTTTTATTAAGGAACTGAGGGCATCTGAATTGGAATCAGAAAACTTGCACTAAGAAAGCTATATTTCCAGAACTATAATGATAAATTTACTTGACACAAAGAAAATAACTGTAATTAAATATTTTTACTGTTGTTTTATGTTAATCGTAATAATTTCATCATTGCAGTATGTAGTTAAATGTGTAGTCATAAAGGAGAACCCTTTCAATACCTTGCTAAATATTTATAAGCCACAATGAATACAAGTAAAGTTTCATTAAATTGTGCAACTTCCTCCATTAAACTGTGTGAACACAGTTAAGCCTGTGACCACTAAATCAGATTTAATTATTAAAAATGTTAATTCTGCTCAGCTGGAAACTTTCTAAAATAAGTTTAAAAAAAAGTAGAAGCCAAAAAGTCAAAATTGTATTGAGCCAGTATTGCTGAATCACAATTTGCAGTTTATCTCAAGTATATGAACAAACATCACTCTACCAAATAACTTTACGAGCAATTCCAGATAAAACAAAACTAAAATTTAACAAAATGCCTTTTTTTGTCAATGACACACAATTTTGCTAACTTCCAGCACAACAAGTGTAGGCAGTTGCTATAGAAGTCAAAAGAAGTTTTGATCCATCCTTACGGAAAGGAGCCAACACTCCTTGAAGGCCATCGATATTGACAGATCAAGTTTTACGTCACCTGCATGCAAACTGGCCTCGAAAGGTATCTTTAGCACTTACTAATCTGGAAGGTGCATCATCATTTTGACAAACTACTTGCATTGCAAGCAACATGTTTCACTAATCAAATAAAAATGACCCAAGAAATATTTTAAGGCGAAAAAAGTGATTTTTGTATTAGCAAAAGAATCCTGTTTAACAATTTGATAAAAAGAATTTTAAAAACTGGTGATAACATTTGTTCTATATTAACGGCTCTCTCATCACACATATAACAAAATACATCTGTACCAAATGTTACTCAATGAGATCACACTGTTCCTTCAACACTGGATATTCAAAATTCTGAATCAGAAGATGAAGAAGCGTGCTTGTCTATATCTCATTTGTCATAAATAAAATTACTTATGTATTGTGTGTAATTGTAATAAAAGTCTTGTAACAGTACTGAGGGCACCAGAAGTTTTTGTCAAGACCTTATATTTCCTTGTGAGGATGATGTTGCAAACTACTACTTCAAAAATAAAATCTTTTCTAATTTTGCACTGAGTCCTTATGTCCCACGTGCAACAATACATTTGTAACTGCGGTAGGAATAAAATCTCTTCTGGAAAAAAAAAAAAAAAAAAAAAAAAAAAAAAAGAAAAGAAAAATGGAAGGGAAAAAAAGATCTTTAAACGGAAGATCATCTAGAACCTATTAATCAATTTTACCCATTAAACTAAGAACAGGACTTTAAATTTAAAAAAAAAAATCTTTGTGAAGCTATTAATTTGGCATACAAAATTTTGTTCCTATGTACCTGTGGAAGGAGGGCCACTTGGGCTTAGGTGGTGGTGCATCTGACTACAGCCCAAAGCCGAGAATTATTTTTGTTACAGCTGAACATCTGCCGAGACTACTCAGGACCACTCAGCCTGCTATCAAATGAGTACCATGAATGAAAATTTGTGGGGAAGGTAAAGTCACATGAGGTTCACCCCCACACTTTCCACCATTAGTGCCATCCATTGAGGAGGAGATTACGGAGCTCTACCTCCATATATCACTAGTGTGCAGTTCTCTGTACCGAATTGTGACCTCTTCCTTTTAGTATATGGGGATGGGTTGTATGATCACATAATAAATGTTGTAGATTCTAAAAGCAATAATGGCAGTATACTTTTACACATGATTAAAGGTGATAGTCATAACATCGAAGATTGGCTTATGCCAAATGATGGCAACTGAGGTTTCTAAGACTGTTTATCACTTCTCGAAGCAGCAGCCTTATTCATAAAAAAGAAATACCAAAACTACACCAGTTTTCAACTGAAGAAGCAAATGAGACTAGGCTTGTTACTAAAATCCATTGGATGGTAGAAACTGATAATGGTAAATAAAAAATGAAAAGTTATAAATAATTTCTGTTACCAGATTCCATATATCTGAGATTATACATAAATTGCATGTGCAATACTTCACTAAGCAACAAAGGTTAAAGGGCCTACCAATTACAAGATAAACTTTCTACAAAAATGTTAGTTTGGTCAAAAAGCTATTTGCTGGTGATGTCAATGAATTTAATTCTGAAGCATACTTGCAACTCATCCATATTTTAATATCTTTGAAAACGCTAACATTATATAACTGTGTTCATTTAAATTCCATGCACAACACTCAAAATGTGATTACACTTTATGAAGGCACTATAGATTTTACTACCAATGAAGTAAACCCCACTCACCACAATCAATAAACAGGTCAAGATCACTTGTCTCTAGTGCAAGACCTGTAACTCTTGAACCAAATGGATATACACTGACATTTCCTTGAAAGTCTGCCTCAAGAACACGTTCCAGTACAGAGCAGACAGCATGTTTTGACACAGGTGGATTTTCCCCATCTGTAGGGAGAACTGCAAGACTATCAGCTGTTACTACCAGACGTCTTGCTTCTTCTTCCAGTGACTCTGCACTATGCAGTATTTTTGCTATGTCGGGGTCGAGGCTGATCATCATCTCCGTCTTAACTGCAAACCCAAGCAAATCACACCAATGTTAGAACATAATGCAGAAAAATGAAGGGCATTCCCATCATATGAAAAACAATGTTTGAAATGCAATGTTGTTGCAGGCCATGTTTCCACACTTGCTTAATTAATTACCAGTTGAAAGATAATGCCAATGCAACTGTTTCATTTATTTATTGTTGCGACGCAACAATAAATAAATGAAACAGTTGCATTAGTGTTATCTTCCAACTGGTAATTATTGTTTGAAATGTTTGACAATAATTGTAATGGTTTTAATGTGGCCACTAGTATCCATAGAAAAAAAAACTCAATAATTTTTAAAGTTGCCTTGGTACATTAAAAATACAAGAGTGGTCTGAAAAGTTATTGGCTTCGAGTAGAGCTAGTTATAATTATTATTCTCTAATGCAATGACAAATTTACTAAAAATATATATTTGTATATTGAGATTTTTGTAGTTACAATATTTTCACAAATTGCATATTTTGTTGTATCACAACCTAGAGTAGATGCCAGAAAATTAAAGACTATCTCATTACACAGTATTATATTCCTCAGTGCACATATTAATAGGGCTAATTTAAATAACAAAACTAACTCAAGTAGCTGAAAGCAAGAAATGTATGGAGGTTTTTTTATTTACTTCACTTGATTCTATCCATAAACTCTTTGATGTGTGTCTCAATAATGAATAAAACAATTGCCAACTTTCATGTTTGTTGCTTTCTCACTTCTCTTTGAACAATGGTGTTTTTTCTTCTTTCTTTTTCAGCCACCCATTTTACATAGACTGAAATGGCTGTCAAGCATTGCTGTTAACAGCAGATAGCAATGATTTAGCTGTTCATATAAGTACTTCCACTGGTTTCTGAACACTGTTGGTAGACAGAGAAAATATTTTTAGACAATAATCACCAATTTTAGTTACAATTGTCAAGATCTCTCCAAACTAAAATTCAGCCACTGAAGACAAAGTCCTCAATTCAGTATGAAGCAACCCAACAATAATTGCAAGAACAGCTGGTCATTTGGGTATGTCATTGGTCCATGTGGATGATATTAAAATGTTAAAGGCAGTATCCTTATTAAGCCATCCAAGCCAACCATTTAGATCTAGTGATGAACTGCATGAAGCACAGTATTCATTTCTTCAAGTGAACAATTTATAAAGGATGGCATACATAACTTTCACAACTGATATACTTGGGCCAAGGAACACTCTGAAGTGACACCTCCTAGCACATGTCAACACCACCATCCTCCCAAATATAGGCCATCACAGTTAACAAAACATTAAATGTGCCTTATGTTTTGGCCAGAAACCTAAGAGCACCATTTTATTTATATATATATATATATATATAAACATCACGATATGTTCAAAGATGATCAATTGTCAGACAGAATCAACACATTTTACCAACACAATGGTGCTCTGCATAAGAATTTTTTAATAATATGTTGTTCAGGCAGATATCACTGGGTAAGGCCATCAGACACAAACCACATGGATATGTGGGGAACAATTTGGATTTGTTCAGTGAACTACAGACACTTTTTTTATTACTAGAGAAAGTGGAACAGCTATTTGAACAAATTCTTGAGTAGTTTTAAAAAAAATTAAACATGTAACATAAAAAATTCAAAGTTAAATTATTTATAGCTTTAGATCTTTTCATGATCAAGTTCAAACAGCCATAAATTTGTTTCCTATTTGGCTTTTTTTTTTTTTTTTTTTTTTTTTTTTTTAGGTGATCTGCAGACAAAGTTCACAGCGATTTTTCGAAGAAAGAAATTAAATTAAAAAAAAATATACCAGATGGTTTACAACTTTTGGATAAATTACAGAAATGCTAAAAACTGAGTAAAAGTTGAAAGAATATATGAAACATTCGATTTTGTAAAAAATAGGTAACCTTACTGAAGTTACAACAGTTTCTTTAAAAAAGGTAATTACTCCACCATAAATTTGTAGTTTTCTTTGAACTAAATTAGCCAATAAATTCTCGAGATACACACTCACGAGTTGCTCAGAAGAGACAAGTACATTCACTAAAATAATAAAATATCAACATGTCTCAATAAATGTTTAGCTTTCAGTTGCCCAGATTAGTTTATTTACTTATAGGAAATGGTCTGACAGTCTTAATAATACGTACACTAAGGAACACCTTACAAACAGTTGATAAAGTCCAGTATGGCTCATTACACTCATTAAAACAATCAATTCATTTCCACTGACCTTAAAGATAAGACTACCCTATTAAACAGAAGTCATGACAGGTACTATGGAATAAAAACCAAATGAATCTAATGTGTGGGTGAAGATATTCCCAGTGTATTGATGCAATATAATATTCACAGATGTCCAACTGGATGGTGTCATGAAAACACAATGCTTCAATAGCTGGTCTTGCTAGCTTTATCTGGTGTCGCAGGGCATCTGATGGTTGTAAGCCTGCTGTTACTGCCTGCACTGACATGCCTCGTGTCACGCTCCCACTTATATGACTGCAAGCAAAGCACTTGACCATGGTCTACTACGATGTCTGCACAAATCTGCAATAGCTGAACATGCTGTTGGTGAAGAACACAAGATAGTGTTTAATAAGAGGCTCATGCTGTCCAGATCCTCTATCTTCTGGGACTAGTCATAAGTGAGGTGCTGGAAATTTGGTTAATTAACAACAGCATAGATTGGGTCAGCAGGCTCTACCAGAATAAAGCCTGGAAGCCAGTTATATCTGACCTCCAACATGACACACAACAGATTATCACACCAGGATGCGAAGAGAGCAAATGATATAGCTCAGACTTTGCAGCAAGCTGCAAATTAAGCATAACTTTACCGACAACACAAGAACAGGCATGCCACCACTCCACAACAAACTGTATATTCGGCCAGTTAACAAGGAGGTACAAGGTATGTCCCAAAAGTAATGCGTTCCATTTTATTAACACAAATTTAATGATCAGATGGATACAGAAACTTTAAATTCTTCGAAGAATGACCCTTCCACGCCAATACATTTTTGGCACACGACTTCCGTGCCTCATACACTCCCAGGAAGTCCACAGTGGAGAAATCCTTTAGAGCCCTCGTCGTACTTGCTTTGACATTGTTCAACTGTTGTTTCTGGAATGTTCAATAAATTCAACATTAACTGAACATTCATTTGACAGTCAGAATTTAGCAACTGGCACACACGAGTCATACTATCACAGTTTTGCAATGTTGAAGGGCATCCATGGCGGGCTTCGTCCATTACCACCTCCTGGCCTTGTTTGAACATCTTGTGCCACCTGTTTGACTGTGACTGAACAGGCAATCATCACTGAAGGCTTGCTGAAGCAACTCAAATGTTTCCAGTGGTGTCTTGTTCAGATTCACGTGAAACTTGATTGCGTACTTTGATCCAATGTTTTACCCATCGTAAGCATGACACGACTACTACACAGGAGCTCACAAACTGACATGTCCTCACCTCCCCAGGGCATGGAGTCAATTAGCTGTGGAACCTTTGGAAAGCTTAACTTTCTCCCACCCTATCCAAGCCTGACCACTCTGAGACATACAGTTGTGTCAAAAAAAAAAAAAAAAAAAAAAAAAAAGTATTACTTATGGGACAGATGTCAGAAGCAAGTTGGAAGCGAATGTCAGGCACTCCACTTACAACAATATAAGTGGGAAAGTGATGTCAGGCACATCAATTAAAGCAGTGACAGTAAGCTTACAACCACTGGAAGCTATGCACCACCTGACCACGATAGCAGAGCCAGCTGTCAAAATGTTGCATTTTACAACACCATCTAACTGGAAATGCATAAAGACCACATTCCAAACAAATATGAACATATTCAATTTTTAAAAAACCAAATACATTTTTTCAATCAATTTCTTCAATGTCACAACAAAAAATATTGTGATGTATTTGAGTGAATAATTATTGTAACAGTTTTTAATTTTATGGTAAATACTGACAGTTCTTAATGGTAGAAAGTACAGCAGTAATTCAAGAAATTTAACATTATTTTATGAACTGAATATGAGGGACTACAATGCCTGATTAATAATATAAAACATTTATAAATATTACTGTTTTAAATGTGAAGTAGTGTTTGGATCATCAGTATAGCCACTGGAACTTTGCAACAGTTTAATTCTTACAGATTACAACTAAAGACCTTAAATGGTTACTTTTAATGTCTGAAATTGATACAGTGTAATTTTAATAAATGTAACTTCTAGATTGTTGTAAAGGTTTCTGACAGTTGAGAATTGTTTGCCTTTCAGTAATAGTTGGCTTTCTCATTTTTGCAAGACAGCATTTTAATTGGATTGTGTACCCTACGTGTTTCCAGAAAATTTCATAGTAAACGAGTTCTTGCATACCATGAGAAATGAGCTCTGATTGTTTGGTTACTTTTGAATGCGTAAAAACATTGCACCCTATCCAGTAATGTTTTCCAGTTCACAAGTGAAATATTAGTTGCCTGATAACAGTTTCTACATTTATTGTTCTTTTGGTGGGTTGCATAAAAGTCTGATTGGTACGCAAGTTATGTCATATTTAATAAAAAGAAGAAATTAATTACCTTTATCCATTGAGTTCTACATATGCTGAAGCAACCTCAGATTTATATGTAACAAGTTCATATTGTGAGGATACAGACTCATTTGTCAGTCAAACAAGAAGCAAGATACTGGGTGGAAACAAATAAGAAGAGAGATAATTTATCTACCAACAACAGAATTAAAAACTGCATGATTCTGTAAAAAGTTTCAAGAATCTTTTTGAAACTTCCATCATAAGGTTAATCATGGAAATTAACAAAGATTTCAGTCATAAGTTGAGTATGAGGAAATGAATGTATTAGAAAAGATGAAAAAAGTTTGCAAAACCTGGAAATATGTATATAAAAAAAACCTTTGCACATTTTTTTATATCTTCTCAATCAATAACAAGATATCAATATATGAAAGCTCATTTTTATAAACTTCTATAGGCATCATGTTATCACATTGCATCAATGGTTACAGCTAATGACTGAACTTTCACATACCCAATGCCAGTTTTCCCATTACAACCCAGTGCCCTCCCTGAAGTGTCTTCGCACCCACCTGGGGGGAGGACGCCCTATTTGGTAACCTATAAGCTACATCAAAAGAACAAGCAACTTAATCAGAAAACAAGGAATATAAATTACATTTCACATAAACAACACTATACAGAAGCACCTAAGCACCCACAACAAATTTTTCCAGGACCAGCAACCAGGAACATAAGAATTGAATTGCCAATGTTATTTTTGTTGCTTTACGGCATATCGACAGCGAGGTCATTAGTGCCCTAACAATAACCAGCTAATACTGTGGCTGAAAAATATTCTAACTAGCTGTTACCCGCGACTTCGTACGCGTTGACTTAGAATTTCATTGCCAAAAGTGAACATAGGAAGCTGTTACTAAAGTAAGATTTGTACCAAACAACACCGAGTCAGCATAATATGACAGGAAAGCCATCACTATATCATTCTACCATCAAACCTGTCTCATGAGGAGAATCAATTTAAAAAACAGAAAAACAAATGAAGTTGCGGAGATATAGGGTAGGGTTTAACTGAGGACAGCCTTATTTTAGCTTGGTCTTTTCTTTTTTCTTCAGCATGAGCATCCAATTCTTGAGTTCTAATAACTTTAGCTGCTCATGCTCTTCTAGATCTACACCTTAGACCAGGTTTACGCCTTCAAGGCATGTCAGAACAGAAGACAAAATAAACTGGTGTCAGAAACTTTTAGGCAAACATAAAGTAATAGTATAGTGCAGAGCAAATTTACATGTATACTAAATAAAAAGTTTTGTCTCTAAACGAAATTTACTAACAAATCATATACCAACAGACTATGCAAGAAGCACAGCTTGAGCAACTGACGTAGCATTACAGACTAACACATGCATCCGTCTGTCTGACACCATTCGATAAGTTCTCAAAACTTCGTGACTACAACAGTTATTCATACAGAAAAAAATGTCCTGTGTCCATCCTACAGATTATTTCCTCGTCAAATTCCATCAATATCGGTATAGCCATTTAGTCATTAAACGTAACAAAAAGACAGAAACTTACTTCCGCATTTATAATATTATTAGTGCAGATGACACACACACACACACACACACACACACTGACTGCGAGAGTAACAATGGCTGAGTGAACAATATAGCATCAAAAGGTGTATACATACGAGATTGTTATCCCGCATACGATTTGCCAAGCTTTGCACACCTAAATTTGTGGTATCTACTGTTTAATATGGAATCCAAAACACTGGCCGTCCAGGTGTAACTCATATGATCTTATGTCCATCCTAACGCCAAATCACATCTGCTTGTCAAATTTCATAGTGATAGGATTAGCCGTTTAGCCCAAGAAATGTAACAAACAGAGTTACTTTCGCATTTATAATATTAGTATAGATTACTGTCTGCACGGTTGACTGCAAAGAGGTCGGCCAAACAGACAGCTAAATAAAATATTTATATATAAAGGTGAAGGTTTGTTTGTTCTTCATACAAATCCACAGTTTTCATCCGACCTCGATGAAACTCTGCACACATATCATATGAAACGGGGAGAAAAGTACTGTCTACATTTGGTTGAAAAATTTCCCGTCATGTAATTTTGGAAAATTACCAAAATGAACATCAACCGACACTTGGGATGTGTATGACTCTGTAGTTCGTTAAAGTATCGCAGCCTTGTAGCTCAGTGGTTAATGTGTTTGCTTAGTAATGTTTGTGCCGTGGTCTCTGGACCAAATCCCGATGGAGGCAAAGATTTTTAAGAATTGTTTTTGATCGTATGAGCCATGACTGGACGGTCTGTTTTTTGGATTCCATACTAAACTGTAGATACCACAAATTTAGGGGTGAAATGCTTGGAAAATCATACACAGTTCAACAATGCTGTATGTGTACAATTTTTTACGCTGTATTGGTCACTCAGCCTTTGTTTCTCTAGCAGTCAGCGCGTCTGTTATCTGCTCTAATCTATGATCTATACTAATATTATAAATGTGAAACTAACTCTGTCTCTCTGTTTGTTATGTTTCTTGCACTAAACGGCACTAATCCTATTGTGATGAAATTTGTCAAGGAGAAGCAATTTGGCATTAGCATGACCATAGGATACCTGTTATGTGTAAATAGTACATATTGAAATGTAATTTTGAAAAAATGCTGAAACGGCAATAGACAGGTGCTTAGTATGTGTAAGATGCTGTAGAATTTTTCTCTGTAGTGGTGTGGTAGCTGAGTGGTTATCGCATTTGCTTACCAATGTTTGTATCATAGTCTCCGGTTCAAATACCAATGGAAGGAAATATTTTTAAGAATTGTTTTTGATCATATGAGCCACACCTGGACGGTCAGTTTTTCAGTTTCCACGTCTTTTTTTTTTAACTGCGTAACGTCTCTCAACAGCGAGGTCTTTAGAGATGGGAAAGGATGGGGGCCAATGAATGGGAAGGAATTCAGGCATGGCCTTCTGAAGAAAGCATCCCGGCATTTGCCTGGAGTGATTTGGGAAACCATGGAAAACCCAAATCTGGATGCCCGGACGGGAATTCGAACCGGCGTCCTCCCAAATGCGAGGCCAGGTTTCCATGTCAAACTGTAAATCTTCTTTTGTATATATAAAGATGAAGGTATGTATGTATGTTTGTTCTTCATACAAATCCACAGTTTTCATCCAATCTCAATGAAACTTTGCACACTTATCCTTCGAAACAAGGAGAAAAATACCGTCTACATTTGGTTGAAAATTTTTGCGTTGAATCGAAGCTGTCTGGTTCAAATCGGGCAATTAGGAGCCAAGAAATTCCTAATTAAAATTATAGAAATGTTGCACAATTCTGCAACTTAAATTGTGTTGCTATTTAGCATTACCATGGACATAGCATACTTTGTTCTGTATAAATAATACATGTTGTCATATAATTTTCAAAAATTACTGAATGGCAATAGACACTAGGTCTCTGTACTACCTTTCCATATAGCGGTCCGGAAGCTCAGTAGTAAAAGCGCTTGCTAACTGATGTTTGGAGCATGGTCTCCAGTTCAAATCTCTGTGGAAGCAAAGATTTTGAAAAATTGTTTTTGATTGTACGAGTCACGCCTGGACCGTCGGTTGTTCGGATTGCATATTAAACTGTAGATATCACAAATTTAAGAGTGTAATGCGAGGCAAATTGTAGGTAGTCTAGCAATGCTGTAGGTGTACACTTTTTAACGTTATATTGATCCCTCATGGGTTGTTACTCTCAGAGTCGGTATGTGTGTGTGTGTGTGTGTGTGTGTGTGATCTGCACTAATAATACTATAAATGTGGAAGTAAATCTCCGTCTTTATTTTTACGTTTTGGCGAATAAGTGGCTATACCGATATTGATGGAATCTAACAAGGAAATACTTTGTATCTGTAGGAAGGGCACAGGAATTTTTTATTTTTTTTTCAGTATGAATAACAGTTGTAGCCACAACATTTTGAGAACTTATCGAATACTGAAAGACAGACGGATGTGTGTGTTAGTTTGTAATGTTAGTTTGGTTGCTCAAGCTGCGCTTTTCGTGCATTATGTAAGTGTATGATTTGTTAATAAATTTTCTTTAGAGACTAAACGTATTATTTAGTATAGATGTCAATTTCCTCAGTACTACTAATTTGTGTCTGCTTAAATGTTTCTGCCTTCTTTTTTCACATGCCTTGCGGCCGTAAACTGGCCTAAGGTATAGCTCTAGCAGAGCATGAGCAGCTAAAGGTATTAGAACCCAAGAATTGGATGCTCATGCTGAAGAAAGAAGAAAAGACCAAGCTAAAATAAAGCTGTCCTCAGTTAAACCCTTCCGTCCCCTATATCCCCACATCTTCGTTTGTTTTTTGTTTTTGTTTTTTAAATTGATTCTCTTCATGAGATAGGTTTGACGGTAGATTGATATAGTGATGGCTTTCCTGTCATATTATGCCAACTCAGTTTCTGTTTGGGACCAATCCTACGTTACCAACAGCTTTCAATATTCAATTCTGGCAATGAAATTCTTAATCCATGCGTACGAAGTCATGGGTATCAGCTAGTAAATCATAAAAAAGGGATTTGGCTGTGAAGGTACCACCAGGACCTAAGACTTTACAATATCTGGATGTCTGTAAAGGAGCCAAACAGGTTTATAGAGGAATTGAAAACACTACATGTCTCACTTGCTGTATAATGGCCAGCGAGACAGGAATTATAACAATATAAAAAATAACAACAATGCACATGGATGGGTGTCCATAAAGGGGCCACCCATCCATCTTAAAATTAGGCTGATCTGACTAAAACCTTAGGCACTAGATCGACCAGTACACATAATTGTAAAACAGTGGCCACATTACTGGTCTCATCATTTAAAACAAGGGACAGATCGGTCGCTAGGCCAATGTCTGCCCTCAAGTCTAAAAACAGTACACAACCAATTAAAATGTGGCACACCATCAGAGGTACGCCACAGGCATCACATGTAGGTGGGTCCTCCTGACAGAGAAAAAAGCTATATGTCAGAGGACAGTGCCCTATACAGAGGTGAGTAAGGAGAACCTCATCTCTTCTTGCCTGCTGGAAGGAGCTGCTCCATGGCTGAACGGTCGGTCTGACCAACCTCCAGCCACTGCCTCTGCCAAACGTCAAAAATAAATTTTTTCGCTGCCGAGGCAAAGTCAATTTTGACCTTGTCAAGGCTAACTTGACAGCTTTGTCAGCTGCCTCGTTGCCCGATTCCCACATGGCCAGGTACCCAGCGGAATACAACCTCCTTTACAAAAGATTGCCAGAGCTCGGAGTGTGTCCTGTATATCCTGGACAAGACAATCTGCTGAGTACATGCTTCCCAAGGTCTGAATGCCACTGAGGGAATCACAGCATATGATGTACTTCATGCTGCGTTAATTACTTTCATATGCTGAAGCGACTTTAACAAAGCGTAACACTCTGGTGTTTATGCTGCACATGCTATTCAGCTTGAACCTGTAAGTCGCTCGAGGGAACACTATGAAGCAACCTACTCCGTTAGCCTGCTTAGACCCATGCGTATATACCAGGGTAAAATTGTGAAACTGGTTTACCATTACTATTACTCTGCGATTCACTAAAAGTGTGTGGCAGTGGGTGCATTGCACTTATCCGAAAGGGTAATAGTTTGGAAGAGATATACGGGATATTGCAGGAGGCGCCCATGGGCTATTATGAGGAAGCATCCCAGCATTCGTGTGGAGTTATCTGGGAAAAACCATGGAAAACCCAGATCAGGATGGCCGGAGAGCTTTAACGAAAGATACTCCTGTCAGATTTTAAGTTTACACACCAGGTAAATCCTTTCTATTCCATTCCCTAATCGCTCGTGGAAAAAATGAATACAGAAATGAAAAGAATCGGTTCTGGCCCTGATTTCTGTTATCTTATTTTCACGGTCATTCCGAGATACGAATGTTTACGACACCTTTAAAAATTCTGATAAAAACATTGTCAGCGGTACATAGCTTGTTGTACTGTGACAATTCTAAAATTGTACTGGGTCTCTTTAAAAGCCAGGGAGGAGATTTACTCCAAACCTGGTGATGAAAAGAGGGCAACTCAAACCCATATTCTTCTAAAATAGCCTTTGTACAGTATCTGAATGGTTTTGTTGCTCTATGGCACTTGGTGTAAAGCTGTTCAAAGTGAGGATGAATAACTATGTCGTACACAGGACTGCCAGGAGTTGTGGCAATATGTATATAGTGTCACACTACGGGGAGACACCGGCAGATGGAAAGAGGCGGCTCACCAGACTCAGCACAAATGCTGGGTTATCGGACTGGTGTAGTATGCACCTGTCTGGTATACGGAGATTAACTGTCCCATGCAAAACCATATACAATGCAACTGTGCTCCAATTCCAACCATACAAAGGCTCTATAAAATTGTATCAGGTATGAGCGGTCAGTGCCCCACAACCTGCCACACAGACATTTTAAAACATTGAGAGCTTTCAGAGCTCCGGTTTTAACATGTTTAAGATGTGGCACCCAAGTAAGCCTGCTGCCTAAAATGAGACCCAGAAATTTAACAGTTTCACTGAAACCTGAAACGGTGTTCAGAGTTTCTGCTAAAAGACTTCTACTGTGGCTAAAATGAACACACCGGGTTTTCTCGGCAGAGACACCTGCTAAGACTATCAAGTAAAATATATGTAGGACAAACAACCAGAGGAACTAAATTACATGATGCAAAGAACACATCAGAGCATTACATATACAATTCACTCAAAATGTGCTGAAAACTTTTTAGACCACAACTATCAATCCACCGTAACACGGACATACGAAAATACCGAAATTAGAAGTCATAAAAAATACCTTCTTAAGAGTCCAGGATAGTTAGCACAGGTCACAAAGCCATAACATTGGGGAAAGCAGTGTGTAATGAGTCAACTACTTCAACAAATAAACCACTGTTCAAAACATTAAAGAATAAACATAATGAAGATAATACATGCAACAGTAAATAACAATAACTGACACAACCACAAGAACAGAGAGATATTTTATAAACATGGTCACAGATACAACAACATTAAGATGGCACCACAATACACGTAAGTAAACAACATGGTACTAGCTGTGTGAAACCAAACAAGTCAAAAAGTACAAACAATACAAAACTATCACAGTCATCCACACTTACAATAACACACACAAACACACACTGGGGAAGGCAATGGGAAACCAACCCCAGATTATCTTCCCAAAGGTGTGCCCCTCCATGGGAGTCATTTACGTGCAGAACGGGCATGGTACAGAAGTAATCACATCACATTTAATTAGGAAATGATGCATCCAACCCATTTTCTTTCTCTTTTTAAATTTTCCAGGATAACATCAATAGCATTCTCTGCCATGATGCTAATTGTCGATCACACAAAGCTTGTAAACAAGATATTCTGAGCAATTCTAAAGTACATCAAATGCCCAGCAATAGTTGAACCACACATATATTGAGCATCTATTGCCAAAAATTTTGCTGGGCTACCGTTGAGCAATAGATTCCAGAATGTTGCCAGAAAAAGATGCTCATTTATGAGTCCCTTAACTAATATCAAAACCACAAACTGGAAGCACTCAGGCACATATTAAACAGATTATTTATCAAACCACTTCAGCAACCACCACGCGAGGAAGTGCCTTCTATGTTTAATTTAATTTAAAGTGTGTAGATAGCTTTTGTTCAATCTTTGCTTATTTGCTTAGCAGTGCCAGTAGTCAGTTGGTCTTCAGCAACCACCACGCGAGGAAGTGCCTTCTGTGTTTAATTTAATGTGTGTAGATAGCTTTTGTGTCATCTTTGCTTATTTGGTTAAAAGCTCCAGTAGTCAGCTGGTCTCTTACAACCGTTACGCGAGGAAGTGCTTCAGTGTTAATTTAGGTTTTTTTTAAAGTCATTGCCAGCGGTTGTTTGTAAGTAGTGAACAATTTATTTGTATCATTCGGTTAGTTCATCTTTCATCGTCTCTGTAGTTTTTGTTTTGAAAGTAATATGTGTAGGGACTGTGATTGCTGTGTGCAGACGCAGGCTGAGGTGGCTGATCTTCGCGCTCAGCTTGCAGCTTTGCTAACGAAAGTTACAAAGCTGGAAGCTGCCGTAGGAGACTGCAGCAGCTGTGATATGGGTGACCCCGATGACGCTAGAGCTCTTACTGGTTCTCCCCCATCTTTCATCGTACCTGCAGTCCAGGCTGAGACTTTGGAATCTGTGCGTCAGTCAACTGATGGTGTCTGGCGTGTGGTTTCTGGACGTCGATGCCGCATGCGGGGGCAGTCGTACAAGTCTGAATCCCAGGATGGCAAGCTTGTACCACTGTCCAATAGGTTTTATGTGTTGTCTGGGTCTGGTTCAGATCCACAATCGTCAAACTGCGAGTTGACAGTTCCACCGCCCGCAATGTCTGAGCGACCACAGAAGGGGATTTTGGTGGAAGGTAGCTCTAAAGTTAGGCGTTTCATTGAGCCCCTTAGGGACATGGCTAATAGGTCAGGGAAGAAGTCCTGTGTCCATTCATTGTGCATTCCGGGAGGTCTGATCCAAGATGTGGAACAGGCCATTCCGGATGCCATTGAAGGGACGAGGTGTAGCCAGCTGCAGATTGTAGCTCATGTCGGCACCAATGATGCTAGTCGCTTGGGGTCGGAGGTTATCCTCTCTTCCTTCCGGCGGCTTGCTCAAAGGGTGAGCTCTGTGGTTGATGACCGCAAGATTTCGGCTGAGTTAACTATCTGCAGCATTGTCGATAGAACCAACTGTGGACCTCTGGTTCAGAGCCGAGTTGAGGGTCTAAACCAGAGACTGCGGCATTTCTGCGATAATCATGGATGCAGATTCCTTGATCTTCGCCCTGGGGTCGAGTCGTGTAGGGTTCCCTTGGACAGATCAGGTGTGCACTACACGCGTGAATCGGCTACACGGGTGGCAGGGGCCGTGTGGAGTGCATTGGGGGATTTTTTAGGCTGAGGGAGGAAGACCCGAAAGTGGGATTACAGTTACGGGCAGCCGAATCAAATTCGGCACCTTATGTTAGGGGTAACGTAAATCAGTCTTGACCGTTAAAAGTACTCGTTATTAACTGTAGAAGTGTTTGTAATAAGCAGCCTGAGCTTGAAAGTATTATTAGTAGCACAGAAGCAGATATTGTATTAGGTACTGAAAGCTGGTTAAAACCGGATATAAGTTCAGCAGAAATTTTTAACGATAGCATGAATGTTTTCCGTAAGGATAGGTTGAATTCTAGTGGAGGCAGTGTATTTATAGCCGTTAGTAAACACCTGCCATGTAACGAAATAAATATCGATACGGTCTGTGAAATCCTATGGATTAGACTAAAAGTAGCTAGGAAGAAATTTGTAATAGGTTCTTTCTATCATCCACCAGATGCAGATGTCGCTATTGCTGAGGCCTTAAGAACTAATGTAAGTAATATAGCTCGTCAATTTCCGGATCATGCAATAATACTAGGTGGTGACTTCAACTTTCCGTATATCGACTGGACTAATTACGTCCACGTTACTGGTGGCAGGGATAAGACATCATGTGAAATTATTCTTGACCTTTTCTCAGATTTTATTCTTGAGCAGCTCGTCACTGAACCAATGCGGTGCCACAACGATAACGAAAATTTTTTAGATATTCTCGTTACAAATAGGCCTGAATTATTTACGGACATTTCTACCACCACGGGAATAAGTGATCATAAAGCTGTAATTGCTACAGTAAAATTAACAGTCGCGCGCAAAAAGAAAAAAAAGAAAGGGTCATTTACAGGTTTTGAAAAGGCCCCAAAGGAGAGTATAAGAACGTTTTTGAGGGATAAATACATTACCTTTATAGAAGGAAGAGGCTCGGTTGAAGAGATATGGCTTCGATTCATAAATACAGTCAGGGAAGGTATGGACTTACATATACCGAAAAGGACAATCAGGGACGGGAACGATCCCCCGTGGTATACGCGTGAAGTTAAAAGGTTACTTAAAAAGCAAAGGAAGATTCATGCACGCTCAAGAAGGACAATGTATAGGAGTGATTTAGAAAAGCTAGCTGAGACAAGAGGACAGGTCAAGAATGCGATGCGCGAGGCCTTTAATGATTTTCGATGCAACTCACTTTCCAAGAGCCTCATTTAAAATCCAAAGAAATTTTGGTAGTATGTAAAAAAAAATAAGTGGTTGTGACAACAATATGCCAGTTCTACTACAAGACGGTCGGTAAGTTGATGACAGCCGCGACAAGGCTACCGTATTTAACGCCGAATTTAAAAAATTCTTTCACTGACGAAAACATGGAAAACATTCCCGCTTATGCACGGCGTGTAGAATTTGAGATGGATCCAGTTCAAATTGATAGTATAGGTATCCTAAAGCAATTAAAGCTCCTGAAGTGGGGGGAAGGCACTGGGTCCTGATGGTATACCAGTAAGAGTATTTTCGGAATACACGGAAGAAATAGAACCATTTCTGTCAGATATATTTCGTAAATCTTTAGAGGAAGGAAAGTACCTTCTGACTAGAAAATAGCGCATGTGATTCCTGTTTTCAAGAAAGGAGATTGGAGAGATCCTAGGAATTATCGACCGATATCGCTAACATCTGTTTGCAGTAGAATTCTGGAGCATGTCATATGCTCTAAAGTTATGAAGTTTCTAGATGAAAACGAGTTACATACAGCGAACCAACACTGATTTCGGAAGAACTGATTGTGTGAAACGCAACTGGCTCTATTTTCGCATGACATAATGAAGATTATCGATGCAGGGTCACAAGTTGATGCTATTTTCTTGGATTTCCCGAAGCTTTTGACTCTGAACCACACAACCGGCTTTTGGCGAAGATTCGAGCGTACGGTAAATCTGATCAGATTTACGAATGGATACGCGATTTTCTAACTAGTCGGTCCGCAGCATGTCGTTGTTGACGGGGAAGCCTCTTCAAAGCTAGATGTTACTTCGGGGGTTCCTCAAGGAAGTGTAATAGGGCCACTTCTTTCTTAATTTGATAAATGATGTCGGTGACAACGTTAATTGGCAGGATACGATTTTTTGCTGATGATGCACTTATTTATAGGGAAGTGAGGGGCTCTGACGATTGCTTAGAAATTCAGCGCGATCTGGATGTTATTTCGGAATGGTGTCGTAAATGGCAGCTTACACTTAACTGCCAGGCAATGCAAATAAGTAATAAAAAGACCCCGTTTTCTCACGATTACAAAGTTTAACAAATCAGTTGTTGACACGGTAGACTCCCTGAAGTATCTAGGCGTAACAGTACAAAGCAACATGAAATGGGACATGCACATAACTTCAGTTGTAGGTAAAGCTAATTCTAAACTATGTTTTATAGATCGTATTTTGAGAAGTTGTAATGCTCATACAAAGGAAATTGCATACAAAACACTAGTTCGTCCTCATTTGAAATACTGTTGTGCAATTTGGGATCCGTATTGCAAGGGATTGATTGATACGTTGGAGAAGTACAGAGGAGAGCCGCTCAATTCGTGACCGCTAGTTACAGTCCTTATGTAAGTGTCACAGAGCTGATACGTGGGTTGAGATGGGATTGTTTGGCAGACAGATGACGTCGTTTTCGTTTGAATTTGTTGGAGAATAAGCGAAAATCTTTAATTTATGAGTGCAACGAAATAATTCTTCCGCCAACCTATTTAGGTCGCAATGACAGGAGGGATTTTTTTTTGCTGTCGTCAGTCTTTAGACTGGTTTGATGCAATCCTCCATCCTTCCTATCCTGTGCTAACCTCTACATTTCTACATACCCCTTACAACCCACGTCCTCATTATCTGCTTCATATATTATAATCTCTGTCTACCTCTACAGTTCTTACCTTCAACTGTTCCCTCCACTAACAAATTAACCAATCCAGAATGTCTCAAAATATGACCTACCAGCCTGTCTCTTCTTCCTGTAAGCTTCTTCCATAAACTTCTTTTCTCACACATCATTTCCAAAACTCGTTCATTTCTTACTTTGTCTGTTCACCTAATTTTCAGCATTCTTCTATAGTGCCACATTTCAAATGCTTCAAGTTTCTTTCTTTCCGGTATTGCTAAAGTCCATGTTTCGTTACCGTAAAGTGCTGTGCTAAACACATAGAGTTTTAAGAAGTTCTTTCTAATTCCTAGATCAATATTTGAAACTAAAAGGTTTCTCTTTTTCATGAAGGCTCTTTTTGCTAGTGCTATTCTGCTTTTAACATCATTCCTGTTTCGGCCGTCGGTTGTAATTTTGCTTCCAAAGTAACAGAACTCACTCACTTCTCCTATTGCATCAGATCCTAATTTTATATTTAATCTGCTAGTATTGGTGTCATTTCTGCTACATTTCATCACTTTTGTTTTACTTTGATTTATATTCAGTCCAAAATCTTCCTTCAGTATTTTGTTCATGCCATTCAATAACTTCTCAATATCCTCAGCCCTCTCTGCTAATAAGACAATGTCGTCAGCAAATCGTAGCATACTGATTTTATCTCCATGAAACTTATGCCACATGAAAATTTTTCTTTGACTTTCTTCATTGCTTCTTCTACATACAAGTTGAATATTAACGGGGATAGACTACAACCTTGTCTCACACCCTTTTAACTGATGCATGTCTCTCATGATTCTCTACTTTTATTACAGCCACTTGATCCTTATATAGTTTATAGAGTATTCTTCTATCTCGATACTTTAGACCTGACTTATTTAAAATTTTGAACATCTTGTCCCACCTAACATTATCAAAAGCTTTTTCTAAATCAACAAATGCCATTAAAGTATTTTTGTTTTTCTTGATCCGTCCTTCAAGTATTAATCTTAAAGACAGAATTGCTTCCCTTGTACGCGATTTTTCCTAAACCCAAACTGATCTTCACCTACTATCTCTTCTACTACCCTTTCCATCCTTCTGTATATTATTCTGGTCAGTATTTTGAAGCATGTGATGTTAGACTAATGGTGCGATAATTCTCACATTTGTCGCTTGTGCTTTCTTTGGAAGTGTGAAGATGATATTTTTATTAGAATCAGTCCACCTGCCATATCCCGTATATCCCTTCCAAACCATTACCCTTCCTGATAGGTGCAATGCACCCTCCGCCAAACACTTTTAGTGAATCGCGAAGTAATTGTAATAGTAATGGTTGGAATTTCTCCTGTTTCATAACTTTTTGATATCAGCTTGAATAATCTTTCGATTCCTTCCTCTCCTAGAGATTTAAGAAGTTCTGCAGGGATCTCATCAATTCCAACTGCCTTATTTGCTTTCAAGTCATTCAGAGCTTTATTAAATTCTGTCCTCAAAACAGGATCTCCTAAGTCATCAATGGCGACATCGCCTTCCTTTTCCAATACACTATTGTTCAAGTCGTCCCCATCATACAGTTTCTCAATGTAATCCTTCCATCGGTTAGCTCTATCTTCTGAGCTTAAAAGAGGTTTCCCATCGGCAGCTTTAATGTTAATACCACTTTTCTTCATTTCTCCGAAATTCTGTTTGATCTTTCTATATGCACATCTACTTTTCCTGCGACCATTTCCTTTCTACTTCTTCACACTTTTCTTGTAGCCATTTTTCTTTTGCTATTTTGCATTTCCTATTTATTGATTTCTAAATTGCCTGTATTGCTCTCTTCCTGCTTCATCCTGAGCATTTTTGTACCTTCTCCTCTGATCCATCAGCTCCAAAATTTCTTCTGTGATCCAAGGTTTTCTGGCAGCTTGTTCCCTAAAGCATTATGTTTCTTTACCAGCTTTCATTATTTCAGTCATTAATGCATTCCATTCGTCCTCGGTTGAGCTCCTTTCAGAGTTACTTCTTAGACCTAAGTCTACCATTTCTGCAAATTTTTCTCTCGTGCTAGATTGTTTCAGTTTATTCACTTCCAGTCTGTTCTGCTTAAACTGCTTCCTTATTCGCTTGAATTTCAGCCTGCACTTCATTACTATCAAATTATGGTCAGAGTCTATAGCTGCTCCTGGGTACGTTTCACAGTCTAGAACTTGATTCTTGAATCTCTGTTTGACCATGAATATAATCTAGCTGATATCTGCCTGTATCCCCAGGACGTTTCCAGGTGTATATCCTTTTCGGTTCTTAAACAGTGTCTTTACCACAACTAGCTTATATCTTTCACAAAATTCTAGCAACCTGCCTCCTCGCTCATTTCTTTCCCCTAGACCAAAACTTCCTACAGTATTCCCCTCTTTTCCTTCTCCCACTATTGCATTCCAATCACCCATGATTATTAGATTTTCCTCCCCTTTCACATATTGGATTAATTCTTCAATTTCAGCGTATATTTTTTCTATTTCTTCGTCATCTTCCTATGACGTTGGCATATATACTTGTACTAATTTGGTTGGGACGGGCTTAGTTTCTAACCTCATCAAAATAATCCTGTCACTAAATTGTTCATAATAACTCACCCGTTTCCCTACTTTCTTGTTCATTACAAATCCTACACCAGTGACTCCATTGACAGCTTGTGTGCTAATTATCCTGTGTTCCCCAGACCAGAAATCCTGTGCATTCTACCTCTGTATCTCACTAATCCCAATGACATCTAACTTAAGTTGATCCACTCCCTATTTCAGTTTTCTAACCTACCTGCCCTATTCAGACTTCTAACATTCCACGCTCCGACTCGTAGAATGTTTCTATCCATTCTGATGACTCCTCCCTGAGCAGTCCCCACCCGGAGATCCGATTGGGGGACTATTTTACCCCCGGAATATTTTACCCAGGATGAAGCCATCATGATATATGTAATTTGAGAGGATTACATGTCCTCGGCATACCCTTTGGGTCTTTAATGCAGTGGTTTCCCGTTGCCTTCTGCATCCCCATGCCGTTAATCATTTCTGATTCACCCGCCTTTAGGGGCCGTTTCCAACCCCAAGGGCAAGAGGGTGCCCTGAACCGCTCCCCGCTCATCCGCCCTCCTTTCGGAGGCCGTTGGCAAGCAGTGGGTGACTCCTTATACCGGGAATCTTTCAGTCGCCAGAGCCTCGTCCGTGCAAGGGATAAGATTCGAGAAATAAGATGCCATACTGATAAATTTATGTATTCTTTCTTTCCTCGTTCTGTTCAGGATTGGAATGCCCTGAATTAGGTTTGGTGCTTAGCACCCTCTGCCACCCACAGTAATTGTGAATTGCGGAGTATAGATGTAGATGTAGACCACTAGCCAAGAATACATCATCACATATATAGCAAACAATAATGGGTACACTAAATAACTGATTGAACAGCTCAATACTAAAATAAATTAATAATAATAATAAAAACAGAATCCACCCAAAATAAACCGCACCAGCATCCTGAACCACACTAAAGAGCAATGTTATACAATGAGGCACAGCTAAAAACGCACCCAAAGAATAAGCAACATATTCAATAAACAAGGAATAAATCACATTTCAGACAAACCACAAAATACAGAAGCACCAAAACATCAACAATGAGATTGACCAGTGCCACCAATCAATAAAATACACTGATGGGCCAAAACATTATGACCACAGCCCACTGCGAGACTGAATGCCTTCTGGTGATATTGTGGGTATGTTATACGGTAAGGAAAATATATAAGCAAAGCAGAGAAAATACAATATCCACTAACATAAGTGACTTTAAATAAGGGCATTTTGTTATGGTCAGGCACCTTGGAATAAGCATCATGGAAACTGCAAGGCTGGTCAATTGTTCACGTGATACTTTAGTGAGCGTCGATCGAAAGCGGTTGAAGGACGGTGAAACCATGAGTAGACGAAAAGGTGGTGGACATTCAGGCCACATCAAAAAGTGTAGAGGTTAAGGGCTTGGATAGGGGGCAATCTGAGGCAGATCTGAAAGCAGAGTATAATGACAGTTAAGGCACTAGTGTATTGAAGCACAATGCTTAGCACACATTGTTGAACATGGGGCTCTGCAGTAGACAGCCCAGAAGTATACCCAAAGCCACTGTCTTTTGCAATTTCAGTGGGTATACGATCATAAGGATTGGACCATGGATCAACATAGGTGCTAAATCCAGTTGTATAAATAACGTTTCTTGCTACACCAAGATGATGATCATATCTGGATATGCTGTCTTCCAGGCGAAAAGCTGCTCAAAACATGCATCACACCACAGATGCAGGCTGGTTGGGGAAGTATTATGCCATGCAGGACATTCATGTAGGCATCTATAGGGCCTGTGCTAGTGATCGAAAGCATCCTGGCAGCTGAAATATTATTGTGGACCACTTGCATACCTTGATATCTTCTATGACAGTGATGGCTTCTTCCAGTAGTATAACTGTCCAAGTCACAAGGCCAGAATCAAGCTACAGTCATTTGAAAAGCCTGATAGTGAATTTGCATTGATACCTCGACCACCAAATTTGGATGATATCAGCCTGACAGAACCAATTGGGAACACTATCTGGCACCAACTTTGCACTTGCAAACCACTGACCCATAATTTAAGGGAATTGTGTGACCTGTGTATAGACATGCCATATACCTCTGTAAACCAACCAATGACTTATCTAATCTATTCCATACTGAATTGCTGCTTTATTGCATTCCAAATGTGGACCAGCAGGCTATTAAGCAGATGGTTATAATATTTTGGCTCATCAGTGTATGAACCAATTTGCCAACAATGTCAAGAACTCGACAGAATTTGTGGATACCATCTAGTCCCTAATGGTTTTAGATACTGACATACTGGCCAGCTTTGACATGGTATCGCTCTTCACCCGCGTACCGGTAAGCCGTCATTTTGAACCGACCACCGCAGACCTCTTTGAACATGTTCTAACATCCACTTACTTCATGTATGGAAGGAGATACTATGAACAATCCAACAGAGTAGCTATGGGGTCACCACTCTCTCTGGTAGATAGCAAACCTCTAAATGGAGAATTTTGAAGAGAGGGCACTAGAGTGCCACCCTAAAACCTTCTTGCGTCTACTGTTATGTCGATGATACTTTCGCTGTGTGGCCACACGGTATTCAAGCGTTGGAAGAATTCCTCGACCATCTCAACGGAATGCATCCTAATACACGCTTCACCAAGGAAATAGAGAGGGACAGGTGACTCCCATTCCTGGACATCCTGATAAAGCGGAAACCCGACGGTACTTTTGTGACATAGCGTATACCGCAAACCCACCCACACTGGGTGCTACTTGGGTGCAGCCAGCTTCCATCATCTGGCACAACGCAATGCTGTATTGGCCACACTGGTAGACAGAGCGAAAGCTATCTCCAATCGTGAGAGCCTGCCGACAGAAATTAAACATCTCAAGACAGTCTTCAAACAGAACGGCTACTCTTGGCAGCAGATAGTGTGTGCCTTTACCCACAAGCCACCAAGACCATCGTCGGAGCAAGAAGAACCACTGAAAATTGCATTCCTTCAATATACCGGGAACACATCGGGGAAAAAATTGGAAGACTCCTGGCGCGGTATGGAATAAAAAGTATCTTGTGGCAACCCGCGAACATACGTGATATGCTGCGTTCGGTAAAATATGGCCTGGGCTTGAGGACACCTGGGATTTATTCCATACTGTTTGAATGCGGCAAAGTGTATATCGGTCAGACCATCAGAACGATTGAGGAGCGCCTTGTGGAACACAAATATCACCAAAGGCTGATGCAACTAGAAAAGTCTACGATAGCTGAGCATGCATTCGACGAAGAACACAGGATAGAGTTCGACAAAACAGTAGTGCTGGCTAGGGCCTCTTCCTTCTGGGACTCGGTCATAAGCGAGGCGTTGGAGATCCGGAAATGCAAACAACAAAATAGGGACGGCGGGCTCTATCTAAGCGAAGCCTGGAGACCAATCATTAGCGATCTCCGACGAGAGCGACGGAGATCTTCTCAAGCAAATGACACCAGTCGGGCACCGCAGCGGACTGTGCATTAAGCCAGTGCTTACGGCCAATCAGAGCGGTCCCACTAGCACTTCCGGGCAGGAAGGCGTAAATGACGCCAGTCAGTGGGCGAAGCAGGCTGCGTATTAAGCAGGCGTTCACGACCAATCAGAGCGAGTGGGCCTTCCAGATGAAGGTATAAAGGAGGTTCGATAGGTGGGCCAGAAAGTTGTGGCAGTAACAGTCTGCTTGGGACAGCTACAAGATACCTGATGAAGACAGCAGAATCAGCTGTTCAAATGTCGTGTTTTTACAGAACCATCTGGCTGGACACCCGATAGGATTTTGATGCAACAAATTAAAATACTGAAAATAAAAAAAAAATCACAAAAAAAACCTATTTATAGTCCAATAAGGTTACCACATTCATAAAGCCACAATATTGGGGAAAACAGAGAGCAACAAATTAACTAGTTTAACAAATAAATCACTGTTCAAAAAATTAAATAATTATCATAATACATGAAGATAAGATGCACAACAGTAAATAACTGACACAATCACATAAACAGAGAGATATTTTAATAAGCACAGATACCGATATAACAACATAAGCAACAATATTAAGTTGGTACCAAGAACATTGTGCTAGTCAAAAAGGTTCAAACAATATAAAAACCAGTGAAATAGTGAGGTTCTCAAAAATACATGGAGCACTATTCACACAGCATCAGATTTGTTCTACCGAAGTACAAACATAGATGTTCTTAACCAACATGTAACTGTTTCTCCCAAATTTGTAAGTAGAGCGTACTTTGTTAATAGTTATTTATGTCCAATTAATGCATTTTTAACACCATTTATATGCATTTACAGTCACTGATGGACGATGGTGACCCATTCCATAACGGGGAATTGTGTCTCAGATCATATAAATTAAAAATAAATTTTTAACGGATGGTATTTTCATTAATAACATTTAACAAGCAACTATGGATGAATGGACAATAATATGTCACACGTGTATTCTCTTTCTTCTATGTGTCATCTCTGTAGTCTTCCCAAAGCCAAACCATGCATCCATGTCATGGCAGAAGAGCAAAGGTACAAAATAAGGAACTGTCTATTATGGTAAACTACAGCAAGGACTGCAAGTCCCAGTAGCTATTAAGGCACTACAGGAACCACAAAATGCGATAAAGGAACTGAAGAAAGTTGCGAAAGGCCTATTAATAAAGCCGAGGTTCACATTTTATTTTCATGGATAATTGAAATAAAGACGCTGCTGCTGGGCAGTAAAAATAAAATTGGAAAGGGAAAGATGACCCATCACTTACCACAGATGAAGGCAGGAGGGTGAGATGAACACGTAAAAAACACAAAAACAAACAAATTGCACAATATTTCGGTGAAAAACCTTATTTATGTTAGAGGCGAGACATATGGCGGGGGAAAAGATGTGATCACAACCCGACCTGCCACATGAATGACACAAAGACGGAAACATGGGGTGGGGGTGGAAGTGCCAGGGGTGGGGGGAATAAGGTTAGAAGCGGAACAAGATAATCTCTACGGTACCTGTTTGGAAATTATTATTGAAAACATTATTAGAAAATAAAAGAAAATTTACAATATTATTTTGATTTGGATAAGTTTTAGGGGTAAATTAATGAAGGCAAAAATATATAGAATTAAAAAATTAATAAACTAATGAATTTTTTAAAAAAATTGAGAAAAAAAGAAAAAAATATAAAATAATATATATATATAAAGTTAGTAAGTGACAGGTTTAACGTAGGTTTAGGCCAGGGGTGCGTCTGGTGTCAAGGATATGTTGATAGGTTAGTTCCCATCTGTGGAGTTCTCAAGGGGTCGTGGTGTTCAGAGAAACTAACTGTGAAACAGGTGTTGCGGTTGTTCGAATCTTGTGAGTTGGCAAGAATTGTCACTGGATGGTCAGGGTTGGAAGTATAAACTTTTTGCCTATGGCCATTCATCCTGTAGGATAGTTGTTGAGTGGTGAGGCCAGTGTAGGAAGCATTGCAATGGGAACAGGTGAGTTGGTAAATAAGGTGAGTGGCAGAACATGTAGCATGTCCAATTATGGAAAAATGATTCTCCTGTGACAGGATTAGAGTAAGTGGTGGTGACAGCATGCATGCTACATGTTTTACAGTGGGGTCTCTTACAAGGGAAAGATCCCCGTGGAGGACTAGGAGAGTCAGGCGGTAAATACTTGTGGACCAGGATGTTATCCATATTGGGTGGTCTGCTGAATCAAGTGAAGGGAGCAGTGGGTAGGATTTTGTGAAGAAGGAGATGCATTTCAGGGAAGGACCATAGGAAGTCATACCCACGGCGGAGAATCCGGTTGATGGGTTCCAAGCCAGGAAAGAACTGGGTGACAAGTGTTGGTCCATGGACAGTATTAGGAGGTGCAGAACGAGGGTTGTGGGAGATTTGTTTTTCCACAAGGTTGTGGGGGTATTGGCGGGAAATTAGGGCTTGGGATAGTTTTTGGGAGAAACTGGAAATTGATTCTTGGTCGGAACAGATGCATCTGCCATGGATTGCAAGGATATATGGGAGGAAATGTTTGGTGTGGAAAGTGTAGGTATTGTTGTAAGTTAGTAGGTTTGATGTGTACAGATGTGTAGAAGGCACCCTGTTGGAGGGTGATAGCCATGTCAAGGAAGGTGACACAGGTGTGGAAATATGACCAGGTGAAATTGATGGAGTGACTGTTACAGACTTGTGGAGGGCACCCTGTCAGAGGGTGATATCCACGTCAAGGAATGTGACACAGGTGTGGGCATATGACCATGTGAAATTGATGGAGTGACTGTTAAAGACATGTGGAGGGAACCCCCTGTCGGAGGGTGATATCCACATCAAGGAAGGTGACACAAGTGTGGGAATAAGAAATCTGGAGACGGGAACTAGTTTGCCAACGTATCCTTGACACCAGACACACCCCTGGCCTAAACCTATGTTAAACCTGTCACTTATAATATATATATTTGGATAGGAGAAAAACCACCGCTTACAATAGAAGAGGATTCCTGTGGTGTATATACACAATCAAACACGTACACACAAAGAATAAAAGTTTTGAGCTTAAGGCTCTTCTTCAGTAGTAGTTAGATGGCTGCATGTTGGAGGCAGGCATGCTGGGTATGCCCGCCAGGCCAGTAGCTCATGGTGGAGGGGAAAACAGCATGGTGGGGAGTGAGGGTGGGGGTTAGAGAGGAATAAGCTAGAAAATACTAATAAATAGATAATAAACCTGTCCGTAGGTACCCATCGTGGTAGCGTGGTAGACGTCAGCTGATTGTCCTAAATTGCCCATTAAGTAATGGATGAATGTGCCCAAAAACAGAGAAATATGCGAAAACAAAATCAATTTTAAAAAAAAAAAATTGGAAAAACAAAATTAAGCTAAATTTGAAGTTACAAACTATATATATTATTTTATAATTTTTTCTTTTTTTTTCTCAAAATTTTTTAAATTTATTTATTAATTGTATATATTTCTGCCTTTATTTATTTACCCCTATAACTGATCCAAATCAAATTAATATTATAAATTTTTAATTTTTTATAATGTTTTCAATAATAAATTCCAAACAGGCACTACACAGATTATCTTGTTCCACTTCTAACCTTATCCCCCCCATCCCCGGCACTTCCACCCCCACCCCGTGTTTCCGCCTTTGTTTCATTCATGTGGCAGGTCGGGTTGTGATCACATATTTCCCCCCCCCCCCCCTCAACCCCCGCCATATGTCTCACCTCTCACATGAATAAGGTATTTCACCAATATATTTTGCAATTTGTTTGTTATTGTGTTTTTTACATGTTCATCTCACCCTCCTGCCTTCATCTGTGGTAAGTGACGGGTCATCTTTACCCTTTCCTATCTTGCATTTTATTTTCAGAAATAAATGCAAGGCTTAGAATAATAATCACAAAAATAATACTAAGAATTAGCTATTTTTTTGCATCATAAATAAGGAATAGCACCAATACATTTGCTCATTCTATTTATGTATAATGACTCACTTTGGTATGTGGCAGACTTATTCCACTCTCACATTGTTTATAATCTTTTTGCTACAATATAGATATTCGATTTAAAAACAAAACAGTTAACAACAATGCTGAAAATTAAGTGGACAGAAAGTACAAAATGAATGAGTTTTGGAAATGATGGGTGAGGAAAGAAGCTAACAGAAAGAAGAGACAGGCTGGTAGGTCATATTTTGAGACATGCTGGATTGATTAATTTGTTAGTGGAGGGAACAGTCGAAGGTAAGAACTGTAGAGGAAAACAGATATTAGATTATATGAAGCAGATAATTGAGGATGTGGGTTGTAAGGGATAATTAGACATAAAGAGGTTAGCACAAGACAGGAACGGATGGAAGATTGCATCAAACCAGTTGAAAGAATGATGACAGCAAAAAAAAAAAAAAAAAAAAAAAAAGGAAGTCACCATCTCACCAATTTATAACACAAAATCAATCATAAGTTTAGCAAATGAAATGAATATGAACTCACTTCCAGGTAACCAATCAGGTAGCTTCACTACAGATAGTTTCTTTGAACAAATACGCAATGGCTGTTTTGCTAGCACCTTATCCACGGAAACACTGAAAAAAAATTGTAATTAGTTACTTCAAAATAAATTACAGAGAATTAATTACACATACCCATACAAATTTCCATAGGCTAAACTCTGTGTCACAGAATCTCAAGTGACAAAACTGCTCATTTCTCTAACTTTAGCACTTACAACAGTCACTAATAAAACTTTTCCCCATTTGGAAATCAAATGTATGATCAACTCTGAATCCTTAAGCAACACATTACCCAAAAGTCGAGGAGCAATAATAATTGCGGAAAGGATTTTTTAGTAGAATTTGAACTGTTGATAAAAAAAAAAAAGTTACTCCAATTTCTACTCAGTACCCATCACATTGTTCCACTGATGATTTTAGGATGTCTGTGTCATCTTGCAGTTATCTATGGAAAGCAATGGATCTTTACTCTTAAATTATCTATATGTAGCACTCGATTATAGGTTATTATTCTTATTGCACCTTCTCCTCAATGAGCTTTCCTATCTTGTCTGTTTTGATCAGTTGCTGTATATTCAGACTAGTCAACATAAGTTAACACAGAGGTCCTTTGCTTTCCTCTCTCCCCTTTGATTTTTGAACTGAGGTAGTTCCTACTATTCATACCTAAGGATGTTTCACAAATACACTGCTTTTCTAATTTTGATGCTGAGAGGAAGCTCTCTTTTTGATTACATTTTGTAAAGATCTCCTTGAATTATCTTTGCTGTCCAAGGTATTTTCAGCACCATATGTCCACAATTCTGCTACATAAACAAGAATAGTCCACACACAGAATTTAACAAATTTTACATAGATATTTAAATTCAGTTTGGAGTCACAGAGTAACTGCTATAATCACATAATATCAAATACAGCTAAGTCACTGCATTCAGATTGAGTTTAAATTATGGATCCCAGGCATTTCAACATATTTATTCTTTCCCTATTTAGATTAGAATAACCATAATTTTAGTCCTACTAATGTTGATATTCATACCAGATTTTGCATTCACCATGCCAACATTTCTACTTTTCCCATGTCTTCAGGAACTTTCTCATTCTGTTATGGCATGATATGACTGAGGCTATACGAAAGGGAGCATTTGGTACGATAAGTATGGCAACTGTCAAAACAGTAGGTTTTTATGTGAACCGAGAAGCTTAGATAGCCATGTTTTGTTGAATATTTACTAATTTTATGAAGCTTGGATGTATTCTCTTCAAATTATGGCTGACCAATATATGCCTTGCATACCCCCAATTTTCTCTTATACACCTCCCATCTTCCAACAACTTCAAACCCAGCTCCTTTATGACATCAGTTAAGGATCATGTACTACAGTAATGTTTGTAAAGATATTCAGTTGCCCTCTTTTAGTTTTTGTATCCTCAGCAGCTACTGCCTGCAATGTGGATTTCATACTACCTGTCACATTCAGGGAATGGTATCGCCAAGGTTTTGTAGCCAAAATTCCTTACATGCCTATTACACCATGTCACCACCCTCTCCAGTAAATACGTGACTTTGAAAACTCTTCCTACCTGAACAATATGCCCTGACCAATTAAGTTTATTATCAAATAATATACCTGTAAATTTGTATTTTTATATCTTTAACCCTTTGGTTCAGGTCATTGTGGCAAAATTACAGTGTAAAAATTGGCAGACCCCTTGGTACCTTCTAGACGAACAGACATGAATGGGTCATCACTAGGGCCCGGATTTTTCAAAAAAGCATATGCGCATATGCAAATGCATATTTTGAGGGTTAGTGCATATTTTATGGATATGTGCATATTTTAGCTTTTATTTCATCTCATAACTGAATATCCGATACTTCTGAAGAAACTGTAAAGCCTAATGTACCTGTATGTTGGACATCCTTGGCAACCGCAACAAGTAAGTTAAATTCTTGGAGTAAACAGGATTTTTTTGTACTAGCATTCACATGTAGAGAATTTTCTACCTTATCCAAACTCACACAGTGACATGTTTGGAGGTGCTGCAAATGGAAAATTTGTGTGGCGGCGACCTTCTCTACTGCCCTGAGCGGTAACATTCACGGGAAGGGCGGGTGGGGTCGGCAAAATCAAAGAATAGCTCTATTCTCCCTCAGGCGGCAAATTCTTGTTTGAGGAGACGACAGTCACAAGTATTTACCCCCACTTGGAATATTCGTTATCTACCAGTGTGTTTATTCGTGCGACAACTACCGGGAAGGCCAGCGGTTTTCTTTAATCTTTTCGGGAATATTCCCCTAATTGCGGTACGAGCCAGTTTTCCTGAGAACAGATTCCTGGCTTCCAGACCTGAGGGATTCGTACTTTTAAAGGGACGTGTACATTCCTTTCCAAAAACAGTAGCCTCTCAAAGTTTGTGTTGACAGGAGTGTTCGTGTGCTAAGATTAAGTTTCTTTAATCTGACTCCAAAAATGCCTAAAGAAAAATGCACAAGATCAGTTTTAATTAAGCAGTGGATTTCAGGCAACAGTGACTATTCTAGTGACGGTGAAGTTGTGTACTGTCAAGTATGTGAGAAGAATATAAAATGTGAGAAAAAATTTCAACTTGAACAGCATTCTAAAACAGCTGTACATCTCAGGTCAAAAGAAAAGAATAGGAACACGCAACAGCTACTTTTAACTCAGGTATCACGGTCTGTTAATACATTCTCTGCTGACCTGTGTAAGGCTTTTGTATGCAGCAATATCCCGCTGCATAAATTGAATAATCCAGATCTACGAGCATTTCTTCAAAAGTATTGTGTTAATCAAAGGATACCGGATGAATCCACCCTCAGGAAAAATTATTTGCTCTCTCTACACGATTCTGTCCTGGATTCAATTCGGTCTGACATAGGAGGGAACTGTGTCTGGATATCGGTAGATGAAACAACCGATTCATGTGGCCGATACGTAGCGAACTTTATAGTGGGCAAACTATGTCAAGAAGAACCCGGAAAACCACATTTACTTTCAACCAAAGTGTTAGAGAAAACCAACCACAGTACAATTGCAAGATTTATAAACGATTCCCTGCGACTTCTGTGGCCTACTGAATCGGAGAGTGATTGTTACAAGGTGCGTGTTTTAATCACAGACGCAGCTTCATATATGTTAAAAGCTGGTCAGTCGCTTCGAGTGTTTTTCCCCAATCTGATCCATGTTACATGTTTGGCGCATGGATTACATCGCATTGCAGAAGAGATACGTTCTCTATTTCCTTCAGTTAACAAAGTAATTTCAAGTGGAAAAAAAGTGTTCCTAAAAGCACCAGCGCGTGTACAGTTTTATAAGGATCGTCTGCCTGAGGTTCCTCTTCCACCGGAACCTGTTCTCACTAGATGGGGAACTTGGTTGTCTGCAGTGCTGTTCTACCAGGAGAACTTTCATCAAGTGAAAGATGTGGTTACAAGTATTGGTCATGACGATCGTGCTGCGTGTGTTCGTGAAGCAAAGTGCGCATTTGATTGTGATACTGTATATCGAGATATCAATTTCATCCATGTACACTATTCGTCACTTTCTAATGCTATTAAGGGTCTAGAAACTAGCGGTGCACCCCTTCACGAGTCTATTCAGTTGCTTCACAAAACAATTTCTTCTTTAAATGCCGTCCCTGGTGAAATTGGAGAAAAAGTTAAATCTAAACTCAGCAGGGTGTTAGACTCAAACCCAGGTCTGCAAAAGATTCAATCAATTAATACGTATTTAAGTGGAACCACACAATCTTTGCCAGATGAATGTTCCGAACAGTCAGCACCATCGTACAAGTATTGCCCAATAACGTCCGTTGACGTGGAACGATCATTTTCGGCTTATAAACTAATTTTGTCTGACAACAGAAAATCTTTGACCCCTGAAAACATTGAAAAACTGTTGGTAACATATTGTGATTCATCATTTTGTAAGGAATGAAACGTGTATATCAGTGAGTTGACATAAAATAAATCATTTGATAACTGTATATTCTTTAATAGTTAGTCCATGTTTGTTAATTGTTAGTGTATATTCGTTAATTGTTAGTGTAGATTCGTTAATTGTTAGTGCATATTCTTTAATTGTTAGTGCATATTTTAGGACTTTTTTGTGCATATTTGCATGCATATATTAGATGTTTTACGTGCATATATATCCGGGCCCTAGTCATCACTGGGCTTTCCCATCTACATCTTTCATCCTTCATCCGCAACACCAACACCAGTCTTCACAGAGCATACACACCACCACAGTAATATGAACATCATTCCACCATGGAAGGCAATGAGAAACTTCTCCTGTTCATCTCCCCAGAACATTATTATAGAGGGGTAACATCCACTACAGTAAGCACTGACATCTAGATACAGTGTATGGTGCACACTCTATGAACTTCAATAAGCATTGACTCCACCACCTTATAATCATACAATGCCTTTTTTTTATCTGTGTACCTAATAAGCCAATTCTTTTTGGCATTTATCTTTATTCAGTGCTCACCCACCCAGCACAACAACCTGTCCAAATGCACCTATAAAAACCACAATCCTCTTCAGTAACCATGCAATGGTAACACTCTTGATTGTGTCCTCTCCAAGGACACAGCTCTGCAGCCAGCCAACAGTGTCAACTAGTGATTTTCGCTGCTGCATTCACTATTTGTGTAGGTTGTTTTTGTACTTACGGCTTTATGCCTCGTCGACGTCACTAGAGGTGGGATAGGATTGGGGACAAGGAACGGGAAGGAATTCAGCCATGGCCTTTTGAATGAAGCTTCCTGGCATTCACCTGAGGTGATTTGGGTAAACCATGGAAAACCCAAATCTGGATGACCGGACAGAGATTCGAACCGGTGTCCTCTCGAATGCAAGGCCAGAGCATTAACCACTCACCCACCATGCTCGGTATGTAGGTTTGACAACATCAATGAAATGAGGGACAGATAATTCAACTTTACATTAGAACAATACTTTCATGTTGTCTCAGACATCGTATACACATTCAGAACCTAAACCGTCTTCTTCCACCACTCAGCACCTTCTGCCTACACAAAAACGTCTCTCCCAGACAGCAGCCGTGCAACCTCTCGCCTCTACTCCGCATTCCAAAAGTTCACCCCTCACCTGTCGCAGCCATACATAGCTAGGTGAAATCATTTGATTAATATATATCTGTAGCGTAGTACTAACTTTTATATAATCTTCAAATAAATTGAGAGAGAGAGAGCAATCAGTGCACATGACAGTTGATTTCAAGTAACTGCAGAGGTCGTTAATTACTAATTACCTACTGGGCATTACTTCCCTTTTGTTAACTTCCATAATATTCTGTATATAGGCAGCCCAAGAGTAGTCCCAGTGATCGAGTTCTTATTTCAAAAAAGATAGTATGTGAAGGGACTATGATAGCTGTATTTAGACGCAGCAAGAGGTGGCATCTCTTCATACCAAGTTTGCAGCTTTGTTAATGAAATAGACTTCCAGGAATCTTAGAGACTGGTCAACAAGAGTACCAGAGCTGATGCTCATTACCTTGCTCACAGATCTCACCCAAACTACCCACCACCCGGCAGCCGCCCCCACTGGGGAATTAGGCCATCTGAAGAATTACCTGCCATTACAGCGGGGATTTTGAGGCAAGGTGCACTTTGCCACATATTAACGGTGCCAATGGGGAGCAAATTAGGACATGATGCCCACCACAAACCAGGAAACAGACCACCCAAAACCTGGCCATATAGTTAAAGCCTCTCTGCTAGTCCTGCGAGCGTGCCTGGCTCCACCGATGACCCCCTATGGGGACACAGTGGTAGCTGTAGTGACTAAACGCCTTACAGTGCACGCTCCTAGTACGCATTTCCCTGCTTCCAACTGACACACCGGGCATCAATGATGAGCACAGGTTCCTGTGTATTTGTCTAAGCTTCTAACAGCACTAACATAGTGCACGATCATGCTGCAGCAGCACTCAGTGTGTTGCTGCCCCATTCGGCTCAGATTTTCAAAACCTTGCGCTACCAATCCCCACTTATATAGAGGATCTATTATTACAGCAAGAGGCTCCACTTTACTTGATCACCAAAATGTGCTCCACAGCAGTGGCCAGAGGCCGAGGACTGATGCCCCCCAACAGAGCGCGCTGGCTTACCAAAACTACCCGTCTCCTCGCAGCAGGGTCGCGTAACATCCATGCACTTGAGGTCTTACTGCTGGGAGCAGCAGAAGAGGAACAAGTGTCCCCTCTCTGAGCCATCGGACATTCTGTCGATGGCATTGGCAATGAGAGCATACCGGCAAAAGAAAGTACCACCTAAGTTTAAGTCTTCCAATCAACCAGGATCTACCATGTGTTTCCATTCTGCTAGGTCTCACCACCTCCTTGAACTCTGACCGACCCATGGGCCAGGGACAAAACCGCGTTATGACCTAATTGGAGCATTGGACAGTATGAATCCTGGTTGCAATCACATCCCTGACAGCATGTTCGCAACGTATACTGCCGGTATCATATGTGCTACTGAATGGCAGAGGCCACACTACTCTTCAATGATCCCCTTCAGTGCTACCACAACTAGAGAGGACTCTGCACCCAATGAAAAAGACACACCTAGAAGCTGTGATAAAAAGTTGTAGACCGAGTGTGGTGGGTGAACGGTTAACGTTTTGTCCTCGCAATTGGGAAGACGCGGGTGTGAATATTCTGGCTCCTTATCTAGTTAAGTATTGTATCCTCTGAAAGGGGTAGTTTTTGTGGCAACCGTTGTTTCACAAACATTCACATAATGACAATTAATTTGACATTAGGATCATATATGCAGAGAACTGATTTAATGCCATAATTTGTTTTTCAGGGGGTAAAAAGCATGAAGTATGATAGTTAAGTGATGTAATCAAGCCATGGAGAGGAAACAAAGGATTTGATATAGAACAATGGAATAACCCTTATTTAAATAAATAAGGGAATTTTAAGTAAGGCAATGAGTTCTTAACACAAACAGATCTTAATATGAAATTTCTGACTGAAAGACAAATTTAAAAGAAAGATTAAAATATTTGAAAATATACAACTTTTAAAAATAATGTTAAATAAATTAATAATGAATAAATTAAAAGTAATGTTCAAGCTCAAAAGAAAGAGAAAAATATGGAGAAGTAAATAAACATTTCATTAAAACAGATTCTAAATATTTTGATGTCTTAAACATGAATTTAAATGTCAATATAAAGGTAAGGAAAAAGCATGGTTTTGAACCAGGAATATTTCGAAAGGAGCTTCTAATTAAAAGAAAGGGCATACAATTAAAGTAAGAAAAGTGAAAATCCCATTTAAATGCATGAATAAAGAAGAATGATATGGAATTTTAAAGTATTGGAACTAAAGACATCTGAGCAAAAACTATGATGCAATAAAGTAAATCCAATATCTATCAAATAAAATCAATTATGGGATAAAACTAGATGTTAAAAGGGAAAAGTAATTTTCTGAAACTAAAAGCTTTACAACCGATTAAATATTATGTGAACAAATGGAAAGATAAGATAAATTAATAAGCCTCCTGCTTTAGTAATTAACAACTGCCAAACTAGTAGTAATTTGAGAAAAATCATAACCAAAAATGTCGAAAATAATTCACTCTACAAGCTGTGAAATTTTGGTAAAGATCCGTTAGATCATGGGGTTTTGGTATTTTACAGAAATTTGATCAACCACAGGGGTTCACCAGTGTTCTGGAAGCTTTCTAGACACGACTATATAAAGAAGCTGGAGCTCGCCTGGTGGTGGCAGTTGGTGAACAAATTTCAAGCAGAGCAGCAGAACTCTGATGGTCAGTGTGATGGTAGTGCAGTGTTGGGATTAGTTTTATGTTCATAGAAGCAGTTTCTGGTAATACACAACTATTTCAAATTTCCCCTTTGGAGTGAACTTTTAGCAATCAATAGGTGTTTTGTTTTACCATTAACTCCTGTCAACGTGTTTTATTTGAATTATTTTGGTTTGCTTCATGACTATACTACAAATTAGTTAATATTGGTATTTCTGAATGTTTCCCATGCTGTTAACCTGTAATCTGCATAAAGATTTTGAAGTCAGATATACTATCAGTATCAGACTACTTTGTAATCATGATACCACCAGCTTAATCTATTTCATTTCACAATAAACTCTGTGGAACTAAATTTTGTGGTGGACTTTCATTTTATTAACTATCTTTTGAAGCTTTTGCGTCACTGCAGTTCAAGATTTAACTAATAACAATATTAAAAGAAAGCTGGTGACCAATTTAATGTAAGAACTTTGCACTTTTGGTGACATTTTAGAATTGTTGATAGACTGACAATAGCTGTTGCTAAGGATATTTACCTCCACCCCAAGATTGAGAATATTATTACATGGCATCAAAGTCTTCATGGAGAAGTATTTCAATTAAAAAGATTCTAAGAGTTTTGATATCGTAAACCATGCTTTCTCCCGACATTCATTGTAACATTTAAATTCATGTCACAATGAAGGTCAGGAGAAAGCATGGTTTTGAACCAGGAATATTTCAAAAGGAGGTTACTTATTAAAAGAAAGGGAATAAAATTTCAGTCAGAAAAGTAAGAACTCCATTTAAATACTCAAATAAATAAGAAAATAGATTTTTAAATTACAGAAATTAAAAATGTCTGTTCAAACATTACAATGCAATAAGAAAGTAAATTAAATATCACCAACATAATATTGATTCTAGATTAAAACAGGACGCTAAACTAAACTAGAAGGGATTTTTTTTTTCTGAAACCAAAAGCTTTATGAGGCATCAAATACTTTTGGAATAAACAGAAAGATAAGTTAACAACCCTCCTACTTAAATAATTAGTAACTGCTAAAGTAGTAGGAATTTGAAATAAAATGTCATGAATAAAACTGCTGGAAATAATTCAATCTTGTTAAGAACGGATTTCAATCTCCTTCATATATGTTGAAGGGTACATGTCTGTGGTATAGTCGCTTCTCAAAATGCGCCCTAGTTTTTGAGATATTTGCATGCAAATAAACAAAAAAAAATTAAATGCTGGATATATAGTAAATTATTGCCTCATTTTATCAGATAGCAGCATGGTCTGTGCGGTAGGGTGTTATATTTATAATTTTCTGACCAGAGTTCAAATCCCAGCAGAATCAAATATTTTTATTTATTTTTATCTTCAGAAATTGTCAAGCTTGACCTTTCTATTTTGTTAAAACTTCATTTTATTAAGTGAAATAATATTTAAAACAAATCATATTACCTACAATTTAGCATCTTTTTTTCCTGAAATTATTTTTTTCATAATGAATTCACGGCTCTGCCAACGAATTGTCTTTTCACAACACAAATCGGCTGCAAACCCTTGAAAACTTCATTGCAATCAGACGTCAGGAAAGTCTCCATTCTTACATTATTTTTTCACTTTCTGTTAATAAGTTTATTGTTTCAGTGCATTTTCAATTGAAATAGTTACTATCATTCTATTTATTTCATCTTCATTGTTTCTTTAGTTGTATATTAACAAGAGGTACTTTAAACAAAATACGTAGCATTCGGAAGATTGTTTTTTCTTTCTTTCTTCTACACTCGATTTTTTCCAAGAAGGGTTGCATGTAAATGGTTGAAAATAAAATAGTAGGTCTATACATGATGAAAAATGGAGCTCAACAAGGAAATGGAAGAACAAATGACAAATGATTATAAACATTGCAAAATTCTTGTGTCAGATTCCAGTTTACTAGCAGATTTGCCTCCTGACTTAATTTCATTGGGTATGGGCGAGGAATATTAGGAAGCCATTGTTGATATATGGGTCGAAATTACGTTTGGTGTATCTGTTATAAGCAATGTGATTTGTTTTAAATTTTATTTCGCACAGTAAAAGTGTGTAAATGAAGTTTTAACAAAATAAATAAGTCGAGCTTGACAATTTCTGAAGATAAAAATATTTTATTCTGCGGGGATTTGAACTCGGGTCAGTAAATTATGAAACCAACACCCCATCGCATAGTCCACGCTGCCATTTGATAACAAGAGGCAATAATTTTGATAAATACCTAACATTTATAATTTTTTATTTGCATGCAAATTTCTAAAAAACTAGGGTGCATTTTGAGAAACGACTATACCACAGACATATAGGGTGTCCCAGAATTATCTTTACAACTTTAACATTGAATAAATTATGTTTGGAACGAGATATCACAATGCAGTTTTTTGCATGTTACAGAGTATCTCTCAAAGTTTTTTTCTGTTTCATTTCAGGTGCGGTTTGCTGACAAGTAGGTAGTTACATCACATTTATTGAAAATGTACACCCCGCAGGAAAAAGCTCAGTGTGTTTCCGACAGTCATCTTCCAGCAGGATGGTGCACCTCCGCATTGGGCTCATGATGTCCGTGATTTTCTAGATAAACAATTTCCTGGTCGGTCGATAGGAAGAGGGGGTCCAATTGACTGGCCACCTCGTTCACCTGACATAACCCCCTTGGATTTCTTTCTTTGGGGATACGTAAAAGACATCGTGTATCAAACCCCGGTTAGAAATTTGGCTAATCTCAGGCAGAGGATTTCTGCAGCAATTATGACAGTTGATCAAGGGATGCTCCAAAGAACATGGCAAGAAATTGAATATCGCTATGATATTGTACGGGCAACAAATGGTGCACACATTGAAATGTTCTAGAGACAGAAACAAAACTTTGAGTGCAAAAACCTGCATTGTGATATCTCGTTCCAAACCTAATTTATTCAATGTCAAAGTTGTAAAGATAATTCTGGGACACCCTGTATATGCTGTGTACCCTTCAACAAACATGAATGAGATCGAAATCCATTCTTAACATGTCTGATGGTCTCCAAGTAAAAGAAGTAATGTTTTGATAAAAATCCATTACTGCACGTGGTGGGTGTGTAGTTAACGTTTTGGCCTCACATTTGGGAGGACACCAGTTAGAATCCCCGTCCGGGCATCCAGATTTGGGTTTTCCATGGTTTCCCCAAATCACTCCAGGTGAATGCCGGGATGCTTCCTTCAAAAAGGCCATGGCCGAATTCCTTCCCGTTCCTTGCCCCAGCTCATCCCGCCTCTAATGGCCTCGATGTCGACGAGATGTAAAGCCGTAAGTAAAATATATATATATATATTTAACTATGAACAATATTAAAAGGGCGCTGGTTAAAGATTTAGTAAAAGAACTTTGCATTTTGGTGACATTTTAGAAATACTGATAGATTGACAATGGCTGCTATTAATGATAATATTTTGCTCTTCCCCACAGACATTCATATTCCACCATGGGACAAAGATAAGCGACAAAACTTTGTGTTAAGCTCGAAAAATAGTGTTCAAAGACCATGACCACAATTAAGGATGCTAATGAAGATGAAGAAATGTGCCAAGGGATTTTTTTCCACTTGCACAAGATATTCCAGAAGAAGAGAGAGGAGCGTGACAACAAGAAAAGCTCTGGACATCCATCAATGACACAGTGCAACGAAAATGTGCAAAAAATTAGACACATGCTCAATGCCGATCGATACCATAGTGTCAGAATGTTAGCAGAAGAATACAATATCCTGGAAACCACAGTGTATCATATTCTTAAAAAAGATTTAGCCATGAAAAAGTATGTGCCAAAATGGTCATCAAGGTTCTGTCTGAAGATCAGAAGGCTGCTCGTGAGATAATTTCAAGTGTTCTCATGGACTGCTGTGAAATTGACCTGATTTTATTAGATAATGTGGTTACTGGTGACAAGGGGTGCAAAGAAGGAGCCTCCCCGAAGATCGTTTCTAGAGTGTCCTTAATTCTAGTGATCGGGTGCACCCACTGCAATGCTTTATGTGGCTAATCCTTCTACCACCAGACTCCAAACACGGAAAGTAAGTAAGTACTGGTGACAAGACACAAGTCTCCTAGTATTACCTGGAGTAAAAAAAAAACAAAGTGCAGAGTGGCACATGGAGATTTCCACACACCTGAAAGATGCAAGGATCGCCAGGTCCCATGTAAAGGTGACGCTCATTGTCTTCTTCGACTCAAAAGGTGTTATCTACAAAGAGTTTCTACTTAATGGACAGAAAGTGCAGAGTAAGTTTAATGTGGAAGTACTCAGAAGGCAGAGGTACACTATGCCATCAAAAATTGCGACTACCATTTAATACACAAAAATTCCTTTATTTTTTATCCCTTTGATATTAAATTTTTTACTCTTAATTAAGATTTCTAAAGTTTTTTTTCTCATCTGGGTGACTGCAATAGGAAATAACTGTAACAGTCGATAACACCTTTTATATTAGCTTACAATCACAAACCTCATGAAGAATGGAATTTGTAGATTTTTCCATTCTGAACAATCATTGCTTTTCAACATGTGTAAAGAAAATAATGTTAGAAACCAACCAATATTTCCATTCGGCATACTCATTAAATAGAACAAATACAACCTATCCCCTCAACGGAATAAATACAGTTAACATACTACACATATCTTGTACAAATCCAATTACTTGTAATACAATCATAATAAAACTACATGCTCCTTTTATAGGCATGACACAATTCTGTACACCAGATTCATATCTTCATGCAACATACAAAAGCCAATTTTATCCTTTTCCTTTACATATTGATTCTCCGAGTGAAACAACATTTATATAAAAAAAAGGTTTTCTGTCAAGCCCAGCATTCTCTACTCATTGTAATGGCATTTATTCTTGTTATTCCTTCTAGTTCTTACCACTCCATTCATGCTGAACAATATAACTCAGTCATCACACATGCAAATTAAAATTTATGCTCTTTTTCACTGAAACATACTTCAGATTAAATTCCACATTGCCCTATTGTGCATTCCAACAAACTTTACTTCAGTTGTCAAATTGGCAGGAGATAAAAGTAGCAACCATTTTCGACATGACCCCTTACGACTTTACTTTGTCTGCCTGGTTACACCCATCTACATTATGAATTATGCAATTTTCTGCTAAGCATATCATCTTTTTCTGATTGCAATTCTACTCTCACTACTGCATCTATTTCCATATGACAATTTTGATATTAAGTTCCTGAGTGAGTAAACTCTTTTCTATCCTTCTTCCAAAATCATTCTGTTTTGGAATGTAACCCTCAGCCAATAATCTGCATTGGTGAACTTTGATTTTAATCCACTAATGCCATTTTCCAGATTCAGTAATTCGGAATTAATTCTAGACTGGCTTTGTCTAAACTACAGAGACTGGCTGTCTTAATTAGCTGATCATTCTGCTATTGGTTTGTCCTGAATGTCATAATTAGCAGTTATGTTGCCAAATTTGCTATTTAAATTAGTTGTCAGTTCATTCATTTGTGTTATAAATGCCCTTGGTATCTCAATAAAAACTGAACCACTTGGATCAATTTTGACTCAATGTCCTGAACTTGTAGAAAATAGTAGCAACAACAAAATACAATAAAAAAGCAAGCAAAAAAATTTATCAGACAAACACAATTACGCTGTTAAAACAAGGCAGTACAGAATACAAACAAAAAGAAAAAACACCCAACAATAAGAAAAAATGCACAAGGAAAAAACTAAGCACCAATGAAAAGCAATTAATAACCCAAAACAATGTATCTTCATACCATTTTACATTGTGGAATGCCAATTATACTAGCTTTATTAGAAGAAAAACAAAAAATTAACTCACACAGAAAAGTTTGGAAATTCTTGTCAAAAAATATTTTGTGTCTATTGTAAAGAGCCTGTCTGCTTTGATCTTGATTCATTTCCTCAGCCTTAAAGACTCATACAACAGTCAAAGCTGCAGCCAGCACCTTTGGCTCACATTTATTGGGAAGCGAGCATAGGCTCCTTGATAATTTGGGCCACATTACTTCTATCATTGTCCCAGTCTCTTATTAGGATATTAGCTCCTTTCTTTTCCACAGTGCTCATTTATGCTGTAGTCACAGTTTCCACGTCAAACTAAACTGCTGTACATTTCACTTTAATTATTTTTTGTTTTCATGCATCCCTTTTCAAACATTTTTTCCAAACTACAGCCTCGTTTTATATTAATTTTTTTTTCTTATGGCTTTACGCCTCGTCGACGGCTAAGGTCATTAGAGGTGGTATGGGACTAGGAACAGGAAACGGACATGGCCTTTTTGAAGGAAGCATCCCGGCATTCACCTGGAGTGATTTGGGGAAACCATGGAAAACCCAAATCTCGATGCCCAGATGGGGATTCGATCCCGCATCCTCCTGAATGCGAGGCCAGAACGTTAACCGTTTACCCACCACGCTCGGTCGTTTTATATTAAACTCTCCTCAAGTCAATGGTAACTTAATTCAACAATTAGTGACATATGGTTTTACTAAACAGATGGCAATTCAGCTCAGTTAGTTTCTTTTTATTCATAAGAAATTCACCGAGCTCTTATACAGCAGGTCCACCAGAAAGGAGAATACTCTTTACATCTGTGCTATCCTGTATGAATCAGTACACTACCGCTCTGATTCTCGAATGGTCAAATTGCCTAGTTCTCAACTCAAGCCAAAGCCCCTCTGAACATTAGCTCTAACCAGCTGCAGACTGCTTAACCCCTTCCATTACTGCCTGCAACTGCCTTCTAATTATTCCGTACAATTGTATTTTCTCCACTCAACTGAAGTATATTACTAACTTAGGTCGATTGCCACACACAAAACGATCAGTTTTCTGTATATAAATGTCCTCTCCCGCAGCCCACTCAGCAATGACTATTTTCACAAAAGCATGACACCATCCTCACTCACACCCCACCACTACTATTTGTGGTTTGTATGGTTGGTTTTTTTTTAAGTTCTTTACGTCTCTCAACAGCGAGGTCTTTAGAGACGGGAAAGGATGGGGGGCAAGGATGGGGGCAAGGAATGTGAAGGAATTCGGCCATGGCCTTTTGAAGGAAGCATCCCGGCATTTGCCTGGAGTGATTTGGGAAACCATGGAAAACCCAAATCTGGATGCCCGGACGGGGATTCGAACCACCGTCCTCCCGAATGCGAGGCGAGAACGCTAACCGTTACACCGCCACGCTCGGTTTGTATGGTTAGTGATACATCTGTACTAAATGAAATCTCCCCAACTCACATGCATTATAACAAACTGTGCAAGAGTAATTAGAAGCACTATTATTGGTTGGATTATTTCCATCTGTCAGCAATGAATTAGTAATTATAAGACACTCCAGATCTTAAATTTATTTCACACTTTATTTTGAAGTTATTAAGCCAAACTCAGTATGTGGGCTCTGTTGAACTGATGCCACAGTAGATTATGAGATTTCTAAATTCAGTCCACATTTTGTTACACTTTATAGCAGTATTGACCATAGCTAGTTCAATGAACACTAGGCACTGCATAAAGATACTGCTGAAAGGCTCCAGCAAACAAAATGAATGATTTACTGTTTTTAATTTTTTTTAAAAAGTAATCGAGTGAGTTCCCGGAAAGGTTTGGAGCCACAGTTGATTTATCCCTTCACATAACCTTTCCTACCATGACATTTGACTAGGCCATTAGATATTATGCATTCCAGATGTAATGCGATCATCGGAAGCTAGGGGGATGTATATTTCTTTTCCATTTCTCAATGAACTTTATTGGAAACATGCAACTCAAGCGTAAAGGTGGCCATGTTATTTAGCATTACAGGATGTAACAAGAAGCCTAGCCACAGTTCCCACACTCAGTGCAACTGCGTATGGACAAAGTATGGCAATTTATTAACAATGTTGCAGTCCAAGGTGATTGCCGACAGTAGCGCCAGGAAGGTTACCTCAGCACGATCTATCAATATCCACTTTTATTATTAGACAAGCTACGGAAAAGTTCACTTCAATACAGCCTCGGCTAGTAACAGCTCTTGCCATTCCAATACTTTGCTAATTTTTACAGTTAGCGTGTTGGACTTACAGCCCCAGGGTAATTCCTTCAATGAATAGCGTTGGAAACAGTCATATCAACTTGGCAATTATCTTATCTGTTGTATATGCATAGATTTTACCAGATTAAATGCTATTTTAAACCAAATAAAAGGCCAACAATGCTAAATTCTTCAAATTTTCCACCAATCACGCAACCGTCCATTAAATGTTGCTGAAGAAGAATAAGATCATCTTAAAAGAAAGAGGAACATCAAGAAACAAATAGAGGTGACATTTATAATTTCTTTAGGGGAAAAAAATGAATAAGAGTTCTGCCAAAACAGTTGGTATTTTTAAACTCCACGGCAACAGACAACTAAATCAAAATTCAGCTTTCAATATATTATAGCACTTTCTGTGTCATAAACAATATTCTAGTTCATTTTAATGTTTTCATCGTTTGTGAATGGTGTTTGATGAGAGAGATGCTCCACTTCAATAATAACTATTTTATATGACCATTCAAAAAAAAAAAAAAACATTTTCAGACTTCTACAGGCTCCCTGTCAATAAAGTATTTCATACTAGAAATTAATGTATTAGTTTACTTTTTGTTGAGAAAAAAAGCAACAAAGTGGCACCATTTATGATCAGATGCTATTCCCTGGTCTTCAAGAAAGTATTGGTTAGTAAAATAAAAAAGTTAAAAACTCCTACAAAAATCGCAAATTCCACAAAATTGTTTGTTTCTTTTTCTAAGGGTAGAGAAAGACCAAAATAAAATCTATAGAAAACCTAAGAACTTGTGCCACAGGTTTAAGATAATCCATTTATTTATTTTCATCATCAAGTACAATAGTAAAAGTGTAAGACCCAAGCTTGCAGTGGGGTGAGTGCATAACTTGAATCTTAACTGTGATCGTGCATATTAACACAGTCGCCACCGTAGTTTTAACCAAGAAACTAAGGAAAGGTGAAAGTTCAATGATGATTGTTCAGTTCTGGTATGATGAATATATTCTTTAAAAAACGTTACAAAGTCAGAATACTGCACAGGCAATCATACAACCTTTCCAAAACTATTTCACAGATTCGACTGACCATTTGAGCACGACCAAACCCCACGCTACCACTATTTCTTAACTACATGAGTTCTTCAAAATAAAACTTCCACCCATGATGACAAAAATTCAACCGATACTAAACAAATTAGCAGTTTGCCGCGCCACGAGCCCAGAGCTGGCCACCTTACTACATAATGCGTCTATACCGACTAACTGCTGCTTCTTGAATGGGGCGAGAGTAGGTTCTGGAGGGGGTATATATAGGATTGGACCATGGGAACTTCCTTATCTCGATTTTCCCAGGGACTTTATCCGATAGCTGATCATTTTCAGACAAATGTTACGAAATCTAATTTGATCATGACAATAAAAATCATCCTAGCTCTCTGAAATTTTGGTAGTAGCAAGATATTTTTACAAACGTCAAATTAAGTTATTATAAAAAAATTTGTAACTTTAATAGTTTCGCCAGAAAAGAGTCATAAAGATGTGGTTGCCATTACTTCCGAAATATTGCTCCTATTGAGCTGAAACAAATTTAATTCTACTCTCCTATTGCTCATCTATTCTCAGATATCAAATAAAGAATTTTTCCTATTTTTGAAAGTGGTCTAAATTCGAAAACAAAATTTTAATGTCTTGAAATATTCCGAATATCTACTTGAAAATAACTCTAAACAAATTTCCCTAATGAAAAACTATTACTGTAAAAATTTGGAATCTCTAAGTCCATTCCCTGATTTATTACGAATTTTTATAAATATCACTCCACCCGAATGCTGAGCGATCGCATCATTTCGTCCAAGCGTTTTCTCGCGCCAAAACCCATTTAATTTTATTACAATCAAATGCTTTGATATTTTGAAATAGAACTTTTCCAGATATCTTTATATTTAAATAAACTTTGCTCTGAATATAATTTCTTTTCATGAATCCCTGAAAAAGACTAAAATATCTAACTTTTTCATTAATCACATGTCTGTGTATAACAAATTATATTCAAAAACGATCTTTAGAATGCATGAATCTCTCTAAAACTTTAATATGTTATTTAAACCGAAATTACGATGCTTTCTATCTATCACTTGACTTCTTAACTGTTTTCTAATAGCTAAATACTTCGAGTTTGGAGTGGAAAATTTACGTGATAAAATTCTAAACTGGCAAATCACTTTTAAACATATTCAGACTCTAAGTAAGATCTTTTAACAACAAAATTAATCATTTTCTGGCTATCTATTTACCTAAACATCTTTTGAACTAACGAAATATCTAGATTTAGTGAAATTAAATGAAAATCAAATAATACCTATTCAAATCCAAGGTGAAGTTTCTTAACAGCTGTTTAAATGAATTTAACTATTGAATTTACTGTTAACACTTGAATAAATACTTATATAGGATATATTACTGGGAAATATTATCAAAATTGACTATAAAAATGACTTTAAAAGGGTGGTATCATATACTTCAACTGAACTCGCTATCTCAGCAACTAATTTCGCTATGCGAAATTCCAAGATGTGTTACAAAAGGGAAACACTTTGTGCTGTGTATCTTATAAGAAAATTAACGTTACACCAAACAGTTGTTACCGACTGAACTAAACCTCAAACTTGCAGCAGAAAGAAAAATATCAGCTACTACAGAGATAAATTTATAAATTACTGAAAGAATTTAGATCATACAACCTATTCTGTTGTGCAAGTACACTAACAAGGGGAGGCCGCCAACTGTAATATTCCGATTGATTCATACTGTGTGTAATAAAAGCTCATGGCCAGAGGTGTAATGTGGCAAAACAGTTACATGCACTTCTTTGTCGTTGTTGAGAAAATCGGCATTGAGATACTCCATTGCATTCAAATGGTTCAAATGCTTTCTGTGTTACAAGAGAGTCAAGGAGCTCATGGCGCAACGAGCAAGCTCTTTGCTTCATGAGCCAGTTATCACACAGAATAAATCTCGCTACTGGCAATGTTTTTTTTATTTATGATTAGATGTTTCAGAACAAAAAAAGTTACCAACATGCACTATGAAGGTCATTCCTCCAAAGTGCACTCCTCTCGTCCCACCTTGTGATGTGTACTTTTACTGACAGTTAAAAAATCTAACAAATCACCTTCAAAACTGTGGTTATTTAATTGAGCAAGAACATGAGATCAGCTCCAGAAAAGACTGTATAAAAGTCCAGTCGATTGACCACCACCAGTTGTCATCTCCAATTTTTTCCGATATAATGTGATATGTGTGGTTTCTACAACATCCTGAAGGACAAAATAACAATTTTTTTGAAAGTAAATAAGGTATGTTTCCCAACAGATACTTCAAAAAACATCTGTCCTTGTGAAAATGCATCATTTATCAGATGTTCTAGAAGTTATGTTATTTTTGTTTTCCATGTTTTTATGGTAGCTATCACTCTGACTCGTATGACACTGCGACTACTTCATCTCACTAACTGTAAATTATCTGCAAGTATATAGGAAACTTTTCAATAAATTGTACCTTCTTAAATGTTATTTGTGGTATTGTGTTTTACTTCTAATGTTACTTGCATGAAACAACTATAAAATATAATTTTGTTTGCAAACAACATAATGAAGTTCGAAAGTATTGTTTTCAACAATTTAAAAACTTATTACATCCACAAGTGTTGAAATTTATTGCCAGGAATTATCTGTATATACATTTGGATAAATACAAAAAAGTTACCAGCAGCGAAATTTGATCTGGCGACAACAGGCTTATGAAGCAGAGAGCTTGCTCGCTGCACTACTAATACTTTGAGAGTTTCCTACCGTAGAAAGCATTTAAACCATTTTAACGCAACATTTAAATGCCTATTTTCTTGACAATGGTGAAGAAGTTTTGCTACAGGTGTAACTCTGGCCATGAGCTTTTATTACACACAGTACGAGTTTAGTCTGAATTTTAGTTGGCAGCCTCGCCTTGTAAGAAGTGAAATAACATTAGGTATCACAGTTTATCCAATTTCCTATGAAATATTGCTTTCAGTATGCATAAATAATTACATATAAACTTTTTAAGCTTTTCCATCAAATAAGAATTTGTAATAAATTAAGTAACAGGAAATAATGTGTTTCCTCATTTAGATTTTGTAATGTGTAGAAAGCAGAATGACTAACACATTATCTGGAATTATAGCTAAACATGTTTTTTGCTACAAGAAGAAATGAATAAAAGAGAAAGTTTATACTTAATTCTTACCTGTCAGCAAATTCAACAATTGCTTCATGTTTGAGAACTCCAATATAAGTCACAAGTCCAAATTTCTTGCAAACATCATAAATATTTGGAGCATTTATTCCTTTTGAGAGACCTGTGTATTAAATAAAAAGAATTTACAAAAAAATCTAATGCTTTAAAAAATACAGCATTGAATAATTTTAAATTTTAGTGTAAATGCAATGAGATGACATATTTAAGGATCATGAGTAGGTAAACTGTCAACCAAGAAAGTGTTTCTAGTTTTTTATATAAGCAAATTCTATTTGTCACAAAGGTCTAACTTTTATTTCGTGTAGATTAAAAATTAATGTGGAAACAACTGAGAAAGAAAACCCATCAAGAAAGTTAAAAAGTGCAAAATAAAAATAAAACAAATAAGGGGGACGGTTTAGGTGTAGCTGATATTGTAGGAAGCTGTAGAAATAATGTGTGATGACCTGCATGACATTACTATCAAATATAAAGTTTTCAACTCAGTAAAGTTAGTATGGCTGAACTGCAAATCTCTCATTCTATTACAACAAGTAATTTTATTTGAATTAATAGTAACGAACAAGTCAGAGTTTTGAGATAGAAGAATAAATAAACAATAAGTGATGGGTTTATTGGCATGATCTTATCAAAATTTGATGCCTGGTGTCCAGGATATATTTATTGGTAAGCTGCTTTCCATCTCACAGGCAATAACGACCGCACTGTCAACACAACCTAAAACCATAACAACAACATCCATCTAAGAAATTCTTTATTATTATTATTTTTTTGCTTATGGCTTTATGCGTTGTTGATGTTGAGATCATTAGAGGAAGGAAAGGACTTGGGGCAAGGCATAGGCTATGGTCTTTTGAAAGAACCATTCCAGCATTCACCAGGAGTGATTTTGGATGGCCGGACATGAATTCAAACCCACGTCCTCTCGAATCTGAGGCCAGAGTGTTACCACTCACCAACTACACTCAGTATCTACGGAGTTCAAAAGTTGTGATTGCTCCAGGAAAACCTCAGACAGTTCCCACTGTAAAACAGTTGCTGAGGTTGTGAGAGTTGTGGGAACTGGCATAGGCTAAAACTGAATGGCCTAGGTTAGAGGTAAAGATAGTTTGCCTGTTGCTATTCATTCTGACTGAAAGCTGGTTGGTGGTGAGGCCTTTGCAGTGGAGGAAGACAACGTATGTTGCGGTGCAAGTAGTATTGCAAGTAGTATATCCAGTGGTGGAAAAATTTCCCCTGTGGTAAGAATGGAGTAGATCGTGGTGGCCAGATGCATGTTCCAGGTTTTGCAGCAAGGTCTGTTGCATGGAAAGGATCTTTGTAGTTGTTTGGGAGAATACGAAAGGGAGTATTTGTGGACTAAGATGTCCTTCAGATTGGGTAGTGTGATGAAGCAATTACAGGGGGCAGTGGGTAGGATTTTGGGGAGAGCAGTGCATATTTCTGGAAAGGAATGAAGGAAGTCACACCCACATTACAAGATCTGGTTAATGGAATCAAGACCATGAGAGAACTGATTGACAAGCACACTGCTATGATAGGTTTTCAGAAGACAAAAGTGGCTATATGAGTAGTGTGTGGCAGCATCAGAGATTTGGTTTTTACAAGATCAGCAGAGTAGCAATGGGAAATGAGGGCTTGTAATAGGTTTTAGGAGTACTTGTAGAAGGACTTTTCATCAGAACAGATTCGTCTACCATGTATGGCAAGTCTATTTGGAATGGAATGTTTGGTGTGGAAGATATGGCAACTGTTGGTAAGTGTAGATACAGTTTGAGAGTTAGAGGGTTTGATGTGGGCCGAGGTGTGAAGGGCATTGCCCACATCGAGGAATGTAATGTGTTTAGAATGTGTGTGCGTGAGTGTGTGTGTGTGAATAGATCCAGGTGAAATTGATGGAATAGTTGTTGTGGGGTTTCAGGAAAAGGAGGAGGTAGTTTTCATTGCAAGTCCACATCATAAATATATCATTTATACATCTGAACCATACAATGTGTTTAAATGAAATGTGGTTCGGGAAATGTTCCTCCAGATGGCCCAAGAATAGATTGGTGCCATGCGTGTATTCAGAGCAATACCATGTACCTGATGATAGGTTTGGAAATTGAAGAAACTTGTAGTTTTTGGGAAAGGATGCAGTGTGCCAGGATGTGAGGAAGGCTGTGCTGGGAGGGCTATGTGGCAGTTGAATATGATTTTGGAAATAATGGGCAAGGAAAGTAGCTATTAAAATGATTTGCAGGAAGAAACTACAGGATGCTGGGTAACATTTTGAGGCATGCAGGATTAGTTAACTTGTTAGTGGAGGAAACTTTTTAAAGGAATGAACTGTGGAGAGTCCGATATTATATGAAGCAGATAACTGAGAATCAAAGTTAGTATACTGAAATGACTTGGTTACCTCAAGGTAGGAGGATTACTTTTTGCTAGTTGAAACTATTTCGAACATTTGTGTTCATTGCGTGCTACAGGTTCCCTAATGGACATGCCTAAGAAATGTAAGCGTTCCAGTCTTATTGAAAGAAAAGTCGAAGAACTCGAATCTCGTTTGGAAAACTCTCCCAGAAAATCCCTCAGACGACTCTCCCAAGAAGTCGATGTTTCCAAAGTAAGTGCATTTAGGGCTACAAAAATTCTGAAAATGCGTCCTTATTGAACAACTGTAGTGCACGAATTAAAACAAGCAGATTACACCGCACGAATGAGGTTTGCAAACTGGTTTATGCAAAGTGTGCACGATGGCGAGCTGGATCCGCAATAGACATTTTTCACCGATGAGGCATATTTTTATTTAAGTGGACGCGTCAACAGTCAAAACAGTTGGTACTGCAGAACAGACAATCCACACCTTATCCACGAACAGCCGCGACACGATGTGAAAGTTGGAGTTTGGTGTGCGATTAGTGCGAGGCTAATTATTGGACCAGTGTTTTTTACTGAAACAATTACATCTTCTCACTATGTGGACAATATTTTAAAAACCTTTTTTGAACAGCTGACAGAAGATGAAAGAAATTACAGTCATTTTCAACAAGACAGTGCAACTCCCCATACAGCCGAAAATTCTGTGTGTGCTTTAAAGCGTGTTTACAATGAAAATCAAATTATCAGCAGTGGATTATGGCCTCCGCGTTTTCCAGACATGACCCCTTGTGATTTCTTTTTGTGGGGCTACCTAAAAGAGTGTGTTTATGATTCAAATCCTCGTATGGAATAGGAACTTAAGGAAAACATAAGAACTAAAATTAATAATATTTCTTCACAAACACTGCAGAGAGTTAGCCAAAACATCCTTAGAAAACGTCAAGCATGTATTGAAACCGATGGCCAACATTTCCAGCAAGTGCTATAAGGTACGACATGAACTCAGGCAAGAGGCGTTTCTGAGCACGGGCGCTGCGCGGTATGAGTTGCAGGCAAGTGAGCCGCCGCTGGGCCAAAATTAAATGATTGCAGGTACTGATAAGTGAATCAAGGCCAGGTCAACCCCCATGAACCCCTAACTTATTAATGTTAGATTAGGAGCCTGCAAATGTTTCACACACGCCTAAAATTTCTAAGATGGCTGCCGGAAAGGGCTCTCCCTAGTATCGTGTGATGCCCAGATCGTGCCAAAGCATGTGGTAACAGCCCAAGTGCTCACAATCAACTGACCATCCCGCCACCCTGGGGCCTGCCTTTTATGCTCATGGTGTAAGAACCACAAAAAATTTTGATTCTCATGAAATCACCCAAAATTTCTGGGGACAAGATTAATTCCAAACAACTATCATACTTTCGTTGTAAAAAAATTATTTTTGGGACTAATCGTGAATTCTCTCTCCCATCTAAGGTATTTGAGTTATCGAGTTGAAATAATTTCTAAACTGTTCTGTAGGATTGTCTCTTTCATTTGATGTATAAATCTGCCTGATCACAATATTTTAACTGGGTGAAATGAAACAATCTTATATGATGTGTAATTTCGAAAATTGATATCTTTTGAACTGTTGAACTTACAGCTCTGAAACACGCATGAAACAGTTCTACATACAATTATCTATAAGATAGTAATATCCTTTAACTGTCATAACAGTTCTTTAAAGGCTTTCCTATTGTTTTACTAAATCGGGAAATTTTCTCTTAAATCCTAATATCTTACAATCTGATGACCGGAAGTCAACCATACTCACCAGTTTGTAATAAATTTTCTTTTTCGGATCCTGGCCAAAATAATGCATGGATTTAGAAACTGATTCCTGTTCTATGCTCAGAAAAAAATTTTCTTTCCTTTAAATATACTCTCAAAGATTTTTCCATTTCCCTCATGGATAATTATTTTCATTAGATCCTCCAAAACCAACCCTTGAATTTCCACTATGCCTCTGAAACGTTTTTATAAGGTGTAATACAAAATAACACTTCTTTTGAGCCATAAACCATTTTCCTATCTTTAAAACTACAGCTTCAGGAATGTTTAAAGTGGTTTATGATGACTTTCTACATTCAACCAAACTCGACTTATAACTGACCAGGAAAAATTCATAGCTGATAAGGTACATAGTTCATTTGACTGTACATGGCCTAAGGTAGCTGTGAAAATGGATGTAACATTTTCTTTTACCAAATAGTCTGAACTCCATTATCTGACAAAGTTGATATTATGTTTATATGACTGTTTACTTTAATTTATCACAAGAATTACTTAAGAAACTGACTCTATACATGATCTGTAATGTTATTTCAGTGATCAAGATGCTCTATGAACAAATTTTGTCATGAAATTACAAAATTTAGGTTATCTTACACAATCTTATGCTCATCTCTCAACTATGAATATAAATTTAATTTCTCCCCAAGGACGTATCATAAGCAGCCAAAATCCTTACCGTGTCTTTTGTATCATTCCAGCAATATAAACCTACCACTGAACTTTAATAGTATTTGCTAACCAGTATGAATATTCCTTTACCAATCCCTCTTCTATCTCTAAAGTGCACTCTATAACCATATGGGTAAACTTAATTGTCTAACACTACTCTCTTTAACCAACAAGCTACCCCTCAAATTATCTGTGGTTTGTGCATCTCAGTTAAGTTACGATTTCTTTGATAATTATACACCCACAATTCACTAGTAACAATTTTATAACAGGATTTAGCATAGTCTCCTCATTACAATCCTATCTGTATTGTTTCATCCGTTTACATTATTTATTAGTTTTTTTTAAAATAATTTCTCCAAACATGTATCTATACACAGTATCCCAAAAGTCATGTGTTTTTTGCCTCTTTTCCCCTCTACAAGTTACATGTAGGCCATACCTAGTGACATACCTCCTACCAATGGTATCCACAGACACAACCCCCCCGAAAGACCTTAGATTTTCCCAAGCAACATCTTGATCTCCTCATTTCCCACCTCATAGCTGGGTTCAACTCTAGCCCATCATGGCAACTCAGGACCCTCATCAGTTCTATCCTGGTATACAGTGGCTCTTAAACCACCTTCCTCAAGTCACTCTCTATACTGATTACTATCTCTCACCCCTCCTCATTCACTAATACATTTTATCCTTTTTGAAACTCTTATAGAGTGATCATACACCCTCCATTATCTAACAGAGTATCTCATTATGATAACAGTGACAAAGTGAATAAGTGTGCCATATGCCCTCCTCTAGTCATTATTAATATTTATACTAAAATACTGTCAATTGTGTTCACGTTTGTGTGTACATCAAGTTTCGTCTGCCTTCATCTGTGGTGATAGATTTGTTTATTCTCTCCATCCTTACTTCCAAGTATTTCATTAGGTCTGAAAACCCTTGCAACCTGGTGACCTGTGCCTAACTGATACTGCAGAAGTGGACCCATACCAATCCCATGGCTACTACCTACCTGCAGAACCCTTTTCTTCCTTTTTTATATTTATGGCTCTATTACCAAAAGCCTGATGCAGCTTACCTATATCATTCCCCCACCCCCTTGACTCTGGTAATAAGTCAAACTTATTTCTCCCAACAATTTCTGAAGTATTATACAGGGCGTTCGCCAGGAAACGCAACCCACTGTTAGCGCTACAAGGAAGAAACTGCTCGCGGCGAGCGAGCGGTCAGCTCCCGGCATTGTTCGACCGTCGGCCGCGGACTATTTCATAAACTTGTATGTGCTAAGCATTTAAATGTGACGTAATTCATTAGCTTACCTTATAAAAGATGCTGGAAGTGTTGACACTCTTGTGTAATGCACATTTCACATCTTCTGAACATATTTCGAGACACACGCTGCCCTAACTGACTTAATGATTTTTTGGGTGACTGTTCTAGTCGAAAAGCGATATCGTCAATTTTCTCCTCTGTGAGAATACGGTTGACCGACAGTCTCTTTTTGTTAAAAAATGAACCCGTTTATCTTACTTTTTTAACCAGACGCAGAATTGTTGATTTAGCTGGCAGTAAAGCGCCAGGATATTCGCGACGAAATTTACTGCGACACTTTTTAAACGACTTCTTCTTCACATATGTATCGTAGAGAAATATTCTTTGTTGCAAACTGTAACGTACCATAATTTTACTCACACTCAAACACGGTACAGATTAGTAAGAGTATGAAGCCCCAAACCAGCCAAACAGCAAAGAAACGTTTATTCACAACACTGATTAATAAGAGACTGAAGTCACAAACTAGCTACAATGCAAAGAAACCGTTCTTAACAATGTAAGGGTCACTGCACTGCACTGTTGGGGCAGCGGAGTTGTTAAACAGTGCGGTGATTCACGGTGCCGCGTGGCGGAAACTGCTGGCACCGCTGTCCGAGCAAGTTGCCGACGGCAACAGACTGGGAGGGTTGCGTTTTCCGGCGAACGCCCTGTATAACTTCAGGCTGCTTATTCTATTTTCCCTATAACCTGTTGACAGCTCCCAACCATATTTTTTTCCTGCCCACTTAACATACCTTCATTTCTACCTCTATGGGTTGAGCCTGAAGGGCCTTGATCACATCACATTGCTTCCTGACCATTTCCCCCAGCTCTGAACATTTCCTAAGCCTAAAACAAAAAGTACAATACCATTTAAATGCCTATTTTTAAACTTAGAATTGAATTTTTAATAATAGATAATACATAGAGTGAATTATACTAATAAGATGTTTATTAATTACAGAAGTTTTTGAAACCCTAGCAAATTTAGTTATTATTAAAAAAACTAAAATTATTAAATAACAAAACTGTTTCATTCCCAACAAAAACGCCAACAATACGGGACAAATAACCAACTACTACGGTGAGAAATTGAAATTACTTACATAGGTAAATCTACTTGAATTTGAACTGTTAACTATCACCACTACACAAAGTTTAGTTACAATACACTGTTTTTACACCAATTATCAGGTTCTCAGCCATTTCTAAATAAATAAGCCATGCAATAAAGTAGTAACGAACAAGAAAACTTAACATATAATCAAATACTATTTTCAAATGTAAATAAGAATGATTTTATTAGCCAATATTACTTAACAATTTAAGTTTAAAATAATTTATCCAAGAGACAAGACATAGCAGCCATTCACTATCTCAATAATCCTTTTATCTCTCATATCCCATAAATTGCAACAGAAATTAAGATATGGCTTCCAAGTGGTTTTAAACAATATTCTTGCCTTATCTATGTCTACAACTCTGCAGACAGCATAAAGTATTACTCCCACCTCTGTGCATTATAATCCCTAGTACGAGGGAAGAAAAATTATGTACCAGGTTTAGTGTGCCACGGTATTTCCCTGAATTTATATCTCCTGTTGTAGCATAAATACATTGGTGGACAGCCTATTTCTCCACAGTCACAAATAAAAAGAGGGTGTTCACATCTTTGACAGTAAATGCAATCAGAAAAATATGTCATACGTCTGCCAGGTGACTTTAGCGCCCATCCAGTTACACTTTTGGAAGGGCTGTAGCAAGTGGTCACAAAATGGACGGCCCTTCTCTGTACTTTCTCAATAACATTAAACAATACATTGTGATACAATTCCCATATGGGCACTGGAGAACAAAAGGTAAGTAGAGAGACTAGTGAGTTTGTGTACAGTATGGTGATGAGCCCTGAGGTGAAATCACAAAATAAGTTGCATTTAATCCAAAGCACAAGGGAAAAATTTGTAGGTAAGGGAACCAGGATCTGGAATAAATTACTAAACTCTAAGCCAGAAACAGTGAAAGAATTAAAAGCAAAAATGAACCTAGAACATAAGATGACTGGAAAATCACCACCTGAATGAAAACTCCATAAAAATCACAAATCAAAACATCTATAATAGATAGTACACTTTCTCTTAGAATCATTTCGAAGTAAACTTACTAGCTAGAATAACTTCACTTTAATTAGTATATCAGTGATGGATACACCAAACAATAGACTGCAAAAACACATTGCTTTTTTTTAATTTAATAAATTTAAAATGTTTGCAACAGATGTTTTGCTTTGAAGAAAAATATTCAAATATTAGGTTTACTCAGAATTTGTGCCACTGTTCATCCAGGTATATGGCCAGACATTCTACCAACTGAGCTATAATGCTTGCAGAATTTCTTATATCCAGAAAGTGTCCGAATAGCCTCATATATCCGAAGAGAAACAAAGATTAAAATTATATAAAACAACCTTTTTAATCATACATAAATTTGTTAATAAACACTGTGCGATTAAATAAGAAAAACCAAAACACTCTGTACTGGTGTCCTTGCAACTTTAATATTTATATTGTATCATGTAAGATCTTTGGAATTTTCCTGGGGAAGTTCCGACTGAGTGCGATACATGAGTACAGTCCATCAAGAATCAATAATATAAAAATTTGAAAGTAAAAAAAAAACAATCCTCCTAGCCCCTCCACTTCAACTCATGGCAGAATCGCGATTCTTGTGCTCTGAAACACTTCTGAAAGCACCAGAATTGTACTCTTCCATCAGATCTGCCACAGACAGTGGTCTTGAACCTACCAATTTTTCGGTATTTCTATCAATATGGAGTCTGTCCTAACGAAATGTAACCATTTTTCCACGATTTCTGAGTATACAACGAGATCTTCCCAAATTTTTAAGTTGGCAACCCATTTTGTTTATGTTTTACAGGGAATTATTTAATTGGTAGTTAGTTACCTTTTCCAGAATGTTCCGTATATCTTTTGGGGACTACTACCCCTGTGCGTTTGTGCCCTACGTTAATGGCGTTTTTTAGGGGATTCCTGAGCTCGTTCGCTTGTCTATATTCTGTTGGTAACCATTACCACAAATACTTTTTGTTGACAAAATATACATACATGTTATTGAAGACAATGTAAGGGACAGTGCACTAAAGGCAAACCGTCGTGTTTGGTGAATATTCCCACAGTCTACAACCATTGTACCATGTGTGGTGGGTTAGCGGTTAACGTTCTGGTCTCGCATTCGGGACGACGCCGCTTCGAATCCCGCCCGGGCATGTAGATTTGGGTTTTCCATGGTTTCCCCAAATCACTCCAGGCGAATGCCAGGATTCTTCCTTCAAAAGGCCAAGGCTGAATTCCTTCCCATTCCTTGTTCCCACTCCCATCCCGCCTCTAATGACCTTGACAAGGCGTAGAGGCATAAGTAAAAAAAAAACCTTGGTCCACCCGCAGCTAACAGAATAACCCTTCCAAGAGTTAATATCTTTTGTTAAATAACATAATAAATGAATTGCACATTACTAAGTCTGTTGTTTTTGTTATTTTGATTATGTTTTACTAGTATTGACAAGTGCTTAAATTCCGGTATTCATATTAAATTTATAATATATCCTGTAATTTCCCTATTATTTGAAAGAGATAAAGAAGTTTAAAATAATATAATGTAGTAATATAATGAAGTTTTAAATAAACTTAAATAACTTGTATTTCATAATGTAACTTAAAAAAATATCCTCACTGGGATACTTCAGTTTATTCTATACAAAGCTACAAAAGGTAATATGAAAATCAAGCCCCATCTTTGAATGGAATTTGAAATCAAAATTTTATTTCCAACTTTTGATGACTAATCTGTCATCCAGTTGCAGCAGCAGATTGCCATCCATTTGCTGCACAGTTTGACGTCAAATTGGTAGCAAGTCTTGAAGTTTCAAGTCTGATAGTAAAATTGTTGTCAAACTGATAGAAATTATTCAACAGTACATCTTGCCCAGCAAACTGTGGTTATTTGGGTTGTACTTTTTTCATATACCGAATTTGAATACAAATATACCGATATTAGCTAGCAGATTTACCGATATCTCACTTTGACATTTGAGAACACTGGCCATAGATCACCCCCTACCCTGCTTTACACAGCGGGCAAGTATCCGACCCCCACGTTCTGTGATGTGGCATGGCTGTTCCCTACAATGTCGCCGACTCGTGGTTTCACCATCCATCAAACACTTTCCATAGATGCTCACTACAGTTGCACGCGAACAGCCGACCAGCCTCTCCATTTCCGAGATGCTCATTTCCATGTGCTGTGCCCACAAACCGCTGGCCCATAAGTTAGGAGAATTCCATGACCTCTGCATAGAAATCTGGTGTCAGATACCTCTTAAATCCTACCAAGGACATAGAATCCATGCTACACTGAATCGCTGCTGTGTAGCGTTCGAAAGGAGGGCCAGTATGCTAGTAAGTAGGCGGTCATAATATTTTGGCAGATCAGTGTATACACATAGAGTTAATGAAAGCTGAAGCATAACAGTAAGATCACTTTGTTAAGAGCAGTAATTATGATCCACAGCAGATCATAGGTAATCTGACCTGCAGCTAAAAAAAAAAAGTGATTGAAGGTATTCCCAGCATACCATATGTAGTGTTTATCGAGTATATAATATCAAAGGAACTACACTGAGCGAGGAAATGTCATAATTAAGCATTAGTTAATAGCAAGATGTGTTATTTCCAAGTAGTAAATAGGTTGGAACAAACGCTGAACCAGCATGTTACCACCAAAACCACTCTGGAAAGCAGTTTTTGTGGTGTCATACTGATCCAGGGTGTACTGCAATTTAATTACTGCTTAAAAACCTCATGATTAACTTCCTCAGTATTATCACATCATTACCTTGCACAGCATAAAGTAATTACACGGGTATCATATACTCCTACAGACCCCCTATGACTACATAATTCGCTAGTTTTTTGACAGGTAATCTCATTGAAATGGAACAATATTTTAGCTGGCAATAGTACTGCCATAATCAGGTTACACTGATGAATACTAACTAATCACCATCCATATAATGTCTGTTCCAATAATTTTTCCACAGTACTGACAGTACTTGACAAGAAAAGATAGAGAAGCAATAACATTTATGATATAAGAGTCTGCATATGAAAATCTCCATGTTCAAAGCGTTTTTCCATCTACTGTGTTGGACAGTCATGTAGGATTGCTATTTTATCCAAATGCATTGGTGAATAGAAAGTAGTTCTGGCAGTATAGGATACTTCATAATCACCAAAATTTCTTTATGTCAACCAGGGCCGTTGTAAGCGGGTGTGCACCGCACACGGGCGGCACTTCGAGGGGGGCGGCAAATCGAGTGATCGAGTCGCTGCCCCGCAATAGCTGCCACTCCATTGTCACCACGACAGAACATCGCTGCATATTATGTAACGGGCAACCTTTTCTTTTTTTAGCTCAACTGCTGCTTCAGGTGGCCACTGACACTCGGGGTGGTAACAATGGGGACTCATTCAAACAGCTAGCGGCAGGCCTGGTCTTAACCATACGTGGAAATGCCAGTTATTCTATATTTTGAATATACGTATTTGTTGAATGTTAATATTCCATGAAAGTAGCTTCCACTGACATTGCCAGCAACGAGAAGATTTCAAGAACATGATACCTCCTGTTGGCATCCAAAAGGTTAAAATTGCATTTTGCACAGGAGCCATCCTTGTAAATAACAATTATAGTAGGGATATAATTGGGCGAGGGATGATCAAATCTACCCATTTTCTGTTCTTATAAAACTAGACCTTAAGAACTAATCGGGGTTGTTGCGCAATCACTGAGACTCATCAAGGAATTTTCATTTTGGTCTGAAAACTGTTACACACATTCGTTGGGTGATATTATTTAATACATATTGCTCTTAGAGTTGTAAAATATATCCATCATCGCAAACTTCACTCGAAAAGTGCGATTACGTTAAGAGGTGAGCTACTGGGAGAAGGCATATAGTGATGTATAATGATAACGCAAATGTTCCTCTGACTATATTATTTAGTAATATGTTTCTATTACACATCAAGATAGTATATAATGCACAAATTTCAATCAAAAACCAAAAAATCCTGTAACGTTACACACTAAGCGATTAGAGAACGCCATTTGTTATCATATGCGACCTCCAGCGATACTAATATTATGTGCAACAAACTGTATCAATAACCAACAATGATGATAATCAAACCAACTTTATAATAAAAACAAAGTTCATTAAACTACAAAAGGAAGTGGCTATGTCCATTCTGGTCCAGGCTACATTCCAACCTATTCACAGGAGCCACTAATGCTTCTACTTCGAAAATCATGATAATTTAAATTTTTAATAAATACAAATCTATAGCGAATTATGCTTTAACAACAAGAACCAAATGCCAGTTTGGTATAGGCTCCATTTCAACTTTAAAAACTAAATTCCTTTGTTCCCTAACGGTTCAAAGTTGTTGCAATTTTTTGTGTGTAATTTTGTCCATATTTATATTTTTGATAGCTGTGATAGCAACATATTCCCGAATAATATCGCTCAAAGAACAAGTGCATGATCATTACATGTACTTCGCCATAAGGCTTCCCCCAGTCGCTCGCGGTATAGCGTTATGGCACTTATTGAGTGAAGTTTGTGAGGTATGTACATATTACACAGCTCAAAGATTAAAAAATATGATCTGTCGAATGTGTGTAACAAATTTTCAGACCAAAAGGACAATTCCTTTACGAGTCCCAGTGATTACACTAGAGTCATCAATGGTTTTAAATTATCCTTCGAACTTATTACATTATTACCTAATACAAAGAAAGAAGGGGTCTACTGGAGATCGCGATTCCGCTACAACAACATACAGTAATATCGTTGGAATACTGACGTAGTCAGTCGCAAGACGTATTATTATCAAGCAGTAATTCCGTTGTAATACAGCCTGGACCATTATTTTCAAGCACAAATTACGTTGTAATACAGCCTGGACCAGTATGAAACCGTTTAAATGTACTTTGGGAATAATTTATAGTGGAGACTTGCGTTTGACCACTACAGTATTATGATGACAACTCCTGCCGGAATCGCGATCTCCAGTAATCCCGAAAGAAGATCGGCACCCACATACCCTTCACGAATTGTACATTCAGACTAAAACTTGGGGACATTCCTTGGATAATACTTAAAAAAAAAAAAAAAAAAAAAGTGTACAGTAGAGCCATAAATTATATATAATATAATGAAGAATGTTCAAATTGTAAGATATACTATTAGCTGTAGATGTTTAAGGCATACTATGTTGCATAAATCAGTATGTTTCCTGAACCAACAGCACGTATAAAGTAATAAGCAAACATTACAAAAATAGGAGTCTACGTAGGGCACTGTGAAGTGATCAGCTGCCATTTCAAAACAATGGACAGCATTTACATCACAGATAGCTTTAAATACGGCTGTCATTCCTCACTGAGCATTACATCTGATAGTACATTTGGTGAAATAAACAAAATACTTTTAAGTACAAATTGTCAAATGTTAAACAAAACATTTCCATTTCCCTTAAAACTACAAACTTATATTTTTGTTAATACTTGTGTCCACGTTTCTCAACCTTTTTCAACCCTAGCACCAGTAAAAAGTCAAAAATACAGACCACCAAATCATATATGGTTAAGATTTTACCTACATGATTATCATAAGGAACATATTACACCATTATATGATAAAACTATAAGCATATTTTGAGATGCTATGGAAAAAGTTATGAAACTGGAACTATTAAAATTGTATTAATATTGAACATTCATAACATTTATTAAACAAATTAATAATATTATGAACCTCATAATAGTAGAGTAAATGACAATAAAAATTAAGAAAGAAAGACTAATACTATATTATATTATTGCTCACTGTTAATTTATTTTTCCAACGATATCTTCAATTCAATTAAAATTAAATTTTTAGTATCCTACCTGAGAAACATCAATCGGTCCCATCTTCAGAATCGCTGTAGATAATTAATGACGGTTTGTTTCTATTCGCAATGCAATAAAAAGAGGGAAAAAAAACTAATACTGCTAAAAGAAGAGTACGTGTCTTTACCTGAAATTTTTATGCGAGGTTCCATAGTTCTACTTTATTTATGGTTTAAATGCTTCTGATTCAGATGACATAAAACATTGTCCAAAATAATGTATTATCCCAGCACAAAAACCAAAAACAGTTGAATCAATTGGCGTAACTGCATTCCTTTCTTATATTTTGCTTCCGATTTTTCCCAATGACAATAAACCAGCCGGTTCAGCTACCTGGCGATTGCACACAGAGAGTCAGAGACAAGTCCCAATTACCTGTCAATAGTCAGGGTAGCCAACTCAAAAAAATGTAATCCCTAAAATGTAAGTTAGAAATCCCCAAAATCACCAAAATTAAGTAATAAAACCCTTAAAAATCAATAATATATTTTTGTAAGGGGCGTAGCTACTATGGGGCTAGCAGTGCACCGGGGGCCCCTACGCTCAGGGGCCCCCAAGCATAACTCTGGGGGCTCCAAAGCGCAGTTCAGAGGCCCACGAGCCTTCATGGCAAACTGGCGATCTTTTTTTTTTTAGCTCTACAGTCGTCTCCCTCACTAAGGGCCCTCTCACTGCTCAGGGGGGCCCCTAAGCACAACTCAAGGGCCCCATCCTCAGCTCAGGGGGCCCTTACCAGCAAAAAATATTTTTTTTGTACTGGGGCCCTTGTTGACCTAGCTACGCCACTGATTTTGGTTAGTAATATCCTTTAGTTATAAATTATTCAATATATCGAACACAATTTAATTTTTTTCTGTTTGTAGGAGGATTTTGAGATCATACATCTTGACTTTAAACAAACTTAACATTTTAGCAGCAGGATTAAATGTTATGAAAGATCAACCATTTCGTTGCCGTGTGAATAGGACCATCACTATTACTCAACTTATTTTTAACACTGTAATAGACAGAAAAGGAGAGTACGAAATTGGAACCGAAATTAATGTTATCCCAAACTTTGAGAAATATCTAATCGTTTACAACCAGCTGCGTAGCAATCTTCGTAGACTTCTGGATGAAAATCAGATGAAGTGGAAGTATTCAACAATTTTTTACTACTCGATTGCTATCACTCAGACCCAATGTAATTTTTATTGCCATAAAGATGAGTACGCTGAATTTAATTTATTATTGGTTTTATGTCGGATGTGACCTGAGATGTAGCAATTTATGGGTACAAACCAGCAACCATTTTCAATATTGTGAAGATGTCCAGAAGCGGTTTTTAGATCTAATCTACTAGATAACATAAAAAGTTCATACATCTTTCTCTGACATCTAATAAGTCGTTTGCTTATGTGATATGTTTCGAAAATCATAGCTCAAATGCATTGATATTGTATGCATTATATGTTCCTGGAAAATGAATTCCACGAGTTCACGGTTCACAAATTTCTCCACTTGTGAAGATAAAAGACATTTTAACAAGTTTTTGTCCTATAAAAATAGATCTTCAAATAATTTAGTTGGTTCAACATTGTCACTTTGCAAAAATATATTTAATTGAATCACATTTTTCAAATCATTTTTCAGAAAAATAAAGAAAGAATTGATATTGTGAAGCTGTTCTGTCATGTAACATCTGTCTTCAGATTTAGCAATTGAAAAGTGCAACTTCTGTTCATCCTACTGCTCTAATATTAATTGCTTGAAAATGGGCGTGCCACAGGGTTCCGCTAAGTTATTCAATTTTTTTAGGTTCTCTGTTAGCATTCATAGTCTCGAATAAAGCTCCATAGTTCTCCAAACGCTTAGGGTTGTATCCAGACAAATTATAGGCTTCTCTCACAAGAAATTCTGATTGCATAGGATAATAATTCAGGCGCTTTTTCAGTGTACAAATGCAGAGTGACTAACACATTTGACAACAACCAAATCAGGCATTCTCTTTTTAATATAGCAGTCACAGAATTATGCCTACCCACCATAGTACTTGTTCCGTCAGCGCCGATTCCGGTTAAATTTTAAACTTTTAAACCATCCTCATTATGTCGACTTACAATGGCGTCATGCAAGCTTTTTGATTCACATTCTATTAACATTATTATTCCATAAAAAGTTGTCATTGTTTGCCTAGAATTGTGTGGAAAACAGTGCACGGTGATGTACAACACTTTCTTTGTCTACAGATCAACACTTTCGTCGAAAATAAGTGAATAAGAAAAATCTCCAAGCTCTTCAACTAAAGTTTCAAGCATCGCGATGGCGTTTTAGGTATTTAAGGGAATCTGATGAAGGATCCAACTGAGGTAGTACTCCAATCAAATGATCTACTGTTAGAAAACCACAATGCTCGATGACATAAAGAGTAATTTTTAACTCGACGTTTTTAGTTTTTTCCGACAAGACTGGTTTATATATTTCAGATATAGATTTACATGATTTTACCGATTTTTCCAAGGTCGTCGCTTTGTTATGTTTTTCAGTTTAGGTGTGACTTACCAAATATATATATATATATATATATATAAAAAAAACTGCACGGCAATATATACAGGTTGCCAATGTCATTCCTGACATTAGGTGCCCCAATCTGAAATAAAAGCATAAACTGTAAATAATGTAATGCGAATTCAGTACCTAACATGATTGGCATAACTACCTAAATCATTACAAATAGGATAATTTTAAAGCATAGCAACATCACATCATTTTCTTAAATTTTATGGTACCTATTGTTTTAATTATGAAAAAATCATCATCACAGCACACCTACCTTCATTAAAAAACATCAAGCAAACACAAAAAAACAATGCCACACTGTACCCGACCACCAATCACCTACCGAGCGTGGTGGGTGAACGGCTAACGCTCTGGCCTCGCATTCGGGAGGACGACGGTTCAATTCCCTGTCCGTGCATCCAGATTTGGGTTTTCCATGATTTCCCCAAATCACTCCAGGAGAATTCCGGGATGCTTCCTTCAAAAGGTCATAGCCGAATTCCTTCCCATACCTTGTCCCAAGTTCCATCCCGCCTCTAATGACCTCGACATCGACAACCCATAAGCCATAAGAAAAAGTCGATCACCTTCTTTAAAAAAAATGGGATTCTATGCCCAACTTTCCAGTCAAAAATACTATTTTCCCTTCTATGGATTTGTAGTATGTACCGGGTAGAAATGGTTCGATTGCCGTCTACGTACTCTGAAAATATTCTTATCGGGACAAGGCACTTTTCCTCACATCAGGTGCTCGGACTGATTTTCAGAACATGCATTATCTATCCTTAAAAAAATCCATATCTGACTCCAGGGGTGGGTTTGGGAGAAACTGTACTAGACTTTTCCAACCAAATGTCAACCGCTCCTTCACGTGGACCGTGGTGCACCCTCTTTGCACGGACGAGGCTTCGGCGATTGAAAGATTTCCGGTATAAGGAGTCAACCACTGCTTGCCAAAAGCCTACGAAGGGAGGGCGGAAGAGCGGCGAGCGGTTCAGGGCACCCTCTTGCCCTTGGGGTTGGAAACGCCCCTAAAGGCGGATGAATCAGGAATGATCAACGGCATGGGGATGCAGAAGGCAGCCGCAAAACACAGCATTAAAACTCAAATTGTATCCCGAGGACAAATAATACTCTCAAATTTCATATGTCATGATGGCTTCTTCCTGGGTAAAATATTCCGGAGGTAAACTAGTCCCCCAATCGGAACTCTGGGTAGGGACTTCCCAAGGAGGAGCCATCAGAATGGATAGAAACATTCTACAGGTCGGAGGGTGGAATGGTAGAAGTCTGAATAGGGCAGGTAGGTTAGAAAACTGAAATAGGGAGTGGATCAACTTAAGTTAGATGTCATTGGGATTAGTGAGATACAGAGGTAGAATGCACAGGATTTCTGGTCTGGGGAACACAGGATAATTAGCACACAAGCTGTCAGTGGAGTTACTGTTTTAGGATTTGTAACGAATAAGAAAGTAGGGAAACAGGTGAGTTATTATGAACAGTTTAGTGACAGGATTATTTTGATGAGGTTAGAAACTAAGCCCGTCCCAACCACATTAGTACAAGTGTATATGCCAGCGTCACAGGAAACTGATGAAGAAATAGAGAAAATGTATGCTGAAATTGAGGAATAAATCCAATATGTGAAGGTAGAGGAAAATTTAATAATCATGGGTGATTGGAATTCAATAGTGGGAGAAGGAAAAGAAAGGAATACTGTAGGAGGTTTTGGTCTAGGAGATAGAAAAGAACGAGGAGGCAGGTTGTTAGAATTTTGTGAAAAATATAAGATAGTTGTGACTAACACACTGTTTAAGAAACATGCAAGAAGAATATACCTGGAAACGTCCTGGGGATACAGACAGATATCAGCTAGATTATATCATGGTCAAACAGAGATTCAGGAATCAAGTTCTATACCGTAAAGTGTACCCAAGAGCAGACATAGACTCGGACCATAATTTGATAGTAATGAAGTGCAGGCTGAAATTCAAGCGAATAAGGAAGCAGTATAAGCAGAACAGACTGGAAGTGAATAAACTGAAACAATCTAGCACGAGACAAAAATTTGCAGAAATGGTAGACTTAGGTATAAGAAGTAACTATGAAAGGAGCTCAACCGAGGACGAATGGAATGCATTAAACACCGAAATAATGAAAGCTGGTAAAGAAACATTAGGCTTTGGGGAACAAGCCGCCCGAAAACTTTGGATGACAGTAGAAATTTTGGAACTGATGGCTCAGAGGAGAAAGTACAAAAATGCTCAGGATGAAGCAGGAAGAGAGCAATACAGGCAATTTAGAAATCAAATAAATAGGAAATTCAAAAAGGCAAAAGAAAAAAGGATAGAAGTAAAGTTTGAAGAAGTAGAAAAGGAAATGGTTTGTAGATAAAGTTGATGTTGCATATACAGGGTGTTACAAAAAGGTACGGCCAAACTTTCAGGAAACATTCCTCACACACAAACAAAGAAAATATGTTATGTGGACATGTGTCCGGAAACGCTTACCTCATTTTATTACTTCTCTTCAAATCACATTAAACATGGAATGGAAACACACAGCAACAGAACGTACCAGCGTGACTTCAAACACTTTGTTACAGGAAATGTTCAAAATGTCCTCTGTTAGCGAGGATACATGCATCCACCCTCCGTCGCATGGAATCAATGATGCGCTGATGCAGCCCTGGAGAATGGCGTATTGTATCACAGCCGTCCACAATACGAGCACGAAGAGTCTCTACATTTGGTACCGGGGTTGCGTAGACAAGGGCTTTCAAATGCCCCCATAAATGGAAGTCAAGAGGGTTGAGGTCAGGAGAGCGTGGGGGCCATGGGAACGAAACTAAAATGAGCTCTAACATGGAAAGTAAGCGTTTCCGGACACATGTCCACATAACATATTTCCTTTGTTTGTGTGTGAGGAATGTTTCCTGAAAGTTTTGCCGAACCTTTTTGTAACACCCTGTAGAAACATCAAACAGAATTTTCAAGAAAAGAGGTGTAAACATTAAATTTGTCGATGGGAAACCTCTTTTAAGCTTAGATAATAGAGCTAACAGATGGAAGGAATACATTGAGAAACTGTGTGATGGGGATGACATGAACAATAATATAATGGAAAAGGAAGGCGATGTTGACATTGATGACTTACGAGATCCTGTTTTGAGGACAGAATTTAATAGAGCACTGAATGACTTGAAAGCAAATAAGGCTGTTGGAATTGATGAGATCCCTGCAGAACTTGTTAAATCCCTAGGAGAAGAAAGAATCGAAAGATTATTCAAGCTGATATCAAAAAGTTATGAAAAAGGAGAAATTCCAACTGATTTTAATAAAAATATCATCTTCACACATCCAAAGAAAACACAAGACGACAATTATCGTACCATTAGGCTAACATCACATGCTTCAGAATTACTGACCAGAATAATATACAGAAGGATGGAAAGGGTAATAGAAGAGATAGTAGATGAAGATCAGTTTGGGTTTAGGGAAAATCGCGGTACCAGGGAAGCAATTGTGTCTTTAAGATTGATACTTTAAGGGCGGATAAATATATATATATATATATATACTTTATGGCGTTTGTTGATTTAGAAAAAGCTTTTGATAATGTTAGGTGTAATAAGATGTTCAAAATTTTAATTCAGGTCTAAATTACCGAGATAGAAGAATACAAACTATATAAGAATGAAGTGGCTGTAATGAAAGTAGAGAATCACGAGAGACGTGCAGCGGTTAAAAAGGGTGTGAGACAAGGTTGTCGTCTATCCCCGTTAATATTCAACTTGTATGTAGAAGAAGCAATAAAGAAAATCAAAGAAAAATTTCCATGTGGCATAAGTGATCAGGGAGAAAAAATCGGTATGCTACGATTTGATGATGACATTGTCTTGATAGCAGAAAGGGCTGAGGATATTGAGAAGTTACTGAATGGCATGAACAAAATACTGAAGGAAGATTTTGGACTGAATATAAATCAAAGCAATACAAAGGTGATGAAAATGTTGCAGAAATCATATCAATACTAGTAGATTAAATATAAAAATAGGATCTTATGCAATATGAGAAGTAAGTGAATTCTGTTACTTGGGAAGCAAAATTACAACCGATTGCCGAAGCTGGAATGATGTTAAAAAAGAATAGCACCAGCAAAAAGAGCCATCATGAAAATGAGAAATCTTTTAGTTTCAAATATTAATCTAGGAATTAGAAAGAACTTTTTAAAACTCAATGTGTGGAGCACAGCTCTTTATGTTAGCGAAACATGGAGTTTAGGAATACAAGAAAGAAAGAAAATTGAAGCATTTGAAATGTGGTGCTACAAAAGAAAATTAAGTGGACAGACAAAGTAAGAAATGAACGAGTTTTGGAAATGATGTGTGAGAAAAGAAGTTTGTGGAAGAAGCTTACAGAAAGAAGAGACAGGCTGGTAGGTTATACTTTGAGGCATGTTGAATTGGTTAATTTGCTTGTTGGAGGGAACGGTCGAAGGTAAGAACTGTAGAGGAAGACAGAGATTAGAATATATGAAGCAGGTAATTGAGGACGTGGGTTGTAAGGGGCACGTAGAGATGAAGAGGTCAGCACAGGATAGGAAGGAATGGAGGATTGCATCAAACCAGTCGAAAAACTGACGACAGCAAAAAAAAAAAAAATTCTAACTCCACACATAATGGAAAAATGGATTTGTGAACTCGCCACATTTTTCATATCATCATGGCGACAAAGGTTCAAGTTACAAATCCATAGAGTAATGTGGAGACAACAACAGTTCGATACCCCAGTAGCTTGGTGTATAGCTTAAGATATTTATCGAGGAAAATCCGGTTGGGAGAAACGTCTGTATGCTATGTGCGCTACACGAATATTATTTTCCACTCACGCGGTGCCCCACGTTGATAGAATACTCCCAATGTGGAAGTTGGCTATATGCTTGAGCGTTACGAGTTTATTTGAGATGGTATCATCAAAATCTGGGAGAGTAACTCCGTGGTCAAATTACGCTAGCACTTTAGTTTTCCGAGTGTTGATGGTCAGGTGAAAACAAACAATTGTATGCACCCCTGAAGCAATTAACGAATAGCTGAATCTGCTCAGGAGCATGTGTTGGAGGTGCTAGTCATAAGCGTACTGCATTTCCTTTATCTGGGAGAGACGAGGCAACTTAGTGAATGAATTGTGGGCTGTTATAGAATTATCCATCAATCCCATACCTGATTTCCACGGCTGCGCTAGGTGTAGATAGTGTCTTATAATGCATAGCTGCAAGATACAGGGCAAGAAAATGTAGAAGCAAAATCGCAGCCTTCCTGTGGCCCGTCTAGGATAAGAATTTTTTTATATCACTTTGATAAAGGACCTGACCGATCATGGAGTGTTCTGATCAGTACCAGAAAATGATAAGGGCAGCCAGAGCGCCTTAATACCATCCACATTGCCCAACTAGGCATAGTGTCAAAGGCTTTCTCTAGTTCATAGAATACCTTTAAGAGAGGCTTTTATTGTTCTTTTTAATTGCCTGACACAGAAGATAAAGTCTATGGTGCTCCTTGATGTACGAAATCCACGTTGAAATAGTGAAAGCTCTATGAGATGATTTGAAAGTGGTTCAATTCTAGCAAAAACCATTCCCGCTGTATGTAGCAAAGAGATAGAATGATAGTTGTCACAGATACTTCGGTCCATTTTTTTTAGATGGTAACTATGTTGACGTCTATCATCTCCTGGACTACCTCCTGACTTACCCAAATGAGAAGTATCATAAAGAAGAGCCTGGTTTTCAGGGGTAAGCCTCCACTTTCAATAAGATTTACGGGAATGTTTACTGGTAAGGCATCTTTGTCGTAATCCTGGAGAATGGTGGAACTAACATCCAAATTTGTGGAGGATCTTGTGGCATATTCTTTACATAAGTTCTTAGCAGCAGTTGAGCTATGGTTTAAGAACGAAATATGGTGCTCTTTCAGCATGTTAGGATGTGTTGGCTTTCGATAAGGATGGTGGTGTTATTAGCCGCTTTTGGTTAGCCAGATGAGGGCCAAGAGGGTCCATATAATTCTTAATTCTTTGAATCGAATATCTGAATATCCCTAGCATCTGACAGAATTTGGAGCTCTTTGGCTTTGTAGTTGCCACTAGTTCTCCATTTCTCTTATATCCATTTCACATTTCCCTTTAAGGCCTTGAAAGAGTGTATTATTATCCCTGGAAGATATATTTTGAGAAAAAAGAAGATAGGCTCTCCGTTTAACGCCGTGGAGAGTCAGACATTCATCATTATCATCGAACCCGTCTGGTCTTTTCTTTTCTCGAAGCCAATTACTTTCTCTCAGTGGTCCATTCTAGTTCGAAAACTACTCTGTTAAATGGGTTGTTGATCAGCGGTTCTAAAACACCCTCTCGGAATTTGTAGGCGACTGTTTCACTACGGAGTTCTGGGGGGCAAATTTACTCATGGAGAGGGGTTTATGCAATAGTTGCGTGGCTTTTTACTTACTGAGATTCTAAGGCTGCTCACGAGAAGTCTGTGGTCTGTCCATCAGCCATCAATGTTTCTTTCTGTCTAAGGGATGACAACATCTGTTTTTAAACGGCTTCGAATCATGGCATAATCGACGAGATGCCAGTATTTGAAACGCGGTCGCATCAATGTAGTCTTAAAGAGAATTCGTCGGTGGAACTGAGCTCGTGTTCAGCAAACAGAACAAGACGTATCAATCCATTTGAATTGCAGTTTTCTATGCCTTGTTTACCTATTCTCACAGTTGGTTCTCTCTTTCCGCCCTAGGACTGAAGTTACCAAATACTAACACCATATCGCTGATGGGTATTTGGTGAAGGTTTTATTCAGTTGGCCGTAAAACTAATTTTTTGCATCTTCGTCATTCTTTAAAGTGGGAGTATATGCAGAGATGAGAGTACTGTAACTGTCCTCTTCCACTTATACAGCCGTTGGGAATCATGATTGTAGCAATGGTACTTCACCCGCGTACTTGTAGTTGGGCAACTGTAAATAGTCGCCTTTTACTCCTCACTCTCTTTACCGAAGTCCATCACATCTGCAAAATCAGCCATTGAGGTCTTCACTATAAACTGGAAAGGGTTCTATCTTAAGACACTACCAGCCTGACTAGCTAGACCAAAGGTTTTTAGATATATGTATGTTACTCCTCTGTCACACACTTGGCCTGTATAAGCAGAGCCTCGCTTCCCATATGCTTGTTCTGGGATACTGAGGTTTTCAGTGCAATATGCTTCATAAATTATAGATTACTATTAATTGTTAGTTTTTCCATAAGTGCAAACCGTTCACCAATTTTTCTGTGTCTAAAAGATGAGTTGTAATACACGTAGAATGATTTCCAACCCCAAACATAACAATGTCGAGGGATTGTTTCACAGTTTTCCTATGAGCAAAATTGAAATTTGTCACATTGGTAAAAATTTTTGAATGTTCAATGTTCGAGAAAATTTCTCTATTCTCGTCATTTTGAAACGAGCGATTTTAAATGAGTCCCACAATCAAACGCGTCTCGTAATTGGCTCTTTCATCAAAATGTAAATAAAATAGCACATGTATTTTATTTTGGATCTATAGGAGTATATGATACTAGAGGAACTACTTTACTTCGCGGTAGTTAATGTCGTCCTAGTAACCAGGTAGTCAATAGAGAGACCTCTTATATTCAATCAGTAATTAGATTGGAATACACCTTACATTAGCATGATACCATTAGAACATCTTTCCGAAATAATGCAAGAAACGAATCTTACTAGAGTAGCGAGATCGATTTGCTAGTGCCATGAACTCCTAACAAGTATAGTGTTTTTAGGCTGAGGGAGCATGACCCTGAGGAGGAAATTCAGTTGCGGACAGCCAAGATAAATTCAGCACCGCGTGTTAGGGGTAGCTTAAAAGAATCCCGAACATTAAAAGTTCTAGTAGTTAACTGCAGAAGTGTTTGTAATAAACAGCCTGAACTCGAAAACGTTATTCGTAGTACAGATGCTGATATCGTAATAGGCACAGAAAGTTGGTTAAAACCGGATATAAGTTCCGCCGAAATTTTTAATACAGTAGCGACAATAAGTATTTTGACAAACACATTTTCCCCGCTGGAGGGCGCAATGCGCGTTGACCGGCTAACCCCTGTCTATGTTTGGTCACTCTGCGGCAGCAGACGACTGTGCAAATACCTGTATCAGAGTTCGGCGTTACTGTGGTGAGTATACAACCGATACTGTCAGTTTGATCGGACAAAAAGTATTTTGACACTTCAGTTTACTGCTACAGAACAATTGTTTTACCCCGCTTATGTGCGTTATATCGAATACCCTTTGTTTACACAGGTTTCAACATGCCGAAAGTGAAGGATTACTCTCAAGATTTAAAAGACGCCGTAATCAGTGCTATTCGGAAAGGCAAGACTCAGGCTCAAGTTGCGAAGGATTTTGGTTTGTCTAGGCAAATCGTAAACATTTGGAAAATCAAGCATCAGTCAACAGGGACAACAGATAATAAACAAAGAGCAGGTAGGCCCTGTAAAATAACGCCTCGGACCAAGAATCTTATAAGAAAGCTCTCAAAGGCCGATCCAAAGAAGACAGCCGTCGACATTAACAAAGAATTGCGGGAATATCACAACGTGCAAATTTCAAATAGTGCCGTCAAATTAATCCTAAGGGAGTCAAATCTTCATGGCCGACGTCCCAGTAAAAAGCCTTTAATATCGGCGAAGAATAGGAAAGCCCGACTTGAGTTCGCGAAAGACCACCAAAACTGGACCCCTGAGCAGTGGTCCCGTGTGCTCTGGAGCGACGAAAGTAAATTCAATTTGTTTTCTTCTGATGGGATTCGGTATGTTCGACGCCCAATTAACGCCAGAAACGATGTGCGGTATCAAGTTCCAACAGTGAAGCATGGCGGTGGGCATGTCATGGTGTGGGGCTGTTTCTCGCGTTTAGGTGTCGGTCCGCTAGTCCCTATTGAGGGGATTATGGATCGGTTCAAATATTGTGAAATTCTGCAATCACACATGTTGCCTCATGCTAAGTACTAAGCAAAGACTGAATTTTCTTTGATTTTTCACGTTTGGATAAATTTTGTACGTATTGTAATATTGTAAGTAATAGAAAATAATGTTCCTTTTCTTATGAAACTAAAGCAAATAGAGCAGTAGAAAAAGTGACATAATAATTGTAAGGAAGTTCCTTTAATAAAGTTTATTTTTCCTATAAAATGTGTTTGTCAAAATACTTATTGTCGCTACTGTAGTAACATGAACATTTTCCGTAAGGATAGGTTGCATTCCCAAGGAGGTGGTGTATTTATAGCTGTTAGTAAGTACCTCCCATGCAGCGAAATAGACGTCCATACTGTCTGTGAAATCATATGGATCAAGCTCAACGTAGCTAGGACAAAACTTGTGATAGGCTCGTTCTATCGTCCACCCGATGCAAGCGTAAATATTGCCGAGGCCTTGAGAAATAATGTAAATAATATAGCACGGCAATTTCCGGGCCATGCAATAATGCTAGGAGGTGACTTTAACTTACCAGATATCGACTGGACTAATTACGTTCATGTTACTGGGGGCAGGGATAAAGCAGCTTGCGAAATCATTCTAGACCTATTCTCAGATCACCATCTTGAACAGCTCGTAACTGAACCAACGCGATGCCTCAACGGTAACGAAAATATTTTAGATATAGTTGTCACAAATAGGCCCGAACTATTCACGGATATTTCTACCACCGCAGGAATAAGTGATCACAAAGCTGTAATTGCTACAGTAAAACTAACAAACACATGCAGAAAGAGAAAAGAGAGGATCGTTTACAGATTCGAAAAGGCTTCAAAAGAGTGTTTTAGAGAGTATTTGAGGCATAATTACCACACCTTCTTAGCAGCAGGAGGCAGCGTTGAAGAGAGGTGGTATCGATTCCTACATATACTCGGGGAAGGTATGAACTTGCATATACCGAAACGGACAATCAGGGAAGAGAACGATCCCCCATGGTATACACGGGAGGTTAAAAGGTTACTCAAGAAGCAAAGGAAGATACATGCACGATCAAAAAGGACGATGCATCGGTCTGATTTAGATAAGTTAGAGGAGATAAGGGGACGTGTTAAGAATGCGATGCGTGAGGCATTTAATAACTTTCGTGAAAATTCTCTCTCTAAGAGCCTCACTGAAAACCCTAAAAAATTTTGGTCGTATGTAAAAAAAGTTAGTTGTAGTGGGAACAATAATCGAGTTCTAATAAAAGACGGCAGGGAGGTTGAAGACAGCCGCGACAAGGCTACCGTATTTAACACCGAATTCAAAAATTCATTCACGCAAGAAAACATGGAAAATATCCCCACTTTACAACATCGTGTGGAATTAGAGATGGGTCCGATAGAGACTGATAGCGTAGGAATTGTAAAGCAATTAAAACTCCTGAAGTGGGGTAAAGCGCCGGGTCCCGATGGTATACCGGTAAGAGTATTTTCTGAATACGCGGTGGATATTGAACCATTTCTGTCAGATATATTCCGTAAATCACTAGATGAGAGAAAAGTACCTTCTAGCTGGAAAATAGCCCAGGTAATTCCCGTTTTTAAGAAAGGAGATCGGAGTGATCCTAGGAATTATCGACCCATATCTCTAACATCGGTCTGCAGCAGAATTCTGGAACATGTCATATGCTCGAACATAATGAAGTTTCTAGATGATAACGAGTTACTTACACCATGTCAACACGGATTTCGGAAGAAGAGATCGTGTGAAACACAATTGGCCCTATTTTCCCACGACATAACGAAAGGTTCGCAAGTTGATGCAGTTTTTTTGGATTTTCAGAAGGCTTTTGATTCTGTGCCACACAACCGACGTTTAGCGAAGATTCGAGCTTACGGTATTTCGGCTCAGATTTGCGAGTGGATACGGGATTTTCTAATTGGTCGATCACAGTATGTCGTTGTTGACGGGGAACCCTCTTCTAAGATAAATGTTACTTCGGGCGTTCCTCAAGGAAGTGTAATAGGTCCACTTCTTTTCTTAATATTTATAAACGATCTAGGTGACAACGTCAAATGCTGGTTGTGATTGTTTGCCGACGATGCGATTATCTATAGGGAAATAAGGTGCTCCGACGATTGCTTAGAAATTCAGCGTGATTTGGATGCTATTTTCGATTGGTGCCGTAAATGGCAGCTTACACTTAATTGCAAAAAGTGCAAGGCAATGCGGATAAGTAACAAGAAGAATCAGTTTGTTCACGAGTACAAAATAAACAATTCACCTGTTGACATGGTTGATTCCGTGAAGTATCTGGGGGTGATAGTACAAAGCAACATGAAATGGGACATGCACATAACTTCCGTCGTAGGCAAGGCAAATTCTAAATTACGATTCATAGGTCGTATTTTGAGGAATTGTAATGCTCAAACAAAGGAGATAGCGTATAAAACACTAGTGCGTCCGCATCTGGATTACTGTTGTGGGGTTTGGGATCCGTATCGCAAGGTTCTGATTGACTCAGTTGAGAGGGTGCAGAGGAGAGCCGCTAGATTCGTGACTTGTTGTTACAGCCCTTATGAAAGCGTCACAGAATTGATACATAGATTGGGCTGGGTTAGTTTGGAAGACAGACGACGTAGCTTGCGTTCGAATTTATTGGAGAATATGCGAAAAAATTTAAATTTCGAGTGCAATGGAATACTTCTTCCGCCAACCTATTTAGGTCGCAAGGACCGGAGGGATAAGAATAGAGAAATAAGATGCCGTACTGATACTTTTATGTATTCCTTCTTTCCTCGCACTATTCGGGATTGGAATGGGCGGGTTTAGGATTGGTGCTTAGCACCCTCTGCCAGCCACAATGTTTGTGATTTGCAGAGTATGAATGTAGATGTAGATGTAGACGACATCCATTACATGGTTTAGCGACCCATCGCAAGGTAGGGTCGAGCCAACCTGTGACAGTGTGGGTGAAAGCGAGAAAGAAACATCTCTGCAACCTATGTACAGTCGCACTAAAACGATATCTCTTGTTTCATGTTCACCACCAAACTCCGGGAATTGGCCAGGGGATGGAGATCTCTCTTTTGGCCAGGTTGGTTGGTGTTTGCTTTGCGCGCGAAGGGACGACTGGAAGATGTGAGTGGAGAAGGGGAGAAAGGGACTCGTCTCCGAGGGAAGACATGTTGGCGAGTGGTAGGTATTCTAGAGATTGGAACTTGTTTTTTTCTTCTTCTTCTTCTTTTTAGTGCATCAGTTTATGTACATTTAAAAAAAAAAAAAGTTGGTAACATCAAGTGAATTATGGCAGTTGTTTAGTAACGGCTGTCAGTACTTCGTCAGTGTGGTGATACTTCCAGTAGTTTTAATAGCCCTGCAACAGCGCAGCATCGGTAAAATTAACATCAAGAGTTTTACAGCATTGTTTCTGGCGATAAGACCTGAAATGCTCTCCATACTGATATATGTAGATAAGAGAATAAACTCTTGTTTCTTGTGAACTTTAATTGTATCTGAGCTAGCCGAGTTAGTCGACAATATCACTGTGTCTGAAACACATGTCTTGAAAAAGATATTTCATGCCAGTAATTTTTTTTCATGTTTCGAGTTTTATTTCTGTATTTGTGTCTGACTTTATGCACGTCTACATGTCGAATGTATTGTAATGTTCAATTAGGAATGACTATGTACAAAAATTGTTACATGCACATATTCAAGTTTTGTTTTAATTGTGAATAAACGATAATTAATTGTCTACTGTACTACATGTGAAATGGAAATTTATCCCATCTTCCATAACCATATTTAAAATTAATATTCAGTAACTAGCATTTTGACACTAAAATTTATCTAATAACCTCCAGTAACAAAGGAATTGTTACACGAGGATAGATGATTTGGTAGAACTTTCCTTTTCATTGGGTGCAGAAACTCTCTCTCAAGCCAGAAGAACCACACCTGGTAAACGCTATTAGAATGACGGAGTAGATGGTAAAGGGCATCTCGATATTTACATAAATCATCCAGGCACGTGCCAGGGTGACACATTAAAGTCGCAGACCAGACCAGCCTACTCCCCTCACCCCCATTTAATCTAACATGGACCCACATTTCTCGGCAAAAAGCCTAAGCAAGACTTCTACTTTTTTTACCATAGTCCTTTATGTCCCATGGCATATGTCAGTATTACTTTTTATTAATTAATAACGCATAGTCTCACCCTCCCTACTTCCTAGACATGTCATGGATACGAGATTTTCTAATTCGTCGGTCACATTATCCATATGTTTAGAATATGTATCTAAACTATACCTGGTGGATAACCACTTAATAATCTGGAATGAAATTCGGAAGGGTACAGTTTCGATCACCTGTCTGGCTATCCTGATGATCATTAGTTAAGCCAGCGTGAGAACTTACACAATTATTCCGCCGGGGGCCAGGGGCAAGATACAGTGGTGAAAACTCAGATGGCAAAGTTCAATTGCAAGAGTCAAACGTCAGTGGTTACTTGAAGATCTGTTTGCTGGCTTACTGGACAGTGAAAAACATGTGTTACATGTATGAAAATAGAATACAATGCTGTTCTGTAGTCCTTTTGTGGTGCCTCCCAGCCAACAAGTAGTTTATTTTTGTTTAATGAATTCCATAACTTACTAACTCGCTTCTGCTGCCGATCACACTTCATCTTCTGGCAGTTGAGTGATTGACCGGACCTTGCGAGTTCGGGGCCCACGCTCCCATCTGTCTGGTTCATAGTAACTGTCGTCTCGTAAACCGGGACGAAACTTCTGACTGCTTTTACGGTGGTTTTCAAAAGACGTTGCCAAGTAAAAAATAACCTACTAATAATGAATGTTTTACACATGAAAAAAGTTATTGTAATCATTTCCATTAATATAAGTCCCCAAAAGAATAAGGTTTTTTATGTGTATTCTGAAATTTCCCATTCATGTGTAATCCCTTAGAATAGTGCTTCTCATCTTGATGGAACAGGTGGTCCGCAGGCAGACTATTGAAAATTGAATTAAAAAAATCGCTACAAAAAATAAATTAGTAAAAAGTGTTCACATAAAATAGACACCGTGCTTATACTTTATTTGTTCTTGATGCCTACAACAAAGTAAAATAATTCGACAAAAAATGGCGTTACGGATTAGTTATATAAACGTGAGGAAACTGGCACAGTTCCAAACAATGCAATTTTTTAGCGGAAAATGGTTGTAATTAAAGTGGATTCGAGGCACATTTCAGTCTTACACATACGAGAATGATTATTCGTCAACAAAGAAAGAAGATTTAATAGAGCTTTTAAATGACAGTCAGCTTTAAATTCGATCCCACAGTCGTCGATTATGGGTCTCGCCTTCATTGAGAAGTGGCATTTTGTTTGTTTTGCTTATGGCTTTATGCATCGTAGAAGTCGAGGAGGGAAAGAGCTGGGGGTAACGAACGGGAAGGAATTCTGCCATGGTCTTATGAAGGATCCATCCCGGTATTCGCCCGGGCTGATTTAGGGAAAACAATGGAAAACCCAAATCTGGACGATCGGACGGGGATTCAAACCAGCTTCCTCCCGAATGTGAGGTAAAAGCGTTACTGCTCACCCACCACACTCGATGAGAAGCAAATATACAAAATTATCTGACGAAGCATCGAAAATCGTCATTTAATTTTCGACACCCTATCTATGTGAGAAAGGATTTTTATCGCTCCTTCAAATTAAAAACAAAATATCGAAACTGGTTTAATTTATGTGCCGCTTTAAGTGAATTAGACTTAAATTGATCCATATATCCAGAAACTCTTACGTGGTGACGAGCTCAGTCATCTCATTATTGTTAGTAATAACATAATATTGTTAGGTTCTTTTTTTTTTTTTTTTTTTTTTTTTTTTTGCAGATTACTCTCTTCCTTCATAGGTAAAAAAACATTATTAGTTATTTAGTTAATAAATATTAAGACCCTGTTCACTATATCATTAACTTTTAAGAGTCCCTATCCAATTATATAAAACTAATTTTGGAGGAATTCAAATCATGCTTTTAGATTCATTATGTTATAATTGTACAGTACCGTATGTCCGAAATATCAATAAATACATATAAAAAAATTATGTTCAGATAAATTAGTGGTCGGTAAAGTAATTTTGACATTTTGCTGATCCTTGGGTTGAAAAAGGTTGGGAAACGCTGCCTTAGAAGGCACAATCTTTGGTATTAAACGTGGCCAGGCGAGTTCCTATCTCTGCAGAAAATGACAATGTTAAAAACCCATCGTCACCTGACGAAACAGTAACGCATTGTAGCTTCAACCGGGCCCCTGCTATTATGGTGGAAGGAAACGAAAGGAGGCGAAATACCGCTATATGTGTGAAGCCTCCTGTAAACATCCGGCTCCTACTGTGCATGCGCGGCTGCCATAATAGATTTCCCAAAATATTGCGCTGTTTGCACTGTGTTTGCTTCTGTGAATATTTCATTTTCTAATATTTCAAAGTGTTTTTATAATGCCAGTTTATGTTGCATACGGTTGCACAAACAGACCAGATAGGAAACAACCTGGAATATCGTTTCATAAGTTAGTCACATTGTAATTATTGTTATTAAAGTGTTTAATAAGTATCTGCAAGAGTATGGCGTATCATTATAGATTTATTCATTGCTCTCAATAGGATGACGTTGTTCGCATATTTGTTGGTGTAGTGTAGACAATCAGCTTAGGGACCGTGCACAAACTACGTGGTTCGATCCAGGGGGGGGGGATGGGTTGGCTGGAAGGCTACGCTAGGCTACGTGGGGGGAGGAGGGGTTCCGAGCCAGACCACGTAGCTATCCTTTCATAACATTTTTCACTGTTAGAATGAGGAACAGAACTCACAACAGCGTGTGAATATTTATTTCCCTCAGTTAATTATCTCCGTATGTAATTTACAATAGTCTGACTAGAGAAAACAGTACAAACTATCTTCTGGAATCAAAAGGGAAAAAAGCTACGTGGGGAGGGGGGAGGGGTAGAGGCAAATGCCACGTAGGGCCATCTGGGGGGGGAGGTGTGGGTTCACAGGAGGCCAAAATGGAGCTACGTGGTTTATGCACGCTCCCTTATCTTACTACTTTGCACATGATAGGTTAGCCTTATTGTAACGACTGTTGAAAGTCTGTAGTTTGCAATGAATTTTATGTTTTGAGGTGGGCAGAACTATCATAACCTTGGCGACGCAATTTGATGATTGATTCTCATGTAAATCGACGAATCTAATCGAAAGTCAACAGTAAGATTTTTGATATCTCTCTTAGTTCTCGAGATATCGACTATGAAAAATTAATTGGCTTGTAGCTTTCGTGAATTTTTTCTTCGGATCCTGGCCTGTTTCAACCTAACCACAAGGGGTAGGAAAAAAATAAAACACTTAATTTGCATGTCCAGCGTTTAGTTCGTAGAGCCTTTGGCAAAATTATTTTTTGGTCCATGCTGCATCCCAACCTAACCACCTCAATTTGGAGACAGTATATCTCGAGATCTAAGCGAGATATTGAAATTTTTTATTCTTAAGTGTCGATTTTTCTCGTCGTGTTACACAAGAATCTATCATCAAATATGACTTTGAGGAAATTGTTCTTCTGAATTTCAATCCAAAACACCTCACTTTTGAGAAAGTATATCTCGAAAACTAAACAGGATATCAAAAAACTTTATTCTTCATTTGTCTCGTCGAGTTCCATCAACAAACTGCGGTGCCACGGTTATCGTATCATCCCATTGATGTGTTTGTGCATATTAACAGTGTATCTATGGAAATAAAATATGGAGATATGCTCTCCCCATTTCTCTCTACCCGACTACACTCCAGTGCGTGGTGAAATTCCCTTGCGTTGCCTCTAGTCTTTTCTTTCCTCTATGCCTCCTATCGCATGCGAAAGCTTACCAGAGTTCTTGGCGAATTGAAGACGGTTGGTGGTGCCATGTTAGGGGCAAACGATCGCGGGAACTATGAAATCCTCGTACAATCATATAACAAACCATTGCAGAACGGAAATATTTAGACTGTTAACGGTCATCAGTTGTCCGAAAAAGATCGAATGAAGTTGACCATAAGCTAATTATAGAAATACATTTGACTGAATTACCTTTCTCTCTGAGCAGAGTTAAATTTCTACCCCCCCCCTTTTTCAAGAAGGCTAACCTAACTGATCCAGAGAGATTTTAACGTTTCAACAAAGTTTATATGTTTATAAATACAATGAAGGAAAGCTAGTGAAGTATACTCCGATTTAAGAACTGTGAGCCCAAACTAAGTTTTCTTCTGAAGTTGAACAATCGTTTACTATCTGGATAGCAAAAATTCACAATCAATAACAATTATACAATTCGGATGAGAATATTAGGAAAGTAAGTACATCAAATTAAATTTTTATGTCTTTTATTGATTGCAAGAAAAATCACAGTTTTGTTTAATTTCTGTCTGATTGAGACCTTCTTTTTTTACCATGCATTTTTGTAATATGGTACATTCTCAGCCTCACAAATATATCAGTAATTTTCTTTGAAAGTAAGATAACATGATTTCAGGGCTGAACAATTTCAAACATGTGATACCTTATTTTAGTAACAAATTATTAAAATTACATCCCTGCAAAATAGCAATTAATATTTTTTGTTTTAAATTCACTTTCATTACTTTCAAATCACATTGGAAGAATTCATTCCTAATACATTTTGCAGCAATTCTGCACATGTGTACAACGCTTGATGTGAGATAGTGCGTTCAACACTTACACCAGCTGCGACATAGATTCGATTTTCTTGCTCTTTGTTATGTTCCTCGAAGCTTCCTTTTCATATTTGTTCCTTTACTTTGCAATAATTTTTCGGTCAATCACTGCTTCATACTTCATATGTTTCACAGAATTTTCTGTGTCATAAATATGGTCATACTCCACATAGTCTTCTTCCTTTCTGACTTCCTTATAAACATTTTCAGACATAACTTTCCTTTGGAGGAGGTCGAGAAAGTCTTCTGAAAAATGTTACATACTGTTGATAATATATATTTCATATAATATAGTAGTAATTGAGTAAACTAGGAACTATTTCCTCAAATATTTGTTCGCAATTAGTGTATTACTTCAACATATGCAGCAGCTAAAATAATATAGCCTAGATGCAAGGAATATTATCTTGTGTATATGTGTATATAATACTGCAAAGCTTATTGATCTCGTTGTCTGGGAAACAGGAAATTGTTGATACCGCAGAAGTTTTCGTGATCTTTTTCTTCAATTTCTCTATAAACATTCTTTCTCAAAATGCTGCCAACATATAACAAGTATGTTCTGAGGAAGTAAAACTGTCCCTGCCTATCATAGCCAACCACTCCCTTAATTTATTCAAATCTCGGAGAGGAAAAATATATTGGAAGAAAATATTATACATCTAATCAACATGTTCAGATCACATCCAATGGTTAATATAGTAGAAGATTCTGAATTAATATAAATGCATAATTACTTGTAAGATGATACATTTTTTTCCGCGCAAGACTTCACCATCTTATAAATCAAGTGTAAACAAAAATACACGAGCACAAGAACACAAATGAGTACTCTGAAAGCTACCGGTTGCCCCTAATATGGCGGCAGACGCATCGTTCAATTTGCGAAGGAACACTAGCGCCGTTGCTCCTTCTGATAAAGGTAGGTATCCTCCATGCTCTTCTAGTGTATAATATTCAAACTTCTTTGGCTTCAACCCTTGAAGAATCTCACTGGCTGATATTTTATCCAGTGCCTTCTATACTTTATCTGAATCGTTTTATAAAGTTATGGGGAAATAATAGCGTGTCTAAACACCGGGCTCCTCCTATCGCATGTGAAAGGTGACCAGAGTTCTGAGCGAATTGAATGCCATGTTAGGGGCAACTGTTCGCGGTGTACTGAGGTCTCCAGTTGAGGTATTCCCCATTGACTACATAAAATGAAAATTAGGAATGTAACAAACAGGAATCTCAAGTTTTGCGGGATTACAGGTAAATAAAAACATCAGAATTTATTTTGTCTTATGGCGTTGTTGTTGTTGTTTTTCGGGCTTTAGGGCGCGTCAACATCGAGGTTATTAGCGCCCTAACTAATACCTGGCGTTACAACGTGGCAAAATTGCCGTCTGTACCGTCTGCGTGGCCGACTGTAAAGAGACCGGCCACACAGACGGCAACGTAAAATAAACCTAGACTATGGCTCTAAATGGGCAATAAAAATACAAACATTAACTGGTTGGCTGTAAAAGGGCCAACCAATTTAAAAAAAGGTATTAGCTGGTTGGCTGTAAAAGGGCCAGCCATATAAGCAAGGTCACAAGTAAAAACAGTACTTGTATTGGTGGTTGTAAATGGCCACCAAGGTACACCACAAGTATCACATTCCGGAGGGTCCTCTCGGCGGAGAAGGAAACTATGAGTTAGAGGACAATGCCCTATACGGAGACGAGTAAGGAGAACCTCATCCCTCCTCGCCCGCTGGAAGGAGCTGCTCCACGGCTGAACGGTCTGTTTGGCCAGCCGGAACTTATTATGCTCAACTTCCAACCACTGCCTCTGCCAAACATAAAAAACAAATCTCTTCGCCGCCGAGGCAAGGTCTGACTTTGGGACCGGTTCAAAGTCAATTCTGACCTTGGCGCAGGCTAACTTGGCAGCTACATCAGCTGCCTCGTTCCCCCTGGTTCCCACATGGCCGGGTACCCAGCAGAATAAAACCTCCTTTCCGCGAGTTTGGAGGGAAAGGAGGGCCTCCTGGATATCCTGGATTAGACGGTCTGCTGGATACATATTTCCTATGGCCTGAATACAGCTGAGGGAATCACAGCATATGGTGAACCACTTATCGCGCATTACTTTCATATGCTGGAGCGACTTCAACACGGCATAGCACTCGGCGGTGTAAACGCTGCACCTGCCATCCAGTTTGAATATGTAAGTCGCTCGAGGGAACACTACGGAGCAACCAACTCCCATCCGTATACACAGGGGTAAATGTGTGATACTGGTTTACAATGTCTCTAGATATGTTAATAAAAACACTGTCATCGGTACACAGTTTGTTATACCGAGACAGATCTAAAATTATTCTGTGCCTCTTTAAAAGCCAGGGAGGAGATTTACTCTAAACCTGGTGATAAGGGAAGTTCGAACCCATTTTCTTCTAAACAGCCTTTGCACGGTAGCTAAAAGGTTTGGTGGCACTAGTGCGGTTGTTATAAACCCGCTCGAAACTCGGGTGTATGACTATGTCGTACACGGGACTGCCAGTTGTTATGGCAACCTGCAGGTTGTGTCGCACCATGAGGAGACGCCGGCGGATGGTAAGCAACGGCTCGCCAGACTCAGCACAAATGTTGACAATCGGACTAGTGCGGTATGAACCCGTGGCGAACCTGATCCCAGCATGGTGGACACTATCCAATATATGCATATAACTGTCCCGTGCCGAACCACACACGATACACCCGTATTCCAGCGGTGACCGTACAAAGGCTCTGTAAAATTGTAGCAGGCATGAGCGATCAGCGCCCCACGACCTGCCACACAGGCATTTTAAAATATTAAGGGCTTTTGAGGCCCTGGCTTTGACATCTTTAAGATGCGCAAGCCAGTTGAGCCTTCTGTCTAAAATGAGGCCCAGAAACCGAATAGTATCAGTAAAACATAAAACAGTGTTCCTCAAGGTAAGGTGGGGCTCTGGTAAAAGAGTTTTACTTCGACTAAAAAGTACACACTAGGTTTTCTCAACAGAGAAACGAAAACCGGTGTGCACTGACCATTCATCCAGCCTGTTCAGCGCGAGTTGCAGCTGCCGCTCAGCGCTTCTCGGGCTGGAAAATGCACAAAATATTAAAAAATCATTCACATATAAGGAATACCGAATGAGACTCCTTATTACATTTAAAATGCTATTTATTGCAATAGCGAAAAGAGACACGCTTAAAACTGACCCTTGGGGAACACCGTTTTCCTGAATAAAAAGATCGGACACTTCACTACCAACTCGGTACCGGAAGCAACGACCAGATAAAAATGATTTAAAAAAACGGGGCAGCTTACTCCTAAAACCCCATTCATGTAACTGTTTTAAAATAACATGCCGCCATGTAGTATCGCAGGCCTTTTCAAGATCGAAAAACACTCTCACAAAGTGTTGGCTGCGAATAAACGCATCATGTATTGCCGCCTCCAGGAGGATCAGGTTGTCCAAGGTGGAACGTGACTTCCTGAATCCACACTGAAAGCGGCTCAGCAGATTACGGGATTCAAGACACCAGACAAGGCGGCAGTTTACCATCCTCTCCAGTGTCTTCCCCACGCAGCTAGTCAAGGCAATACTACGAAAACTACCTGCCAACAATTTGTCTTTCCCTGGTTTTAAAATGGGAATTAATGTTGCTTCTTTCCACGAGTCGGGGAAGTGTCCAGGGTCCAGATATCGTTAAAAATATCCAGAAGGTACTCCTTAGAATCTTTACTAAGATGCCTCAGCATCTGGCACTGGATCAAATCAGGCCCTGGAGCAGTGTCGTTAGCGCTGACTCCAGCTCCCAAGATGTAAATGGGCAGTTGTAGGCCTCTGTATCTGACGAATCGAAGCACAGCGCACGCCTTTCGGCAGCAATCTTGCGTCGCTGGAACCGAGGGTCAAAGTTGGTGGACGAAGTGATAGCGGCAAAGTTCTTCGCCATCAGCTGCGTTATGCTTCGTTCGTCGGTAATTACACGTCCGTGATCCAGTAATCCAGATACTGGTGGGCGGGAGTACCATCCAGATATACGGCTGACAGACACCCATACTTTCGAAGAAGGTGTGGAACTGTTTATAGTGCTCACAAAGTTCTGCCATAACCTTTTCTTGCTCTCCTTAATAACACGACGAGCCTTAGCTCTGGCTATACGGAACGCTGCCAGGTCAGTTTAGTGGGACCGTGTATGCTCACTGCCACTGCTTGTAGATGAGAGGTGAGAGCAACAGGTTCGGAGTGGACGGTGTTTCGAACAAACACGACCACTCCGCCCTTCGCATCGATCACCCTCGGTATCGTCCTTTCTATAGATGTCATAACCTCTTAGCACTGGCTGATGCAGTGGTCTAAAATGTGTCTCTTGGAGACAGAGACACAATGGATTAGACCGTGCTAAGAGGTGGACTTCCTCTTTGTGAGCCTGATAGCCATTTACGTTCCATTGTAGTATGGGAGCCATCTCACCTATTCAGCCTCACCCGTCCCGGGTCGGGTGGGTCATCGTCCAGTGACTGCTGAGGAACGGAACCAGGTTCTTCCACCAGCATTACATCTTCTTCTGTGTCTGAAGACGATTCTCGTTTTAAGGCGTCGGAGTCTTGCGGAAATTTCTTCCGCCGAGGCCTTTTCTCCTTCTTCTTCTTTCCAGAGGTGGATCTGGGAGGAGAAGTCGGAGGGGATTTCACAAACATAGTGGGGTCCGTGTGCTTAAATTTCGGACCCCTAACCTTCTGCACTGTTTGCCATCCGCTACTGGCAGATAGCGTTGCCATTACTTCATCTGGTGCAGATGCTGTTTCTGTTATGGTGGCCGCCTCTGCTATCGCAGAGGGACCCATTGCTGTAGCGGATGACTGTGCATTTACTGGTGGAACCATTGAACCGGCTGTCTTTGTAGTCGAGGATGCAGAAGTGTTGCTACCAACATCCACGGTCTTCGGTGTAATGACCTTGGTTACATTGGCGCATTTGCATTGACATGAGCACGTTGTACTTGTGCCCATGTCTGCAAAGGACGTCTGTGTAGCAAGACTCTCCTTCCTGACGGGAATTGACAAGGTTTTGGCGAAGCTGGTAGCAAAGACAGGTGGTGCAAACGCCTTAAACCTCTTCTTCGCTTCGCCATATGATAGACATTCCTTGGTTTTCAACTCTTGTTCCTTTTTGTCATCAAGGTACACTCGACACTCCCTGCTCCAGTCTGGATGAGACCCGGAGCAGTGTACACACACCTGTGGGAGAGTACAACTGCTGCCTGGCTCATGTGCGCCCTTTCGACATTTCCCGCAGGTGGGGTTGCCCTTACACGTCGCCGTCGTATGCCCGAAACGCTGGCACATAAAACAGCGCATAGGTTCCGGGACATACGGACGGATATTCAAGTTTAGATAGCAACCTTTGATGGCTTTGGGCAATGTTGGAGTGTCGAACGTCAGGACGAAGGTGGCTGTCTTTTCAAGACGCCATTAACCCTTCGTGTGACCTGACGAACCTCGACCACATGCTCTGTTGACCCATTCCTTAAGGAGTTCCTCGGTAGTAACATCGATTAGGTCGCTGCAGGTGACTACGCCCTTACTTGAGTTCAGAGTTTTGTGGAGTTCGCACTTTACTGCTAACTCCCCGAGCTTCTCACACTTAAGGAGGACAGCCTGCTTATTAGTAGATGTTTCCAAAAGCAGGGTCCCATTCCTCAGCTTTTTGACGGATTTTAGGGTACCCGCAATACCCTCAAGACCAGCGTTGGCTTTAGTCATTGCGAGGCCCCGGGCGGCAGATCTTTGCGAGGCCCTTGTCCTTTGTACAGAATATATTAATCATAAGTATTTCTGATGATTAACGAAAAATGCAAACATCATAAAAATAAACTTTGAGTTTTAAAATATTATATTAGAAGAGTTATTAAAAGTTAACAAACATAAAGATGACAAATCATTAAGATTAAACTGAAGTATACTAAGGCCTGGGAAGATATACGCAGGGATTTAAAAATGATATTTGCGCCTTTTCCTGAGACTAAAATATTTAATAAAAGCACAAGAATCTAACGAATGAGCTATTTCATTTTCAATTCAAAGAATAGAAAGAGCTGAAAATTAATCTTGTGTCATCAAATTCCTCAGATATGTTTAAATACTTTTTTAAACATGAAAAACTTCTTTCTGCGGACGCAACTGTATTATGTGTGGCGGTAATAATTCTCAAGACTACTTTGATAGTGGGGTACACTTCAGTAATTCAGTTAATGTTTTTTTTCTATTATTTATGTCAACACTGTGATACCGCCGTCATTTTCTTCATACAGTTTCTTGTTTAGGACTCCCTTGAATAGGTCAAATGTGCACTAATCACGAGAATGGGCTACACAGGTGGCAGGGGTCATGTAGATTGCATTGGGATTTTTTTAGGCTGAGGGAGGAAGATCTAAAACTGGAAATACAGATAAATTCAAAATGGCATATTAAGAGGAGATTAAAGGAAACTTGACACTTAAAATTGCTTGAGTTTAAACATACAAGATTTTGTAACAAGCAGCATGGACCAGAAAGTGTTACTAGTAGCACAGAAACGGATATTAATCATTACAGAAAGCTGGTTAAAATTGGATATAAGTTATCCAGAATTTTGATTTTGGCCAAATCTCTTCATTAAGGTGCATAGCGTTAATTTATCGTCTATGGACGGATCACCGAGACATAGTCTGCAAAGATTTCTATTAAGTATTTCGGTCATTAGGTGATGTTTAGATCTACCTAAAAAACATAACAACTCTGCAAATTCTTTGCAGCTAAATGGTCTAATACTGAAGCAACACATCCATTCCTATAATGAACAGAACCCAAAGCCATTTTTCTTGGTCTTCACAGTCACAAAATTTTGGAGACAATGCAGAACGAAGACAACAAAATCATTCTCTGTTGCAAATATATTTATAAGGTAGAGGATTTTATAATAAAGGAGGCTAACATTTATCACGGGCAGTTGAAGTAATTCGCTCAGGTAGTGGCAACACTGAAATTTTTCAATGGATTACTGACCTTCACTGTGGAAGTGAATGATGCCTGGAAGAACAGCTCAGTGTTGACTGAGAACCTCGCAACTTAAAATTTACAATGTTTGAATGTCTCATTACCAGTGTGTGATTAAAGAAATGATTTTGAAATTGAATGAATCAATGATAAATACTTTAAAATTGACCAAAAGGTAAACAATGACATTAGCCAAAAACCAAGGAGTTGACCTACTGGCAGTGCTGGATTACCCATAGGCACTAGTTTAACAATAGTGAGACGGTTTGTTTTACAAGGCATTCCTAAACTAAGCATATTATTAACATTATCTGTCAATTTAATATTTCCTGTGAGATGTACCAATGTGGCCAGTTAAATTCAACCCCATGCAGAATACATGGAAAATAGAAAAATGCATTTTTCACATTGCAACCACACAGCCAGTGGTTTTTTTTTTTTTTTAACAAACTTCACGGTTAAATTTCCTCAGCCAAGATACTTTCAGTACTTTTTCGTAGGTATGAAATGTTTAAATATGGTATAGGTCATTCTAAAATTTTCATATTAATTTTTTTGCATAGGATAGCAGCACGAATTACTTCTTTAATAACTCATTCAAATGATTCATCCCACAACACCACCTTTTGCATCTTCGATAATTACAAGATATGGACAGAACTAAGCCCAAAAACTCCATACTGTGAGCTCTGCCACCATTTCCGGCAATCCAGCCTAAGGCATGTGCTCTACCTACGGTGTTACTAACTTTTTCGAGCCCCCAAGACACAACAAATTTGTCACAAACTGCGTATAAAGCTATCCCCCTTCGTTCCAAATTTCCGCGCACTGCCAGTGTGCATGTGCGATTTGAGCCATCTGGTATTTGTCAACATGACGGCGAGATAGTTCACTGACTTGGCCAACAGATGGTGTTCAATTTTTCCAAGTCACAAGTAATCGTATATTAGAAAATGCCACATTTTTAAATATTTATTTCTCTTTCACTACATTTATTTTTTTATTTATTTATTGTTGATTAGTAAGTAATAACATGTCACAGTGTTACTACAGCTGGAGCCACCCCTGACTCTTGTAGAGCATTCAGATATATTTCTTTCAAAGCAACTAGCATACAGGACCTCTAACAATAATCCAGACTTTCTCCCCATCTACCATAATACTACCACATTCCTTAATGTCAATGATTATCTTTTGCTTTCTATTGTAAAAATAGGCGCGAGTACTAACATCCTGGGGCAGCAAATCAATAGCTGTCTCAGATGCCTCTCTAACAGCATTAGTGTATTATCAAGGAAAGGAAATATATATTTCTACAATATACAATAACTTAAATAATATATTATCCCATATCCAGAAACATACCACACTGAATCAGTAAAAATGGATATCTTTCAATCAGGATAATAACTTATCTTCACAATATCAAAATTTGACACAAAATGCTACTAAAAATAATTTTATTCAAAAATCAAGCTGAAGAGTTTTCAAATCATAAAATATAAATATTAATTTGTAGACGATTTTAAGCCCACGATGATTTTTACTACAAAAATTCCGGGAATCAAAAGAATTGAGCATGGAAGATCAGTTTCATTGTTTGAGAAAAGCTAGCAAGCAGATAACTAGAGGATGAGGAATGAGAGTCTTAAGAATGTTGCTACCAAAATAAAAATACCAATTTTTGAAATAAAATACTGATACTTGGAACATTTATTTACATTGTAAATTGCAATATGAACATACAAAAATCCATACATACCATCAAAATATTGTAAATAATAATAAAAAAATACATTCATGAATCAGCTAATAACTACCAGAATCTTTATTCTAAATATCAACCAGAAGGCCGCAAAGGAGTTTTCTGTGTATTTTCTTTACATCAAAAAAAATTTTCTTTCTCATATATACATCTGTAATAAATATTTGCAATTACAATTTTGCAACATAAATAATATAGTAGTTAGTCTAAAAGAAACAAGTACAAATATCTAAATAAAGCAAAGTGCTGTGACGAGGGGGGGGGGGGGGTTCTGAGCCAGGCCATTTAGCTTTCCATTCATATTATATTCACAGTTAAAATGAAGTAAATCAACTAGGGGAAAAGCTACACGAGGGGGGGGGGGGCGAGGGGTTGTAGAGACAAAAGCCATGTCTGGCTATGTGGGGGGAGGGGGGGGGGAGGTTCACAGGAGACCATAATGGAGCTACGTGGTTCATGGCTGCTCCCAAAGATAGTTATTTCAAATAATATTTTTATTTGAATAATTAGTAACATCAAATATTCAGCACTTGTGTTTGTTTTACTTTGTCGTCACACCTGTACTACCTTCAGCTTTCATATACCAATGCATTCACTTTATTTATCACTGTTATAGCACTTTTCTGTTTCATTATGATTGTTTCTACTAACTCAAAACAAAGAAAAGGTAATAAGATAAGGCAATGATGTCATTTCTGCTTGTTGGCCTGCTTCTCCATTTCCGCTATCTGGCGGTGTCTTCTCATATTCGACAGCACACCATCCAAGCTTGTCGTCTTCTTCTTGGCACTCCCAATAGGTTGAGCACCACGTGAAGGAAGAGGTGCCAAGTTTGAAGCTGGCATTTCATCACTGAAGTCAAAATCTGATTTCTCCTCAGGCCTGGAAAAATATTGTTACAGATATCAAACGATACGGTTATTTACATAGAGAAAAAATGAACTCACAGAGGCAATATATGTACCTAAAAAGCTCCCCGCTGCTATTATGATTGTTCTTTTTATAATTTTCAGGAGGTACAGTAGAACCTCGATAAGTTAAAGTCCAAGGGAAACACAAAATATTTTAAGTTATAGAGGTTTTAAGTTATCAAGGGTCTATGTTAGGGATAGGTTAATATAGAGGTAGGTATGTACATATGTATGTATGGACCCTTGTTCCTATTTTTACTCGAATGCGTCAGAAGGATTGGTTCAATAAAATACAGAAATTTAAATAATAATATTTATTTATTCACATTTCACACGTTACATAAAAATAAAACAACAATTAAAGGTTTAGTCTACTTAAAAAAGTCTGTGATTTTCTTTTGTTTTAAACAATTCACAGTTTCTAAATCGATTTGATTTTCAATGACAAATAGAGAGGAGAATACATTATCTTTTATGTTGCTACACTGCTCTATAAATGATACTACAGTTGTTAAAGCTCTTTTTGCTTCGTTGATTGATACGCTCGTAGATGAATTTTGTGGCTCGTCGTTAAAATCATCGTCTTTATCACTTTCAATGCAGTTGTTTACTGATTCCTATATTTCTTCCTCTGTTAACGTCCCTGCTGTGACTACTTCATCATCCCAAGTAACGAAGTCTTCAAAAGTAATGTTTGACCCATACATGTGCTTATTCCATTCTTCAGGCACATTATCTTCCTCTTCAATGATTTCTTGAGGTTCTAAAGAAAAACCACAGGTTCTAAAGCAGTTTCTAACTGCAAAGGGTGTTACGTTTCGCCAAGCTTTGTCAACCATCCTCATTGCTTGAAGAACATTGATAGAAGAAATCGTATTTTGCGCCATATCAGCTATTATTTTTCTAACAACTTCTTTTCTGTATAATGTTTTAAAATTTTTAATTATACCCTGATCCAAAGGTTGAAGTTGTGATGTTGTGTTTGGTGGAAGAAATTGTACTTTGACTGCCTTTAATGGTGGTATGTTCCCGTGTGCTGTGCAGTTGTCGATAAACAGAATAATTTTTCTATTTGAAGTTACCATTTACTTATCTATGTTAATTAGCCATTTTTTAAAAAGTTCGGCTGTCATCCATGCTTTATTATTGGCTTCATAATCCATGGGTAGTGATTTTAGGCCTGCAAAGCACCGAGGTTTTGTTGACTTGCCTATAATTAAAGGTTTCAGTTTTTCTGTGCCCGTAGAATTTGCACAAAGCAGAATCGTAAGTCGTTCTTTGCTGTGCTTTACTCCATGACATTTTTCATTTTTGAATGTTAATGTTTTGTCGGGAAGACATTTGAAAAATAGACCAGTTTCGTCAGTGTTAAAAACATTATTGGGATCATAATCATTCACTAAATTATGTAATTCAGATTTCCATTCTTGGCAGATTGATTTGCGTACGCTCACCGAGCGGGGCGGTGTAACGGTTAGCGTTCTGGCCTCGCATTCGAGAGGGCGGCGGTTCGAATCCCCGTCCGGGCATCCAGATTTGGGTTTCCCCAAATCACCCCAGGCAAATGCCGGGATGCTTCCTTCAAAAGGCCATGGCCGAATTCCTTCCCATTCCTTGCCCCCCATCCTTTCCCGTCTCTAAAGACCTCAATGTTAAAAAGAGACGTAAAGCAGATACAAAAAAAAAAAAAAAAAAAAAAATGCTTACGCTCGCACTTTCGCCGCACATTTTTTTAAAGGCTAAATCATGTCGTTTCTTAAAATTCTCTAACCAGCAATTGCTGGCTTTAAAATTTTTGATTTTCAGCGAATTAGCGAACTCTTCAGCTTTTTCTTTCAGTATGGGTCCACTAACACTGACGTCGTTGTTTCGACACTGTTTTAACCACGTAAACAAACATTGTTCTAAATTAAGGAATTCGGCAATTTTTCATCTTTTACATTGAAGACTTTCTGCTGATTCTTGTTTCTTCAAGATTTCAGCTTCTTTTTTAATGATGATTGATAATGTACTCTCATGTATCCCAAACTGAGCCACAACTTCTTTCCTTTTCTATCCATTTTCACTGCTTCTATAGCTTTTAATTTAACAGAGTATGTGAGTGTTGTTAGTTTTCTTTTTGAACTCATTTTAAGCCAGTTTTATCACACAGTAGGTAGACTGTGCTCCATTGCAATTTAAAAAAAATTAAATTAAATAGGTAAAGCGATGTTTCCAGAACAATGATCAAAAACTTATGATCCAAGTAAGCCGTTGTCTTAAGGCTAACCGCCGCAATGCTTTAAAGAATTTCCAAGAAGCAAACAATAGGTGACATATGTACTGTACATTGTTTACGTTAACAATTTAACTAGAGAACACGTGCAAGCAATAAATACCGAAACCTTTTGTTTTGCACACTCTTTCAAAATGACTCATTGACAAATAATTTTATGTTATAGAGGTTGTGGGAACATTTCTTTAAGTTACTGAGGGCCAATACAGAGATTACTTATTTAAGTTATAGAGGTTTTGGGCTCTGATGGGAAGGGAACATATTATTTTTTGAAGTTATAGAGGTTTTTAAGTTACCGAGGTTTGAGTTATCGAGGTTCTACTGTATATACCACAGCTTCAAATTCAAATATAACAACAAACCAAAAATTATAACTTGTTTTAAAATCAAGTCACAAGACTCCAAAAGTTGGCTATTGCATGTACTGCTTGGTTGCAACAATATCATTTTAATTTTGCTTAAATCTACCACCTCAAATTTCTATGCACAAAATATCTGTTGTGGATTAATACTCTCAATATCCTTTTGTGTGGGTAATGAAGTTCCAGAGCACAATTCATAATCGGAACCATGAAATGCCTTGGTAATTATATCTATATATGAAGTGGAGATTTTGAAAAGTGGTGACAATAATCAAACAAGTTAAGATGTGGAAGTGCTGGCATTAGAATCTCAATTTATTTAACACCTTAAACATGGCACTCTCATTTATACCAGACAACACTAATCATATCAGCAACTTGTATTATTGTGAATATTATGATTTTCATATTTCAATATTAAATATTATATAAGTGTGTGACGACACAACATACCTAAAGACAGAAAACAAAAGTTCTATTTAATCAGCTGTACAAAGTTAAAAGCTAAGATTTTTTGTTTTTACCACCAATGATAAGAATTTTTCCTAACCATACTCATTTGCCCACAGCTCGCACTTGCTTAAAATGTGAGGAAATGTATGGTGTGAAAATTTGTTCACTAATCTCATGTAACAAGACTCCAAATCATGTATAATCGCTTATAACCCTGTGCTGTGATGGTTAACCTGAAAGGATACCTTGATGGTTTGAAAATGGTTTGAAGTCATGCCAGCAGTATGGGAGTGTCCATAAACTACATGACTCTGTCTAAAGGGGGAGGGGAGGGGTTGGTTGGAAGGCTACGCTGCGCTACGTGGGGGAGGGGGGTGGGGTGGTTCCGAACCAGGCCACGCAGCTTTACATTCATATCACTTTTCGCAATTAAAATGAGATACAGAACACACAACAGCATGTGAATATTTATTTCCTTTATTTAATTTTCTCCGTATGTAATTTACAATTAGCCTGTGAAGAGAAAACAGTGCAAAACGTTTTCTGGAATCAAGAGCAGAAAAAAAGCTACGTGCTACGTGGGGGGAGGAGGGGTTCACAGTAGGGCAAAATGGAGTTACGTGGTTTATGGACGCTCCCTATCTTGCAAAAATGGATCTTCAGAGATTTCAGTGCACAAACAATTCAATATAGAGTCATTTTGCTTTTGGTGCTTTACAGCTCATCAGCAATGAAAGACAAATAAACCAATATGAAGGAACTATCCTGGCATTCATCTTGGACTTTGGGAAACCAATGAAAATCAACATCTGGGCAATTGATTAAGAATCTAACACAGAATTTTCCAAAATTTACCCCTCTCCCACAAAGTTCAGTTTGAAATATGCTGTAGCATTTCTGCAACATTATCCGGCTATTAGACTGGCACTACTCAATGCTTCCTTTGTGACTGAAATTATGTGTTCAAGTATATGGAAACCTACAGCGTAGTTCTCTGCTGCTTTCACAATTCCCCAAAATCATTTTCTTCTAGGTCTTCTTTCCATCTTATTGCAGCTGGTTTCTTCATTCTGTATACATAGTTTATTTACTCTATGTTAGAAATCAAACTTAGCTTTTATTTTATCTATGATCTCTATATTCACAGTACTAACCCCATAGTCCGTAAAAATTGATGGGTTAAACAGAATGTTTTGGCAAGTTATTTCTTCGCAGTTGCTTAACTAAGTAAAAGAAATAATTCCTCATGCCTTATGCTCTAGCAAAAACTTCAATTTGTCATCTTGCATTTCAACCTAACCACAAACACTGCTAATACTGCCACTATGAAAACAAAGCATCAACCAAGCACAAAGTACTAAATTCTCTATTTTAGTGACATCATGCATCACAATATAAACTTGCCCCAAAATCTTCACAAGTTCTTACACTTTTTTTTTTTTTTTTTTTTTTTTTTCATGATTCAGATCCGTATGATGCTCATGGAAACAAATAATATTATTACTTTTTAAAAAAGCTTGAATTACTCATTCATCTACTGTAATGTAAGGTATTCTCACTAGAGCTAAATTTAAATCTAATCGAAACTTCAGCTAAAATTGCTTCTTGAAAATTAAAGAATTTATCCTACTTATCTGTGGACAAAGAATTTAACAAAAACATCTACATCGAATGAATATAAACAAATAAAAAGCAACTAATAATTAATATGTTAATTTAAATGCAATATATACATTTTTTTCAGTGTATTGGTAATTCATATATTCGCGGATACTTAACTAAATGGAACTGTTAATTAAATAATGCTTATAACCTATACTATGTAGTAATATCTCTGGCCATTGTTGATCTTGCGACGAAGGCTGGGTGCATTTCGCCAGTGTGACAGACGTGGCTACACAATGACTAAGTGTAGTGTTAGGTATTTGGTTTTCTTGCAATAATAACTTTGATGAAATCACTTTTTTACTTTGTATTTATTTTACCAAAAGATTCATTTCACAATAAAATAAACACACAGGCATCAGACAATTCAAAGATACTAAGTAAAAACATAAATGTTCCAGCGATTAAACACCCATACTTCCAAGAACCACTGATTAACAACAAGTTTCTACCTAAACTCGTCTCTGCCATTTGCTTTATACAGAAATTTCCAGAATAACACAAAGAAAGCTGACCGAAGTTTCTCGAACTTTAACAATACTTAAACAATTAACATCACATGAAAACAATCAGAATTAATACAAAATCATCACAATCTTGAAACACACTTGAAACACACAGAACTGAAAATTAAAGATATTTATAGGAATTTAAAAACAAATTATCAACATGAATCAATCCAAACCACCACAAATTGTCCTGCAAACATCGTAGCTCACATCAATACTTACAATTTGGGTGTATGGCAGTGCACCCGCCAAGTCAAATCAACGGCGACACGGCCTACCCTTTTCTCAAAGCAATTCGGGCCATTTTTAAATCTCAATTTCTTCAGTTATATTAATGCTACATGTCACAAATTTATGTTATGTATAGATATCAGAAATCTTGGAAGACATACTAAATTTTATTTTGTTACTGTCTTTAGTTTGGATGTTATCCAGATGCAAACTTTGCCGATTGCCACTCACTCACTGATTTACTGACTGATGATCATCAAAACTCTAAGGTACTTCCCGTAGCTGTAGAAAGCTGAAATTTAGTACACAGGTAACATTTTACCCACATATTATAAGAAAAGTCTGAAACTTGTAAATTTCTATATACTTACCCCTTCCCTATCCCTAACGTGAAATCGCTTTCTACTCTAATAACATTATATACCTAAAATTTTCATTGCAGAATGAGCTTACTAAGTTTACCTAATGTGTTAAATTTTACTTCTTTTCTTTTCTTACTTTGGAAGTTACTGAATTTCAAAATTTTATTTGGACCCCGACATCAAAATTCCACTGTACTTGCAGTAATCTCAGAAACCAGTAATTTGGTACATATATATATATATATATGATTTCATTCCTAAATCGTAAGAAAAGTCTAATATTGGAGTTTTCCCCCGAATTTATTTAATTACAATACCAAACATGAAAAATTCTGGCAAATATTTGCGGCTTAATTGCTTTGCAGTATATGAAGCTATGTGCCTGAGAATTTTTTAATGCATAGAGATAAGCAAGTTTAACTAATATCTTAAATTTTAAATGTTCCTTTGCTTAGTTTGGAAGTTACTAGTAATTTGTTTATGGTGGTAGTTAAACTAGCGGCAGTCTGCATTGCTCAGCTACAGAGCACACCCGTTGTTTTCAGAGAGTGGGGCATTGTTGGTAATGTATATTGATGTCTTTAATTCTAAAATATTCTTAATCACCAATTTTCAAATGGAAACATTACATTTGAGTGGCAATTTAGAATAAGTGATAAACTTACAAAAAGAAATGAGATCCCACAAAAGCAATTCTTGTAAAATAGGCCAAGTCTCATGCTCAAGTAGTGACAAAAAGTTATGAGATCTTCTTCTGAGCTAAGTCTACACTTTACAGTGTGTATTCACTTGTGAAACAGAATGGTTTCTCTCAGTGTCATAGATCGTTTACTTAGAATAAAAAAAGTATTGTGTCATGACCATTATGCGCGTCATCATTATTACTGAAATTGAAGAAATATACTTGTCAAATTCGAAAAAGAGCGAGGGAAATCTTGGCTTTTATGTATTTTTAAGTTTGACAAAGTGTAAGACCTTAGAATTTGGGCAAATTCTAGTTTTGCTTTGGCAGGACTTAGAAATTTCGAGAAGAGTAATTTTCAACTTTAAGGAATTTCCCTGTAATCTTGCTCACAGTAACAATTCATTATCAAAATCGTTTTAAAGTGTATTTATCATATCGGGAAACGTTTAGCTTAAGAGATATTTAGGTTTGTTCATGTTTTGAAACACGCGATCGGAAAAATAGAAATTCTAAGATTTGCAATATCTTTAAATCAAGTAAAGCGACAACTGATCTTTTATCACCAGCTGTAGTCAGCACTGTCCCCGATATTTTGGTAATAAAATTAAGTAATTTGGTAAAGATTAATTAGTGATTTTAATTAAGAGAAAAAAATAAGCTTTTTTATTAAAAGAGATATTAATTTAAAAATTACATCAGTAGACAGCCCTAATTGAGACGATTTCGTACATATATTTGTTTCCATAAAAATTTTAAGCATTTGTCTGGTAATTAAGTTTCGCTGTAAAAATTCAAACGTTTGGGTTAATCCCCTGCTTTAGAGCTTTGCATCACCACGTGGAATTAAATAAAACTTTAAAACTAATTACTCTAAATTTCTCACTAAACTGCCGTTGGACTTCCAGTAGATAAGTCTAGACAGTGTCAAAGTTTAAACATTTTTAATAATCTGGATCGTTAAATAAATTACACACACTTTTGATCTCGCGGAAGCGAAAAGATGTGATATAGTTGCTTACGTCACTGATTCTAATGGTTCCTATAAAAGGACCCCGCCGCCATCTTGTTTTTGTCTTTCTTGTTCCGGGAGCATTAGGTGAGTGAGCCTGTGTCAGTGTTGTGTTGGGCGGAAGGAAATCGGTTGAAGGAGAAGCTACCTTGTCAGCCATGTTGAAACTTTGGCGTCGTGTTATATAACCACTTTAACTTTTAATATGAACTTTTAAATTTACAAAAAGGGGTCAGTCGGTTTAAATTACTCTCCACAACCTGCAAACTTTGGAAAAGGGTGTTCGATTTGCCTGCTCAACTGTAAAATGCATATTTAAAATTGTGACTTTGAAAATAAAACTTTGGATTTTCTAGAAGTGAACTTGTGTGCTTTAGTAGACGGTAAACGTTTTCTCTATTTGTGGTTTAACAAATATTGTGGCGACCTCAAGCATTTATGTTGAGTTTATCCGGCTACATGGTCAAGTCAAAATTATTTCGTAAATTTTCTAAAGCACTTTGAGTCAACATAAACTGTTAGTTGAGGCGCTAAGGCTATACTACAGCCCCGGTATCAGCCTTGGGTCTTACAAAAGCAACATATTTAAGGTACAGTATTTATATAAGTTAACTAAATACGGTGCACATGCATAATGGCAAACTTTTATTATTATTCTAAATAAATGTTCTATGACACCGAGAGAAACCATTCTGTTTCGCAAGTGAATACACACTGTAAAGTGAAAACTTAACTCAGAAGAAGATCTCATACCTTTTTGTCACTACATGAGTACGAGACTTGGCCTATTTTTACAAGAATTGTTTTTGTGGGATCACAAATTTTTAATTAATGTTTCATACATTATACTGTCCTTGAAAATATTACATAGTATTTTATATAATGTTGATTTTCAAAAATTTACAGTTAATTACACAAAATGTATGCAAAGCCATACTTAATCAACTCCCAAATTGCTAAACACAATTCTTAAAATAGTGGGCTGTTATAACCCCTCCCAGGATACATTTGATTTTTCATAGTTAAAATTTACTGAATCCTTCATGAAGTTAATCAGGTTGTATGCACACAGAAGGTCAACTTACACAAATCACAATTAACCAATTACTGGGTGTGGCAGGGGAACTTCCTTATTTTAAAAATGAATAACACGAACAGTATGGGAAATATCAGCAACCGTCGAGTCAAGTGCCGCATTTTCTGTGTATTTTATTTAAAGTGTTGTAGGTAGATTTTATCTTTGAATATCTTCTGTCGTCGCAGAGTAGCTGCTAGTTGACTTCCAGCAACCGTCGAGTCAAGTGCTGCATTTTCTGCGTATTTCATTTTAAAGTGTTGTAGGTAGATTTTATCTTTGAATATCTTCTGTCGTCGCAGAGGAGCTGCTAGTTGAGTTCCAGCAACAGTCGAGTCAAGTGCCGCATTTTCTGTGTATTTTATTTTAAAGAGTTGTAGGTAGATTTTATCTTTGAATATCTTCTGTAGTTGCAGAGGAGCTGCTAGTTGAGTTCCAGCAACCATCGAGTCAAGTGCCGCCTTTTCTCAGTATTTTATTTTAAAGGGTTGTAGTTAGATTTTATTTTTGAATATCCTCTGTCGTCGCTGAGTAGTAGCTAGTTGGTCCCCAGCAACCGTCGTAACGAGTATCGCCATCTGTTTACCTAATTTAAAGTGTTGTGATAGCGTTTGATTTATTTGCGTTAATTGAATTATAGCAGCGTGCTCTAATCGTGATCGCATTTATTTGCTTTTTCTATAGGGAAGTATATAGAGCTTATTTGTTTTTTATTTAGTATATTGGTTGGCTAACACCGTTTATCAGTACGACCTATTAACTAGTAAGTGCAGTCGTCTGGTCTAAATTCAGCTCCTCAGTAGGTTCTTTTTAGGTCGTGCCTACCGGTTGGTAGTAAATAGTGAACAGTTTATTTGGATCACTCGGTTAGTTCAACTTTCATCCTCTCCGTAGTTTCTGCTTTCAAAGTAATATGTGTAGGGACTGTGACTGCTTGGTGCAGGCGCGGGCTATGGTGGCTGATCTTCGCGCTCAGCTTGCAGCTTTGCTAACGAAAGTTACGAGGCTGGAAGCTGCCGTAGGTGACTGCAGCAGATGTGGAAGGGGTGACCCTGACGAAGCTAGTGTTCTCACAGGTTCTCACCTACCAAACATCGTACCTGCAGTCCAGGCTGAGACTTCAGAGCCTGTGCGGCAGTCACCTGATGGTGTCTGGCGTGTGGTTTCCGGACGTCGACGCCGCATGCGGGGGCAGGCGTACAGGTCTGAATCCCAGGAGGGCAAGCCTGTACCACTGTCCAATAGGTTTGATGTGTTGTCTGGATCTGATTCAGATCCACAATCGTCAATCAGCGAGTTGCCAGCCCCCCCGCCCGCTAGGTCTGGGCGATCACAGAAGGGGATTCTAGTGATAGGTAGTTCCAACGTTAGGCGTTTCATTGAGCCCCTTAGGGACATGGCGAACAGGTCTGGTATGAAGTCCAATGTCCATTCATTGTGTATTCCAGGAGGTCTGATCCATGATGTGGAACAGGCCATCCCGGATGCCATTGAGCGGACGAGGTGTAGCCAGCTGCGGATTGTAGCTCATGTCGGCACCAATGATGCTTGCCGCCGTGGGTCGGAGGGTATCCTCTCTTCCTTCCGGCGGCTTGCTCATATGGTGAGCTCTGTGGCTGATGACCACAAGATTTCGGCTGAGCTAACAATTTGCAGCATTGTCGATAGAACTGACTGTGGACCTCTGGTTCAGAGCCAAGTCGAGGGTCTGAATCAGAGACTGTGTTGTTTCTGCGATAATCATGGCTGCAGATTCCTTGATCTTCGCCCTGGGGTCGAGTCGTGTAACGTTCCCTTGGATAGATCAGGTGTGCACCACACACGTGAATCGGCTACACGGGTGGCAGGGGCCGTGTGGAGTGCATTGGGGGATTTTTTAGGCTGAGGGATGAAGACCCGAAACTGGGATTACGGTTACGGGCAGCCCAATTAAATTCGGCACCATATGTCAGGAGTAGCGAAAATCAATTTCGACCGTTAAAAGTACTCGTTATAAACTGGAGAAGTGTTTGTAATAAGCAGCCTGAGCTTGAAAGCGTAATTAGTAACACAGAAGCTGATATTGTATTAGGTACTGAAAGCTGGTTAAAACCGGATATAAGTTCAGCAGAAATTTTTAACCATAGCATGAATGTTTTCCGTAAGGATAGGTTACAGTCAAATGGAGGTGGTGTATTTATAGCTGTTCGTAAACACCTGTCGTGTAACGAAATAAATATTGATACGGCCTGTGAAATCCTATGGATTAGACTAAAAGTAGCTAGGACAAAACTTGTAATAGGGTCTTTCTATCGTCCACCAGATGCAGATGTAGGTGTTGCTGAGGCCTTAAGAAATAACGTAAGTAATATAGCTCGTCAATTTCCGGATCATGGAATAATACTAGGAGGCGACTTCAACTTGCCGTATATTGACTGGAGTAATTACGCTCACGTTACTGGTGGCAGGGATAAAATATCCTGTGAGATTATTCTCGACCTTTTCTCAGATCTTGATCTTGAGCAGCTCGTCACTGAACCAATGCGGTGCCACAACGATAACGAAAACATTTTAGATATTCTCGTTACAAAGAGGCCTGAATTATTTACGGACATTTCTACCACCACGGGAATAAGTGATCATAAAGCTGTAATTTCTACAGTAAAATTAACAGTCGCGCACAAAAAGAAAAAAAGAAAGGGTCATTTACAGGTTTGAAAAGGCCCCAAAGAAGAGTATAAGAACGTTTTTGAGGGATAAATACATTACCTTTATAGAAGGAAGAGGCTCGGTTGAAGAGATATGGCTTCGATTCATAAATACAGTCAGGGAAGGTATGGACTTACATATACCGAAAAGGACAATCAGGGACGGGAACGATCCCTCGTGGTATACGCGTGAAGTTAAAAGGTTACTTAAAAAGCAAAGGAAGATTCATGCACGCTCAAGAAGGACGATGTATAGGAGTGATTTAGAAAAGCTAGCTGAGACAAGAGGACAGGTCAAGAATGCGATGCGCGAGGCCTTTAATGATTTTCGATGCAACTCACTTTCCAAGAGCCTCATTTAAAATCCAAAGAAATTTTGGTAGTATGTAAAAAAAAAATAAGTGGTTGTGACAACAATATGCCAGTTCTACTACAAGACGGTCGGGAAGTTGATGACAGCCGCTACAAGGCTACCGTATTTAACGCCGAATTTAAATATTCCTTCACCGACGAAAACATGGAAAACATTCCCGTTATTCCACGGCGTGTTGAATTTGAGATGGATCCAGTACAAATTGATAGTGTAGGTATCATAAAGCAATTAAAGCTTCTGAAGTGGGGGAAAGCGCCGGGTCCCGATGGAATAGCAGTAAGAGTATTTTCGGAATACGCGGAAGAAAAAGAACCATTTCTGTCAGATATATTTCGTAAATCTTTAGAGGAAAGAAAAGTACCTTCTGACTGAAAATTGCGCAGGTGATTCCCGTTTTCAAGAAAGGAGATCGGAGAGATCCTAGGAATTATCGACCGATATCACTAACATCTGTTTGCAGTAGAATTCTGGAGCATGTCATATGCTCTAACGTTATGAAGTTTCTAGATGAAAACGAGTTACTTACAGCATATCAAAACGGATTTCGGAAGAACCGATCATGTGAAACGCAACTGGCTCTATTTTCGCATGATGTAATGAAAGTTATTGATGCAGGATCACAAGTTGATGCTATTTTCTTGGATTTTCAGAACGCTTTTGACTCTGTACCACACAACCGACTCTTAGCGAAGATCCGAGCGTACGGTATATCTGATCAGATTTGCGAATGGATAAGCGATTTTCTAACTGGTCGGTCACAGTATGTCGTTGTAGACGGGGAAGCCTCTTCTAAACTAGATGTTACTTCGGGCGTTCCTCAAGGAAGTGTAATAGGACCACTTCTTTTCTTAATTTTTATAAACAATCTCAGTGACAACGTTAATTGCACGATGCGATTTTTTGCTGATGATGCACTTATTTATAGGGAAGTGAGGTGCTTCGACGATTGCTTAGAAATTCAGCGCGATCTGGATGTTATTTCGGAATGGTGCCATAAATGGCAGCTTACACTTAACTGTAAAAAGTACAAGGCAATGCACATAAGTAATAAAAAGACCCCGCTTGCTCAGGAGTACAAAGTTAACAATTCAGTTGTTGTCACTGTGGATTCCCTGAAGTATCTAGGCATAACAGTACAAAGCAACATGAAATGGGACTTGCACATAACTTCCGTTGTAGGCAAAGCTAATTCCAAACTATGATTCATAGTATGTATTTTGAGAAGTTGTAATGCTCATACAAAGGAAATAGCGTACAAAACACTAGTGTGTCCGCATTTGGAATACTGTTGTGGAATTTGGGATCCGTATCGCAAGGGATTGATTGACACATTAGAGAAAGTACAGAGAAGAGCCGCTCGATTTGTGACTGCTAGTTACAGTCCTTACGTAAGTGTCACAGAACTGATACGCGGGTTGGGCTGGGATTGTTTGGCGGACAGACGATGTCGTTTTCATTTGAATTTGCTGGAGAATATGCGAAAATCTTTAAGTTACGAGTGCAACGAAATACTTCTTCCGCCAACCTATTTAGGTCGCAATGACAGGAGGGATAAGATTAGAGAAATAAGATGCCGTACTGATTCATTTATGTATTCCTTCCTTCCTCGATCTGTTCGGGATTGGAATGCGCAGAATTAGGATTGGTGCTTAGCACCCTCTGCCACCCACAGTATTTGTGATTTTCAGAGTATAGTTGTAGATGTAGATGTGGGCCATGGTAGAGATGGGCAGGTCCGAGATTTTAAAGGAGTCGGGTCCGGATGTACATCCCGCGCTGCGGACCTGCATCCAGGTTCCGTGTCCGGACCTGTATGGGTCCGGCTCTACAATCGGTCGGGCGGAGTGTATGGCAGAACTGGATCTGTGCGGACCTACATCCAGTTACGTGTCCGGCGGAGTTGTATGGGTCCGGTTCTACAATCGAGCGCGCGGAGTGTATGGCGGAACTGGATGTGTACGGACCTACATCCAAATACGTGTCCGGCGGACCTGTATGGGTCCGAACCTACAATCGAGCATATGGAGGATACAAATCCTACCAAGGAGAACTGCAATATGAGTTATATCGTGTTTATCCATTAATTTATGAAATGAAAGAATATTAATTCTGATAATTTTGTTTTATTTTTGTCTGAAACTCACAATTGTACGTAATATTAGAAAATCACAGCATAATCAGACTTGATAATGATAAAAGTAAAAGTAAAATTTCTGTGGGCTTCTATAAGAATAAAATGAAATCATTTCTTAATAATGTTTAAGTACTACTAAAAAAAATCGAAAGTCTTTGTTAACTGTTAGTTTTTTTTTTTTTTTACTAAAAATGAAATTATTCAAGAGTCAACATTTTTAGATAAATATTGCCTTTCCACAATATACCAGCTTAAGAAACAGTTTATTATAAATGAACAAAAAACAAAATTGCAAGTATAACTTATTTTAAACTGTGAGCGAGAAATTACGTGAGATTTGTTCTTATATCATGTATAGTGTTTTGCTCTGTATACTATGTGAAACTGTTTTGATTGAGTGAATAAAACGTTGTCGCGAATGCTAAATCGAGTGTGATACAATGCATTTTAATCAAACAGTAATATTTATGTTTTGCCAGCTACCATAAAGTGTTTTTGGTGCTTTCAAAATCTTTATTTTATTTTGTGCAATTTCAGAAACTTTTAATTTCTTTCTAATTTTATTTAAAATTATTTCCAATTTAGTTGAAAGTATTTTTAAGCAAGATTTAACTCTTAGTAATAATAACCGATTGTTTGAGCCATTGTTAGACGTTCTAGAAACGGCTGGATTATAAAATATTTCTGTGAAAGCGGCCAGCAGAGTAGCTCGCAATAATGTCACATAATCATTTATATATATTACTAGCTGTTACCCGCGAATTCGTACGCGTGGATTTAGAATTTGATTGCTAGAATTGGATATACAAAGCTGAAAATTATCTAAGATGTCCCAAACAACACTGAGTCGGCATAATATGACAGGAACACCATCGATATACCATTCTACCTTCGAACCTGTCTCATGACTAAAACTGTTATTCATATCGGAAAAAGTATCCTATTTCGTTCCCAAATATACAAAGTATTTCCTTGTCATCGGTATACACATATATTCATCAAAACGTAAAAAAAAAAGATGGAGACCCACTTTCGCATACACAATATTATTACGTAGTTTAGATCACACAAAAACTACCTGTGGAACCAGTATACCGTGAATAAAGTTAACGTTTCCTACCGCCAAAGATTTGCCAGAACATGGTATCATTACTATAAAATCCTAGGCTTGGCTCAAACTATGAAAAACAATTCATAAAAATATTTGTACCCAATGGGATTAGATCCCGAAGCAACGTTGAAGGTTTAATAAGAAGCAAACTCGTTACCACTACGCCACCCTAACATTGCCTGAGTTAGGTGCGCATTACAAATATACATATATATTATGCGTTTGTCTTTTACAGTTGAGATAGTTTTCATAATTTAATGACAATATGTTCTTATTTATACATAATATAGTATCCCATCTCGATCCTAATGTCAACAGCATCTTCCTGTCAAATTTCATCACAATCGGAGTATCCGTTTAGCCAAAGGAACTTAACAAACAGACATAAAGACAGACAGAGTTACTTTCGCATTTATAATATTAGTATAGATATGTATAATGTTCCTTGGAAACTCTACGAACCATGTTTCTGCAATAAAGAGATGTTAAATGTATTATGTATAATGTTCCTTGGAAACTCTACGAACCATGTTTCTGCAATAAAGAGATGTTAAATGTATTATCTGATTTGTCCTTAAGCCATCAGAATTCAGAAAGTTCCGCGTTGCAGGTCCGGCCGTGGTTCAACCTCCGGCCACGCGAGAACTGTGGCGCTGTTACAGGTCCGGCTGGAAGCAGATCCGACAAGCGCTCGGATGTACATCCATCCCTAGCGCAAGTGATACGGGTCCGCGGAACTGCATCCATCCGGACCTACCCATCTCTAGGCCATGGTGCCAGTATATATGCTTGAAATTGCAGTTCTTCATGAAGAATTCATCTCACAGAACGATCAGACATCCCAGAAGCAGCTGCATGTTTGTGTGCAGATCACATAATTGAATGCTTAGCCTGATCGATGTTTTTCGGTGTTTTAACGGTTCTTGAACCTTCAGGTTTCTATGTTTGCACATCACTGGTTTTCCTGAAGCTATCCACACATAAAATAATCGATTTATGATCAGGAACATGACCCGCGGGCGCGATATTACAGTGATTCATGAATGCACTTTGCATGGCGATGATTGAACCGCTACTTGCAAAGTACGTCTTTTAGGCGAATGCGCAGACCTCCCTCATCCACTGCATGATTGTTACTAAACCTGCATGCTAAAAAATGTTAGGTCCCGCTGTTTCAAAAAGCACCTCCCCACCATTCTCGGAATAACTGTCGCTTCAAGGTGCGTATTTCAAATAAGGAAGTTTCTCTGTGACACTCTGTATAATACTCATTACAATTATACAATCCAGATACACAATCACCCATTACATATAACATCTATACACCACTTACAACTTTTATCCCAGTCACATAAAATATTTACAATCTGTTTCCTTACAAGTTTATTTTCTTAATTCATATTCTAATACACAAGCATTTAATTACATTCTCTCAAGTCTTAAGGTACAAAGCCATTCATTCGCTATAAGCTACACACATGCCGTAAGTTTGTTAAAGACAATAGACTGTTTATATTTGACAGCTGATTCGTGGTCTCCGCAGTGCAGCCAACCCCATCATCATGAAACCCCCAAAAGTAACTAGACAAAACCATTTCCATTGTTTCAGTCATCTGAATCGTTACATTTTAAATATTCTACATCATTATCCTCTTACCTGGAGTACACAAACTAGCTATCTAGACATATTTTATTGATAATCTTATTTCATAAAATAATATATTTACATGCATTGACTCTCTTTGAATCGCCTTCTCATTCATAATATGGTTTGAGGGCTTCAACTTTATATATATACCTTTACATTTTCACCTCTCTGCGTCTACTAGTTCATAAGAGTTATTTCGTGGTATAGAAACTATCTTGAAAGGGCCTTGAAACAGATGATTAAAATTACAAATCTCTTGGCACAAAGCTGCTAATTTACTAGACTTCAACTAACACTAAATCTCCCACTATATACTCTGTGAAACCTTTGACCCTTATTATTTTTCCTTTTTCTCCTTATTGCCTTCACCTTTAAATTTTTTAAAGCTGAAGCTACCTTTTCATCATAACTAAAACTCTTTCTATTTGGAAAACTAACACATTCTTGTATTAACCTGTCAGCCGATTTCTTAAATGTTAGGTGAATAGGGGGTGTATCAGTCGCATTACTAGGTATGGAATTAATTACAGTCTCAAAATTTTCCACTTCATAAAACCACTTACTATGTTGGTATGTATATGTCCTAACCCAACATCCTATTTCTCTCATCAGACGCTCTACATAATTTCCTGCTGGATGATAAGTCAAAGTATGTAGAGCTTCAATCCCTTCCTGTTCGAGTTTTCCTCTCCAAGCTTTACTAGTAAATTGTGGGGCATTTTCGGATAATGTTTTCTTTGGTTACCTACTTTCTGAGAGTATTCATCAATTACTTTCCTAACAAAAATTTTTGCAGTGGATTTCTTTATTGGATACAGTTTAACATACTTTGAGAAAACATCAAATAGAACTAAAATCTGGGTCACCCCACCCAGAGACATGGGTAGCGGGCCAAACACATCAGCAGAAACCAAGTCTAATAATCCACTTGGAATGATATTTTGCATTTTCCCAGGTCGCTTAACATTATTTATTTTACCTGTTTGACAAATTTGGCAAGATTTTAATTTAATAGATTGGAAATGTTTCTCCTCATATTATTGAAATAGATAGGCCTATCCTCCCTTAACACTCATTAAACCTGGAATGCCCGTAAATATAGAGGTGGTGCCAAACAATCTTTTAGGTCAGAGTTTTTGGAAGACATAACTTCCAACTTTCATCATATTCACTAGTCCTATCAAATAATATCCTTTCATGCAAGATACAATATTTCTGAAGCTTATCTTTATGGTCCGGGTTATCAAGATTAGTCTTTACTTCTGCTATAGATACATTTTTGGCCTGTCTACCTTTAATTCGTCTCAAGTAATGTTTGACTTCAGTCTCAAATGACACTCCTTTGAGATATGCAAACCTACCTTCAGTCTGTGGTCCTAGGCATCTTTTTATTCTGAATCAAGACCTAACGGTAAACATGACAAAGCGTCTGCAACTCAATTTTGACTAGCAGGCTTATACCGAATCTCCAAATTGTATTCCTGCAAAACTAATTTACACTTTAATATAAATGAAAGAGCTTTATGATCAGTAAACACCACAATCTTTCTGCCTAAAAGTAGGAATCTAAACCTGGTTAAACCCCATACCATAGACAAGGGACCGAGCGGGGCGTTGTAACGGTTAGCGTTCTCGCCTCGCATTCGGGAGGACGGCGGTTCGAATCCCCGTCCGGGCATCCAGATTTGGGTTTTCCATGGTTTCCCCAAATCACTCCAGGCAAATGCCGGGATGCTTCCTTCAAAAGGCCATGGCCGAATTCCTTCCCATTCCTTGCCCCCATCCTTTCCCGTCTCTAAAGACCTCGATGTTAAAAAGAGATGTAAAGCAGTTACAAAAAACATAGACAAGGCCTCCCATTCAGTAATTGTGTCTGGTTTCAGCTGGTTTAAATTTCCTAGTGGCAAATGTGATAGTCCTGGAGTCCACTTTCCCATCAATTTCCACCTGCTGGAAGACATTTACACCTAGACCATAATCCGGGTTATCTGTGGCAAGGCAAAAATCTAGATCCCAAACTCAATAATACAGGATATTTACATGACATAATTCATCTTTGCTTTTCTGAAAATCTCACAATCTTTGGACCGCACCCACTTTGCATTTTGTTGTTCAAAACTTCTCACAGCTGGGCTATTTAAAGTTTGCCCCTGAACAAAAATTCCTATAATATTTTAAAGAAACACTTTAGTTGCTTCCTGTCTTTAGGTTGGGTAAAATTCTGAATGGCTTTAATCTCATCATTACTAGGCAAGATTCTGTGCGGTGTAATAGAATGGCCCAAAAATTCGACCTGCCTTTCAAAAATGTACATTTCTTTAACTTGACAGTCATACCACCCTTTTCCAGTGCTTCTAAAACAAGCATCTTTGACATTAAAAGAATATCGTCTACATATATTTCTACCTGCTCAAGCAGTTCCTTTACTAATACACTATTCAAAGCATGAATAAATGTAGCCACTGAAATATTCAAAACAAATGGTAAAACTCGAAAATTATAACAACGGGCACCGAGTAGAAAAGCAGTATACATGTGAGATTCTTCTGAAAGTGGGACTTGCCAACAGGATGCATTCAAATCGATAGAAGAGATGTATATTTTGCCGATAAATCTGTGTAACAGCTCACTGATAGGTGGACAGCAACCCTGTTCTCTAACTAGATGCTTGTTTAAGGTGCACGCATCCAACACTAGTCACACAGAATTGTCTGGTTTAGTAACAACCACGAGTGGATTATTGTAGGGACTCCTAGATCTCTCTATAACCTCCCATTCCAACAGTCAATTTATTTCTTTATTCACATCATTTCTCTTGACCTAGGTATAGTTTAATAAAGAAAGGCCCCTAAGGCCCCTCAGATTTTACAGTAAGCTTGCACTCGTAATGTTTGATCAAATGCGGCTTGTCAGAGAAGACATCCCTATATTCCTCAATTAGAGATTTCAATTTCTCCTGCTGGTTTGATGGCAATCTCTTCATATTATTGGGATAATTCAAAACTGTTTTTTCACTTATTTCATGACTACCAACCAATTCATTACTCTCATTACTCTGCCTTAGCAAATTCATACAAATTTGTGGTAACATTTGCTCATAAACTCTAGCTACACCGGCATTCTTATAATTAACTTTCACATGAGCAATTTCTTGGATCCATTTCCAAACTCTTTTCAAATTAACTCCATATTCCCCACTATCTAATTTGATCCGCAAGTTACCTTCCGCACAGTCTACAACAGCTCCTACTTTTATAAACCAATCCATCCCTAGAATGCAACTAATGTTCAATTTAGGCACTACATACATGGGTATTTCTACATCCACTGCCCCTATAATCAATATTTCCTGCTGAATTCTCTTACTCCGAGAACCAATAGTGGTAATAACTGTCATACTATTAACAGGTACTTCTACTTGATTAGTGTTCTCAATATAATTAAAACAGTCTTCAGCCAGGCAGGAAACTTCAGATCCAGTGTCAATAAGAACATCTATTTGTCTGTTAAAAGCATCGAGCTGTAACATAGGACCTTTATTCGAAACCTCTTCCTTATCCTCTACTTCTTCCAATAAATCGTCTCTGGGATTATTCATAAAAAATTGTTGGTACCTGGGTACCTGGACTCACATTCTTTTCCACTGCTGTGGGCCCGACACAGTGGCAATCTTTAGTTTGCCTGTCCCCATGGTGTATTTCCATTTTAGGCTGTGGATTTTGTCTTCACACCCCACCATTACTGTCTCTCATTCCAAAAACCATCACGACCTGTTCCCCAGGACCTACCATCCCTTGACATATGACCCCCTTCTACGAAGACAACTGCTTACCCTCCTATGGTCATGGTGGTATTATTGATCAGAGAATGACTCTTAGGCATCCAAGCACCTCAGTAATTACAAAACTCTTACCACATTAATCACTGCCATAGTAGATATTAGATTTCTAGTTTGAGGAGGTAGCCTAACTCCTATCAAATCGATGAACTCCTCTTCTCCATATGGATGGTCTAAAAACTGCATCCAACATTTATGTAAAAAAAAAAAAAAAAACATGCAGAGTCTCGCTACCAGGTCTGTATAGCCTAACAGTCATCAATCTTCTCTTCTCCAGAATTTGCCTGCTCACTGACCAGAAATGTTTAAGAAACTTTTCTTTGAACAACTTGAAATCATTCACTTTCCTAACCTGCCTATGTTCCCACGCCCTAGCATAAGACTTTAGGTGTTTACATACAAGTGCAATTTTCTTACTGTCCGGTAACACATTAAAATAGTTAGATCTCTCAAAATTATCAATAAATTCTACAGGATGTAGCTTCCCAGTATCATAAAATTCAAATTCTTCCTCAACATTGACACTGACCACTTGGTTACTAGTTAAGGGGACAATACTTTGACTTAGTTGAACCTGTAATCCAACAATCCTTTTCTCTAACTGATTTACATTACACTGTGTTGCCTGCAATCCATGGGTAAGCTGTTCCTGTTGCTGCGCCATTCCAGATACCCCATCTTAACTGCTCTACCTATTGAACACTGGCTTGGAATAAACCCACATACTCATCCCTCCTCTTATTACAATTTTTGTTGGCTTCTTTCATCTCCTTACCAATCACATAAACACATTCAATCTTATTCTGTTCACAAACTTGGGTTACCTCTTGAATACTACCCCTATATTCCCTTTTGCACTGGTCTACTTTCTGTAATACCTCCTGGTAGTTTCACACTACATTGTCCTGCTACTTCCCCTAATCTCAAGTTTAACTGGTTAATATCCTCTTTGATTAGAGAGCTAAAACCCTGGAATTGCTTATTGATTTTCTCATCAAAACAATTAGACAATTAAGAGAATTTTGGTATCATTGTTTTGTTTCAGTTCAGATAACTTATCATTAAGGCTAGTGAACTGACCAATGAAATATGAAAATTTCTTATTAAATTCAGCAAATTTAGAATTAATGTCAGAAAACTTACTATCATTATCCTGCTTCAACTCATTTCTAAATTCAGAAAATGTTGCATTAAAATTTGTTGCAAAGGATTCTAGAAATGCTTGCAAATTTTGACTATCAGCCATATTCAACCAGCTACGAAATTAATTTGACAACAAAACTGAAGAGAAAAGAAACCGACTTTATCAGGTTACCACAAACGAATATGCAAAAGTGAATATCTAAATAACAGTACTCACTTTCTGCTGTCCACTGGATTTTGAAGCACTTAAACACTTTCTCTTAACATTTTTATCACTTTCTTTGTGTGGCACTACTTTTCAAAATACTTCGCACAGTACACAAACACTTCTATTGTCGATCATTGAAACACGCAGTCTTCACACCGAAGGAGACTCGTATCCTGCACCAAAAAATTTCTCCACTTGCCGCCAGTACACCGATGTCGATTTCACTTATCATCATTGTAAACCGAGCAATCGCCGGTTGAATCACTCTTCCAAATTTCCCACGTCTTAACTATTTATATACGGGTAGTTCGTCACAGTTGCCAGATTTATAACACCAAAAATTCCCTTCTACAGGTTCTTTTGGTATTTTGACATTTTTTATCTTACAAATGTCCTAAAATACCATGTCTGTCAACAGTCACCATTAGGTATTTGGATTTCTTGAAATAATAACTTCAACGAAATCACTTTTTTACTTTGTATTTGTTTTTCCAAAAGCTTCACAACAACAGACACAGAGGCATTGGATGATACAAAGATACCAAGTTCAAACATAAACAAATGTTGCAGTGATTAAACTCACACCTTATGACTTGAAAATTGCACAGGTAATTCCCATTTTCAAGGAAGGAGATTGGAGTGATCTTACGAATTATCGACCCCTGTCTCTAATATTGTGAAGTTTCTAGACAAAAATGAATTGCTCGCTGAACCAATACGGATTTCATAAGCACAGATTGTATGAAACCCAGTTGGCCCTATTATTTGCAAATTTAATTAAAGTTATTGATGCAATTTTCTTGGATTTTCAGAAAGCTTTTGACTCTGTACCCCACAACTGCCATTTAGTGAAGATTCGAGTGTACTGTGTATCCTATCAGATTTTTTAATACGAAGAGATTTTTAACTCCTCGATGGTATTTTTTTATTATTATTGACTGGAAAGCCTCTTCTATTCTACAAGTTACTTCAGGTGTTCCTCAAAAAAAGTGTAAGGCTGGCCGTCTAGTGGACGCGTATTTACATGAATATGCCTGTATTCGTGCGAACTGAGTTGACGCCAGTTCTCGTTGTATCCTGCATTCCATTTCTTCTTGACATCAGTGAATATCACAAAAGAAAATAGAATGATAATTCCTTCGTACATATTTATTTACTTTTAATTAAGAAAATAAATGTAAATCTCTTTTTTTATGCCCTAGATCGGCAAAATTTCCGTTCTCACATCCTATCAATGGTTACACAGTCTACTTAGAAAAAACCGGTGTAAAATAATGACATATTTTTTTTTAAAATTGTAAAGAATAGAAATTATATTAAAATAAGGAAAATATATGCACATAACTGCAATAGGACACATGTTATCACAAGCTGATACTTTATTCAAAACAGAAATCACGTGTTCCTAATTTTTCTGCTTTTTAGTTCATTCCAATAAATAAACAAACATGGAGGATGCTAGTCAGAGGATCTGCATCTAAGGAAATGAATTTTTAATTCATTTAATCTTATAACACATGAGCTGTTTAACTTTATATTGAAAATATACCAGTAAACTTAAAAATATTTTTATGTTATGAGAAAAATAATTTCTTGAAAATGGAACACAAAATAAGTAATTCGAAAGGCTGGCTGAAACAATTTCTAGCTAAATTAGAATAAACTAGTGGCCTTATATAAATTAGGTGAAATGAACTACACCATAAATAATCTTTATAAATTCATGGTGTTTTGTTCGTAATACTATGCAATATGTTAAGCAGTTCTGTAATTTTATCAAAATGACAGCAAACATAAACTTAATACATAATACTATACGCACTATTACGTACCAAAGATTAGTTGCCACTAATTACAATCCATGTAATAAATTGAATCTGTGTTTGAGAGACAAGCGTAGAAATTTATTTCAAATTTATATAATCCACGAACTTATTGTGTTTTGGTGAACTTAATGACCTTTGTGATTGTATTAAAAGTAGTAGAGTGTATGGAATATTAAAGGACCATAATTAAAAATGTTATGTTGGCCATATTGTTTTGAATGATATTTTGAATATTTAGAAGTGTTATTATGTCCTTGTATGTATTTTATATTTTCATTTAATAATGTTTCCTAATGATTTCAAATAATTTTTGTAAGTTTTAATTGTTTTTGCATAATTAGTATTGTTTCCATAACTGCTGGAGCTCCAAAAAAAATTGTCGGCACCTTTGCATTCTCAATATCCATCGTGTGAAGCGGGTGTTCGCACGACCAAATCCAAACAATTTCGGATCTCATTGCTCTTGTGTATGTTCACAAGACTCAAGTGCTTACAATGGATGGAGTCGTATAACATTCCCTGTGTTTGGATTGGAGCGATCTGTTTGCACATACATAGGCATATTCATGTGAGCATTTTTCGCGCGAATATATGTCCACTTGATGGCCAGCCACTTTTTCAATATATTTTTTTTCATAAATGATCTCTGCAACAGCTGTTTGCAATTGCTTGCTGATGAAGTAGTAATCTATACACACGTAAAGTGCTCTGAAGATTGCTTAGAAATTCAGCGTGATCTGGATGTTATTTTGGAAAGGTGCTATAAATGTCCACTTACACCATATCACAAAACTACAATGCAATTTGCATAACTAATAAAAATAATCCATTTGTTCATGAGCACAAAATGAAGAACTCAGCTATTGACACAGTTTAATTCCCTGAAGTATTTGGACATAATAGTACAAAACAACTTGAAATGGGAACTGCATTTAAATTCCAAAAGAGTGCTAAAGAACTATTTGTGGAGCAAGCCCACTGATGTCGTGCAGAAATCTATTTAAAAACCTGGGTGTACTAACAATGCCAGCACAGTATGTATACTCCGTACTATCATTTGTAGTGGAAAATCCTGAACACTTCAATCTTAATACTGACATACATAGCCATTATACTAGGAATAAATATAATATTCACAAGGATTACAAATCACTGTCAATTGTACAGAAAGGGTTAACATTTACTGGAGCTTCCTTATTCAATGTATTACCAACAGAAATTAAATGTTATCTACAAAATCCCAACTACTTTAAGTCCAAACTGAAAGAGTTTCTGCTTCAGAACCCATTTTACTCTGTGAAAGAATTTTCTTCTTGGAATTTGGTAACTAAGAATGGCTGATAAAATAGTATATATGGTGTATGGAAGGGAAAGGTGACAAAATTATCCACAATTACTAAAATGATATATGTTTTTTTTTCTGTTGAAACTTTTGACAAATGAACTAATTACACTGTTTACAGAATTTCACTCATATATAGTAACTAACATGGGATAGCATGCACTCAAAAACTGCTGTGAAAAATTATCATACTAACAGGTTTTTAAGTAATTGACTGCTTATGAGTTAAATAACTGTGAACGTTTTCGCGGCGGCAGCACTGTAGAAAACACTCTCGGGATTCTAGCCGCGTCAAGAATCCCGAGAGTGTTTTCTACAGTGCTTATGAGTTGTTGGTAATATAATTGATATTGCTAATAGGTGTGTGTACTGTTCCACATAAATAGTAACTAACATAATATAATATGTAGTCACAAATTAAAGTGAAACTTATCATGGTAAATGGTTGGTAAGAAAATAACTGGTTATTAGATGCTGGTAACAAATGTATACACTGTTCCACATAATAAGTATTAATTAACTTGGGATTGTATTTGTAGATTACAGGAGATATTGATTATACTAATGGGTTGTTGCTAACTTGTTGTCAATATATAATAATACTATCAATTATATAGTAATATTGACATTACTAATAAGTGTATGTACTGTTCCACATCCCCGAGATTATTCTCACATGGGATCAAAGTGAACATATCTATCTATCTATCTATCTATCTATCTATCTATCTATCTATCTATCATATACACTCCTGGAAATTGAAATAAGAACACATTGACGCCGGTGTGTAAGACCCACCATACTTGCTCCGGACACTACGAGAGGGCTGTACAAGCAATGATCAAACGCACGGCACAGCGGACACACCAGGAACAGCAGTGTTGGCCGTCGAAGGGCGCTAGCTGCGCAGCGGTTGGGCACCGCCGCAGTCAGTGTCAGCCAGTTTTCCGTGGCATACGGAGCTCCATCTCAGTCTTTAACACTGGTAGCATGCCGCGACAGCGTGTACGTGAACCGTATGTGCAGTTGACGGACTTTGAGCGAGGGCGTATAGTGGGCATGCGAGAGGCCGGGTGGACGTACCGCCGAATTGCTCAACATGTGGGGCGCGAGGTCTCCACAGTACATCGATGTTGTCGCCAGTGGTCGGCGGAAGGTGAGCGTGCCCGTCGACCTGGGTCCGGACAGCAGCGACGCACAGACGCACGCCAAGACCGTCGCATCCTACGCAGTGCTGTAGGGGACCGCACCGCCACTTCCCGGCAAATTAGGGACACTGTTGCTCCTGGGGTATCAGAGAGGACCATTCGCAACCGTCTCCATTAAGCTGGGCTACGGTCCCGCGCACCGTTAGGTCGTCTTCCGCTCACACCCCAACATCGTGCAGCCCGCCTCCAGTGGTGTCGCGACAGGCGTGTATGGAGGGACGAATGGAGACGTGTCGTCTTCAGTGATGAGAGTCGCTTCTGCCTTGGTGCCAATGATGGTCGTATGCGTGTTTGGCACCGTGCAGGTGAGCGCCACAATCAGGACTGCATACGACCCAGGCACACAGGGCCAACACCCGGCATCATGGTGTGGGGAGCGATCTCCTACACTGGTGATCGTCGAGGGGACACTGAACAGTGCACGGTACATTAAAACCGTCATCGAACCCATCGTTCTACCATTCCTAGACCGGCAAGGGAACATGCTGTTCCAACAGGACAATGCACGTCCACATGTATCCCGTGCCACCCAACGTGCTCTAGAAGGTGTAAGTCAACTACCCTGGCCAGCGAGATCTCCGGATCTGTTCCCCATTGAGCATGTTTGGGACTGGATGAAACGTCGTCTCACGCGGTCTGCACGTCCAGCTCGAACGCTGGTCCAGCTGAGGCGCCAGGTAGAAATGGCTTGGCATGCCGTTCCACAGGACTACATCCAGCACCTCTACGATCGTCTCCATGGGAGAATTGCAGCCTGCATTGCTGCAAAAGGAGGATATACACGGTACTAGTGCCGACATTGTGGATGCTCTGTTGCCTGTGTCTATGTGCCTATGGTTCTGTCTGTGTGATCATGTGTTGTATCTGACCCCAGGAATGTGTATATAAAGTTTCCCATTCCTTGGACAATGAATTCACGGTGTTCTTATTTCAATTTCCAGGAGTGTAAATACTATTATGGGTAGAGCTAATTCTAAATTGTGATTCTTATGTTGTATTTTGATGCATTGTAATGAACACACAAAGGAGATAGAACACAAAATTCTCATGCGTCCAAATTTGGATTACTGTTGTGGAGTTTGGGATCTTTATCACAAAGGATTGATTGACACAATAGAGAAAGTAGAGAAGAGCTGCTCGATTCATGACTACAATCCACAATCCTTATAAAACAGTCACTGAATTGATACATAGATTGGGCTGGGATTGTTTGGCAGATAGACGACATGGGTTTTCATTTGAATTTATCAATGAATGTGAGTGTACATTCTTTCACTTACGAGTGTGATGTAATCTTTTTCCACTAACTTATTAAGGTCGCAATAGCAGGAGAGAGTAGAGAAATAAAATGCCATGGATGTAGGTTAAGATTTCTCCCAAAGCAATGTAGGTCATGTTCATCTTTTTTGATAATTCAGTTCTTCTGCCTTCCGTAATATTTGATTTTAAAGAGAGTTAACTAATTTTTGGTTGAGTACTAAATGTCAGCATAGGGCCTGTCTCCCCAGTGGAATGCAGCAAGCAAAAAATAGATGCATGTACCACTGTAGGGATATTGCATTTATTTAAAATTTGGTAACACAAATAGTTATGTAACCTACTAACAGTGATCCATACATGTCTAAGAATATTTCATGTAATATTTACTTTAAGGAGCATTACAGATATTTGCATAAAATATTTCGCAGATACTCGATTTACTTATCAACAAAAGTTAAAAATATCTTTAATTATTCAAAATAGAAACGGTACAACAGTACATCTCTATTGTGTAGCTTGTGCAGTTTATTGTTTCCCAGGAAGATAAAATTATAATGTGATATCTGTTAAAGTGACGTATAACATTGGGAACATTAGCTTAAAAAAAGACAAATAACTTACAACAGGATATATCACTCCTAGTATTCAACTGTTTAAGTGCAATGTAATTAATAGCAATAACTATTGTTAGGACTTATATTCCATTTTAAACATGATTATTCTAGATGTCCCAAAAAATGTCAGAATGTTTTGCACGATACACAGATGCTAACAATTCATTTGTAATTTTCATTACACATTTTTTTTTAACAATGCTCTTTTTTAATTTCGTATTTCAGTAAAAGTTCAGAACTGTTTTCCAATGACAGGAAAAACAAATAAATTACTTATAATCAAAACAGTAACTCCTACCTATATAAGTGTATACTAAAAAACACAATGTAAAAATTCAGAATATGGCAATAATGCACTAACATTACAATTAACTCCACAAAGCTCCTTAGAACCACACAAAAAGAAGAAGAAAGCAAGAAATCTTCTAGTATAACCTTCATACACAAATGAAGTTAAAGACCTAACCAAAAACCTGTCTGTTCTGAACCTATTATTATTTACTTTATCTTTTTGTTTTTTACTTATGGTTTTACGCTTCATCGACATCATTAGAGCGTGATGGGGCTGGGGACAAAGAATGGAGAGGAATTCAGCCATTGCCTTTTGTAGGAAGCATCCTGGCATTCACCTGTTGTGATTTGGGGAAACCATGGAAAACCCTAATCTGGATGACCAGACGGGGATTTGAACCTTATTTTATCAGTGGTCAGGAATTTATTCACTTCAGATACTTGTACCAAATGAATTTTGATAATCAACCATTTTTCCGACATATTATAAGAATTAACTTCAAAGAGAGCTGAAAAAAAAGTTACTGTTTTAACTAAACTTTCAACTATAGGCACGCATTCAGAAAGCTGTGTTGTAGCTGTTAATAATTTATCTGTCAACTTTGACAGTAGTTTCTTTTAACAACAGAAGAAAATAATAGTGTAGTAAACTTTGAACAAAATATAAGGATAAAAAAATATTATGGAAACAATAAATTTTACAAAATGACATGGTCAAATGCTTATTGTTGTATAACATAGGAACCAGTACCATTTAAAGGCCTCCAAACAGTAACTTTGCTCCTCTGAATAAAACCAGCCTCATTCATGAAGCAAAAAAATAAAATAAAAATTGCTGACTAAGTACAACAACTGCAGCAACTGCATTAGTGCTAGAAAACTTGGTAATATTAATTGATTCTTTATATATGAGTTTCTGTTTCTCACTTTGTTTCCAGTAATTCCTCTTCGCCCTCCTTGTGAATTTCGTCTCCAGAAGGCGACAATGTTTTCATTCCAGGACATTCCCACTGAAGTTTCAAGACTTTGTCTTTATCTAAAGTTTCAAACATTTTTATGATATCTTCACACGGTATGTACCAATCACCCTAGAACAATAAAATGCATTTCATAACTTAAGCATTTAAGTAAATATTGTATTTAGAACGGGGAATGAAAGAAAAACTTAAGATACAAAGAATGAAGAACACCCTTTTTTTTGGGCACTTGTAGGATATTAAGCTTCTTTCACTTCAACAATGCTCTGAATTCCCATAATGCAGAAAGTAATGAGAAACATGTAAACATGTGTGTATCACACAATTCCAAAAGATTTACAGGGAACAGACGACTGTAATGAACAGACATCCATAGCTCATTCCAAATCAAGGAAGAGTCAATGGCACATTTTTTGGGCAATATCTTAGTAGGGTTATGCACCTACTGACCTAACCATGGGTCTCATACAGTATTTTCCTTTAGCTTTTGCACTAATCTTACAATCATCATCTCTCTCTCTGTCTGTCTCTGCTTAATAGACAGTTTGCACAACTTTCTCCTTATATAGTAAACTAGCTGACCCGGTCACGCGTTGCTGTGACTTACTAATTATAGTACGTTGGATTAATGTTATTCTAAACTTCCTCAAGTAGTCAAATTAATATTCACTAATAAAGACAAAAACATTGTAGTCGATTTGGAAATTCAAATGTAATTGGTAAAGAGTTACGGAGAGTTGAAATTAAGGACAAACGATCATAAAAAATTTAATTTACATTTCATTACAAATTACTTAATTGAAATTATATAAAAATTGATATTTATAAAATAAATAAATAAATGATTTTTTATTAATTTATATAAACTGAAATTTCAGTTATATCTTTTGTCATACTGTTTTTATATTTTTCCCACAAACTCAAAGATTGTGTTGGATAACATGTTGTCAAAATAATTGCAAACAGTTTGACGAATACTATTCGGCGTGGCTGTCAACGCTGCATCAGCAAGTGTCAGGTCCCAATAACTGTCGTCTACCAGCAGCTGCAACTCGCGACATGCATCTTGACATGTATTAAACACTCAACCATTAACTGTTCGTAAACATTCGAAAGAAGCTGGTCCGGGAACATTCACCAATAACAAACGCTGAATGAAACATTCACGTTGTTTTGGATGCACTGTGTAAAGCCTTTGCTTTGAATATGCCTGCGATCGAAGGATGTGGTTCTCCTTGTTTACGTGGCTACCATTTTTTTACCTAATTTCTTCCATGAAAAATAGCTTGGAACATCGGTATATAATAATGTTTTTGCGAATTGGTGAAAAACATAAGATTTTTAACACAATTTGAAAAATTCAGTTTGTGGTTTGTCGTTTTTGGTGGCTCAAGTATTCTTTGGAAAATATTTTCTTTGGTGAAATATACACGTTGACCGTTTTCAAGATGTATTGCAAGATGCTGGATGGAAGGGTCTCTTTCATGGATACGAAAACTAAAAATATGCCAGATAGCTTCGTTGCTGCTGATGTATCTACCTATTTGGTATCGTGTTATTTCGTCATTTTTATTTACATTTTGAACTTCAAATACGGCCAAATCACTGCCTTTATTAACATATTTGCAAACGTACTTAATAGATTTTACAGAACTGCAAAACTCGACATTCATATGAGCCTTATACGTTTTTGAAAGCAATGGTGAGTATGGTACCACCCACTGATTGTCAATTTCAACTTGGTTTCTAGAATTTGACATTCGCATTGTAAATGTTTGGCCACCATTCTCAGCGTTTCTGCAGCGATACAACGGATAACCATCGATATCCGTAATAGTATCATTCGTATATTCCTTTGGAAAAAGCTTCTTACATTTTCCACCTTCCATGCATGGCAATGTCATTTTAAAAGCACCGCACGGTCCGTGGATGACTGGTAACAATATCAAACAATTCTTGATCAATTAATGGGTCCGGAATTTCGGCTGAAATTATTTGATCAATTTCTTCTGGACGGATTTTAACTTCATGCCAAATCAAAATGTGAGAATGAGGCAAACCTCGCTTTTGCCACTCAATCAAATACAGATAGCAACATGTGTTACCGAAAACTGAATGTTTTACAATTAAATCAATCAATTATTATAATTTTTGTGTGAACACACGTGCCATGACATCATAACGATGCATTGATTGATGACCTGGTAATAGCAAAGTTTGTATTTCCTCCCAATTCGGATTACATGTAAATGTAATAAACAAATCTGGACGACCATAATGACGTACGTAAGTCATCGCATCTTGTATATATTCCTGCATGTTCCGTGAACTGCTGATGTAGCTTGAAGGTAAAATAAATGCATTACCGATATCATTGTCATTTAAATTTTCATAAATATTTCCGATAACAGTATCTCGTAAGAGGATGTATTCCTCCGATCGTAATTTAGCCTGGGTGTATCGAATAAATCGCAAATGCTTGTTTTCAACCTTGGTGTACATATCCACGACGTATTGAAGGCACAGTTGACGATATCGAAGGATATAGTTATCCTAATTATGTCTAATCATCAATTGGGGTGCGTAGTACTTCATTGAAGTAACTTTTTTATATGTTTTATTACCTGAAAAAATAATAAATTATAGTAAAAATAAATAAAAATAAGAAATCAATACAGTGGGCCTGCTATAATCCGGCCCCTGGTCGGAAAACCGCGGGTCTACTGTACAAATAAAATAACGAATTAAATAGTTGAATATTAAATTTACCAGCAACTGGATCACGCTGTTTGATGTTGATGTGATATTCATTCTGCCCTTGCCAGAATATCAGTGGATACTGGAGTGCGTCATACGAACGGTGTAGATCCGAAATTATACTAACAGTTCTATCTTGACGTGTGACTTTAATCAACTGAGTCACCAACCATAAAAACTGCAACTTCATCTACGGTTGGCGCGTTGAATCTGCCAGCGTGTTCTCCTGATGGTAATTTATCAGCTTTGATGACAATTTGATAGTTGTCATTTTTTAATTGTGGCGACACTCTTTTAAACAATTGAATAAGTTGATTATTATTTTCCAAACAATTTTCCAACAATACCACAATTGCTCTCTCTTCTGCTTGTTCGATGAAATTATACTGGCACCTAGTTTTCAAGCGTTCCTCACAATTTCCAATAGATTTGGAGAAACTTCGGGTCATCGTTTGGCATCGGTATCAACGACCCAATCTTATGGTACACCTGGCCTTGTATTTTGGATTTAGTTTCAAAATGATGTCCATCAGATGTAAGATCGCAAATTTTTGTTGCCCCAAAATACGTCATCTGGAAGCAAGAATTGAATTTGCGTGTCTTGCGAAGAAACAATTTTGAATCGTTTGATTCGCCAGCAAGAAGGATTGTAAATGTTCTGGCGGATTGGGTAGTGGTAATAATACATCTTTTCCTGATGCACAACGCATGCCGGCTGCTTCATTGCGGAATTTCAACGCCTGATAATACTGGCATATTTTGCTCACTGCACCGATTGCAGTTTTAGAATGTGCAGAGTAATCAATGGCTGGTGCATATTGGAACGCAAGACGAACAAATGATACACGTTTTAAAGCACTGCTGATTTACTGTCTCTCTCGTTCTATTTCTCTAAATGTAGCTATGTGCTGTTCTCGTGCCGCTCTTGTTCTCGATATATTCTGTCACAGACGTTCATCACGCTGTTCTTGAGATTCTTGCATACGACGCTCAGCTCTCCTGATTCTTTGAACTTCCTTACTTGCCGCGATTTGTGTTGCTGATTGATGAGCTCTCTCGTCGTGCGTCTTGCCTCTCTGCTACACGCATTGTCGAGGTTAGATTCTTTGGCGACATTTCACTGAAAAATATTTGAATTACAACAAAAAGTGCCTCTCTGAAAGCCTTAAAATAAGACACTATAATACAGTGGGTCCATTGAAAAATACAGTAAAATGGAAGTTAAGAACTAATGAGGAAATATAAAATAACATTGAAAAAAATAACAGAAAAAGAAGAATGATATTTTTTTGATACATTTATAGCATGGATGACACCAGGATTTCAAGAGGTTTAGAAAGATTTGAAACGAAATAATACCAGTCAACTGTATGTAAAGAAAATTATTTCGGTAGCAGACTTTGAATATGGCAGAGGTAGAGAGGAGTGTAATAATGAAGGAGTACTGGGGAGGAAGAAAGAAAAAACAACAGGAGAGGAATTGAAATTGACACATGGTCTCTAGCTAAGAAGAAGAAAAATGATAAGCTAGCGAGAAATGCTTACATGATTCGAATTTATCGTAACGTTTTCTTCAATGTTATATTCATGTGTGTAATTACTTTGTCGTTAGCTATAAAGACACACAAACGATGAACAACAATACAGTATAATTATAACACAATACACAGCACAATTAAAATTGAAGAAACTCACACATATGGCGTGGAATAGACCGTAGCAGAAATAAATCAAAATACAACACCATCTACTGGATGGTTCGATAAATTAAAACACCGCCATCTGTTAGGAATAAACTGTAGCATAAATAAATTGAAACAGAACGTGATCTACTGGATGATTACCCAACCTAGCTAACCAAGTGTTTTATAGACAAGTTAACACATCGCCATCTGTTAGAAACTTATGGAACTATAATAATAATTACATCTGGTGACATGCTTTCTACTGGCTGGGCATTCTGCCCGTCGTAGCCGCCTTTACCTAGCCCGCACATCCTGCCTGGTACAGGGGACCTACATTTTAACGTCGAATCCGAACCACAGTACCGTCCTGGCGTATTTCAGCTCATACAGCATGCTGCGCCGGGGGTTAATGCCGGGTTAAGTTTCTATAAAAATCCACGCCGAGAGAGGGACTCGAACCACGGACCTTTCCATCTACAGTCAGACGCCCTAACCACTTAGCCAGCAGACCGCTTAGCCTTGGTGGCTTACAAATAATTACAAACCATTGTCCTATGACAAACATTTAATGAACATTTATTTCGCAAATAATAAATATTGAGGTCTATAATCCAGATAAAAACTATCCTATCTTTTAAGTTGGACTAAATTACACACATTAAGCCAAATTCCATCTAAATCGGTTATGTAGTTTCAGAGTTCATCCCGGACGAACATCGTGACACGAGATTTTTATATATATAAAGATATTATCAGTCCTACCACAAACTGTTTTTGTGGCTTTGCTAACAAAACTGAAAGAATCAATGGGTAAGCTCGAAATGAATCAGTTGACTAACCACATATGCATAAGGAAGCAAATCTATTGTTTAACCATGGAATTAATGAAACCATGGATGTTATGAATAGTTGGTGAATGGTATATTAAGTTATTGGCTGACTGCTGTATTAAATTAGTGGGTATGGAGGAAGTAAAATCTATCTACCACCACACATCACCATTTTCCTAAAGACATATCACAGAATGATACTCTTTAGAGACAAAATGAGCATCATTATTTTTTTGAAAAGACAGCAGGAAAACTTCAAAATGTGTGTTAAGGAATAGGAACTTTTCTGTTACTGATTACTTATATAATTATCTTATACACCAATTCTGGATAATCTAGCATTTTTGCAAATTTTAGGGAAAATATTCTCCAATAGCCAACTTTAGAGTCATCTACAATACATCAAGAGAGAGACAGAAAGCAGCCTCCAAGGAATTAATCTTCAATAACTTTCAAAAGTGTGTTGTACTTTATATTCACTGCAGTATACATTAGACGCCAGATATCACCTTGACCACCATCTCCAGTAATCACCATCCCCCTCCTCCCCCCCACCCCCACCCACATGCACACAAACAACAACACTACAAACAATGTCACACTGGGGAAAGCAATGGAAAACCACTCCAATTCATCTTCCCAGACATTCTCCATGGTAAAGACCTACTCCCGGACATGGGCAAAGCATAAGAAGGTGGAAAAGTAATGCATCTTGAGGTTTCATCCCTCACAGTGTACAAATTTAATAAAATCTACTTGAATCAGCAAGAAAGATCATATCATTTTTTTTTTTTTTTTTTTGTTCTTCATGTATTTTATAATTGTGTTTCTCAAGATTCAACTTCTTCTGTAAAGAAAACTTATTCCTAAAAGCATATTATGTATATTAAATTTGGTCAAATGATATTAAATTTATTAAATACAAATTTATCAGTTGGCTACAAAGAAAAGCAATTGCTGCTAACTCAGCTGAACAATTTGATAAAAATTACATTCACAAATATTTAAAGGATTAAAAGGTAGGAAGGAGTAAATATTTCACATTATCAGACTGTGAACAGATTACCAAACAAAGAGTAATTTATTATGAACATACAAAACATAACAAACCTATTATTCTGTATAAATAATCAACAATTACCCAATGCAATGGAATTTTCATTTAATTCTTACCTCTCTACGTCTTTCATTCTAATTCCTGGAGTATCTTCAGCAATTATCTATCTGACATTATATTCTTGTTAGTCACATTTCAGCATTAATATGAATATGACATACACTGGTGGAATATGTAATTGTTACACCCAGGTGCAGTTGTGATAAATGTATGAAATGTGTCCACAAGTATCACCATAAAAAGAGTATTGAATTATAAAAATTGAAAGTTGTGAATAAAGGGACTATTTACTATTCAAAATTGCTATGGTGTTTAGCTGATAAGTGGTGTAACATGGTACTTTTCTGTCCGCATGTTCTAGGTGACCAAATATGCCAAGGCAAGAAGTGATGACCCTCTACACCCAAACATCCGACAGAGAGATGTCGGGTAGTTCGATGTTTGAAATGGGTGCATCATATTGTGAAATCTCTCAAAGGCATGGCTGTAGTGCAATGTCAGTACAGAGATTTGTTAAACAGCAGATGCAAGAAGGCTCTAGTAACCAATAGCTGGCACCGGTCCACACAGAATGACAACAGCATGTGAAGACCGCCAAATTGTGCAGTTGGCTGTTGCTGACAGATGGGCACCTGCAGCCCATATTTGAGCAGTGGCTACTGAGTGTCAACCTACGGACAATTGTAAACAAATTTTTTGATGCTGAATTACACTGTAAGAATGCAGTGTTTTCCATTAACCTGATTGATTTAACTGCCAGCAACATCTAACCTGCTGTACTGCAAGCACATTTGGACAAACTGATAATCGACAACACTTACACAGACTTAGTGGAGAAAGGGCCCACCCTGCTGTGATTTCAGAGAATCACACAGGTCCAAGCCCTGGTGTTGTGGTTTGGGAGGCAATCAGTTACCACAGTGGACTGAGTTGGTTGTTGTTGAAGTCACAATTACAGGCTGCCAGTATGTGGACAGAGTGCTACACCCTGTTGTGATACCCTCCATGCCCACCATACAAAATGTTTCTTCCAACAGAATAATGACCATCCTCTCACTGCTGCCGTCACAGCACAAGCCTTGTGAGGCGTTACAATGGGGGGTTGAACCACATGTTCCCTGGATTTATCCCCATTAGAGCATGTCTGTGATGCCATGGGTAGACACATTAGGACACATGGTCACCCAGCACAAACTCTACAACTGACTGAACAAGTCATGCAACATATCCCAAGAAGACATCTGAACACTCACTGATTCAGTGCCAGAAGGTATCTACGAATGTTTAGGTGCTCATGGTGGGCAGACTTTGTAATGGCACATCTCTCTAAAGGGAATAAACTTGGCCTGATCCAGTTCGGTCTGTCATCATTTCTTCTGGGTATGCCCCTGGATATATCTACAAAGTTTCCTAAAATTCCAACATTTTCATCTGGGTATAACACTTTTCATTTCTGCCAGTGTATAATGGACATTTTTTATTACATATTTTTCTACCTCAAATTTGCCTAAGTCTCAGTGTTCGCTCCATTGTATTGCTCTGAGCTGGTATAAATACAGCCGGCGCGGTCCCACTCGACACAGTGCTGTGTTCGCTGCCCTTCGGTCTCGTCTCTGTCTTCCAGTGCATACTTCTTGGACTCTGACAGTGCTCGTCTCAGCTTACGTTTGGTATTCTCCTTGGACTCTGTGAATCGTATATCGGACTTAGACAGTGCGTGTCTTGGATTACGTTCGGCCTTCTCCTTGGACTTGCTTCGGGTTGCTCGTGATCGTTTCCGGGAGACCGCCCATCCGCCGTGTGACATTCGGCCGCCGTAAGGACATAGCAATTGGCGATGAGAAAAAAAGGTTATCAGCAGTCATCATGGATGTCATGACTTGCCTTCTGGAACAACAACAGCAGCAGACAGCGGTGCTACAGCAAACGCTCCAGTTAATAATTGATAAAATGCTAGCACAGGAGGCAAAATCAGCCCAGGCCTCAGAAAAGTCGCACATTCGGCCTCCAGCTTTTCCACCATTTAACGACACTAAGGAAGACTGGGACACGTATTTGCACCGTCTTAAACTGCATTTCTCGGCATTACAGGTTACAGACGATGCCTTACAGCACTCGCTGTTTCTGTCGTGGGCATCACCCGACACGTTCTTCCTCCTGCGGAAATTGGCCCCATTATCTGATCCAGTCGCCCTCACATTCAAAGAAATGTGCACACTTCTAACAAGTTACTACTCTCATAGATACCACGTGGTGGCCTCCCGCCTTGAGTTCCATCAGTATCATAAACAATCAGGACAATCATACCAGTCGAAGGTGACGGATCTCCAAGGTCTCAGCCGTAAATGCGACTTCACTTGCTCAAACGCAGAGTGCAAGGCCTCACACGCAGACTCCCTGATTCGCGATGTCGTAGTACAGCTAGCTCCAAACCCAGAGGTGCACACAGCGGCACTGAAGCTGGATAACCCACGACTAGAGGACATTCTACGCATCGCGCACTCTTATGAAATTGTGCAGGCTGCGAACGAGCGCCTCGTGGCACGCCCACAAGTAACGGCGGTAAAAGCGACAATGCAACTCCCACGTACAAAGCACACCCATGGCGCACTCCAGACGCCAACAAAGCAGGATGCCATCGCTGTCCGATGTATCCATGACGTCTGAACCCTGAACCCCACCCCGCCGACGGATCCAGAGGCCCCTGCCGTCTTGTCCACAGAGCTTCACTTCGCACTTGCGGGCGGATTGTCCCGATCGCTCGGCACATTGCACACGCTGTGGTAAAGAGGGGCACTTGCGGTCAGTCTGCCCAAACCAGTCACTTTGCCCCAGCCCGGTAGCCCGCATGCAGCAAGAAACGGTCAATACACTACAGACCACAGCTCATACTGGCGACTCGCTCACACAGAAACTATTCTTAACTCTTAGAGTCGCCAATCAGGATATCCGTTTTCAGGTGGACACGGGGGCAACCGTCTCGCTGATAAACCAAGCCACCTATGTCCGACTAGGCTCACCAGCGTTGTCTCCACCTTCACGGCGTTTAGTATCGTACAGGGATAGAGACATTCCCTTGCAGGGTCAGTTCTCCATCACGGCCGCCAGCAAACAATTGATCAGATCAATCACCTTTTTCGTGGTGGACCAGCCCTCGGCTACTAATATTTTTGGGCTAGACGCATTTAACAAATTCGGATTCTCAATCGTGGATGAAGTCCAGGTCATATCAGACTCGGTTCCATTCCAGGACCTGGATGATCTCTGTACTCAGTTTGCACCCATCTTTGCGTCAGACTTAGGGTGCGCCTCAGATTTCGAGGCTCACATCACCCTCCGGCCAGGTGCAGTTCCTCGCTTTTGCCGTGCTAGACCTATTCCAGTCACCCTACGTGCAGCAGTAAAACAGGAGCTTGACCGACTTCAGAAGATTGGAGTAATTGAACCTGTCAAATCCAGCACATGGGCTACACCACTTGTCATCATCCGGAAACCCAATGGCACCCTCCGGTTATGTGGAGACTTTAAGGATACTATCAACGCCAAGTCTCAAATCGAAACGTATCCAATCCCACGATAAAATCTTCTCACTAAACTTGCGGGCGGCGAATACTTCTCGAAGATTGACCTCGCAGATGCATATTTGCAGCTTCCACTAGATGAGGAATCGCAAAACATCGTCGTCATCAACACACCATTCGGACTCTACAAATACAAATGCCTCCCATTTGGCATTGCTTCTGCACCGGCAATCTTCCAAAGATACTTGGAACAGCTGTTGCGGCACGTCCTGGCATGCACTAACTACCTGGACGATATCATTGTCACAGGAACCACTTGTCAGGAGCATCTACAAAACCTTCGCACCCTATTTGCAGCATTACAGGAGGCAGGGCTGCAGTGTCGCCTCGAGCAGTGTCGGTTTTTTCAGGAGGAAGTGGAGTATCTCGGCCATTGGCTCAACAAACATGGAATTAGGCCAACAGACCGCAACGTGGCCGCCATAGACTCTCTACCCCGCCCAAAGAACCTACTGGAACTACAAGCCTTCCTCGGAAAAATAAACTACTACTCAAAGTTTTTGCCACAAGCTGCACACATTTTGCAACCCCTCAATCAGCTCCGAAAGAAGGGCGTTCCCTACAACTGGACCCAGTCTTATCAACGAGCCTTCGACCGGTTAAAGCGCATGCTAAGGTCTACTCCTTGTCTAACGCCGTTTTCCCCTACACGGCCCCTAGTCGTGGCAGCCGACGTCTCAGCATATGGAATCAGAGCGGTACTCGCACATAGTAATGAAGATGGCTCTGAACGACCAATAGCTTATGCCTCTAAGACATTGACACCAGCACAATGCAACTACTCGCAAATCGAGAAAGAGGCATTGGCAATAGTCTTCGCTATCAAGAAATTTTATGCATATCTATTTGGAACCAAGTTTTCCCTTATCACAGACCACAAACCGTTGGTGGCAATATTCGGACCTCGCTCCAGCCTCCCAGAGTGAACAGCCCAACGCCTCCAACGATGGGTGATGTTTCTGAGTGCTTATAACTACACAATCCAATATAAGCGAACAGCACAACACTCCAATGCCGATGCCCTATCACGCCTGGCTGCTGGCTCCGATCCAGAATTCGACCAACAAGAAGTGCTGTGTTTTCATATCGACACAGAGAGGAAGCAAACAGTGGACGGGTTCCCCATTACAGCGGCCCGAATCGCCTCCGCCACCCACTGGGATCCAATCTTGCGGCACGTCCTGCTGCGCTATATCATTCATGGGTGGCCAACATACCTCACTCGCAGAATGGACAACGAATTGAAGACATGGCACCACATATCCCACAGACTCTCGGTCACGGATGACATCATCCTTTTGGATGCAGAAAACGACACACATGGTCATCCCAGCAGAATTGCGCCCACAAATCTTAAAGCTCCTGCATCGAGAACATTGGGGCATGTCCCATATGAAGAATCTCACAAGACATGCTTATTGGCCAGGAATCAATTGAGACATTGAGAAGATGGTACGCAGCTGCACAGCCTGCACCCAACATCAGGCAGCTCCACCACAAGCTTTCGCCCCTATGGCCCACTCTCTGCCAACCGTGGGACCACATTCACCTGGACTTTGCAGGCCTATTTTTGGGAACCATGTGGCTACTTATCAAGTACCCGTTCGTGGTTCGCATGGCATCCACGATGACGGAAGCTACACTAAATGCATTAAGCCAGGTTTTGGCCATCGAAGGGTTACCACGCACCCTCGTCTCTGACAACGGGCCCAAATTTACAGCAACCACATTCGAGGAATTGTGCGTAGCAAACGGCATCAACACATCTTCAGTCTTCCATTCCATCCCGCCTCAAATGGCGAAGCAGAACGCCTCGTAAGGACGTTCAAACAACAAAGGCTGAAAGAGGAACAGTCAGCTACGACGTCTTCCGCCCTCACTCTCTTTCTCAGCACGTATCGGACAACACCAATCAATTGTCGTAGCCCAGCGGACCTGCTCCATGGGTGACAACCACGGATGTTGCTGCACCTCCTGGCACCATCACTGGCGGAGCCCAGATCCAGACCTTCCCATCGTTACACGCCAGGCAGCGCGGTCTGGGCACGTGCCTATGGAGGAAACACCACTTGGATGCCAGCAATGGTAGTGGAGACACACGGACGGTGTGTCATCTCAGTGCAAACTCCACACAGAATAGAACGCCGTCATCAAAACCAAGTGCGACCTCGCGGCACAACAGGCCCATCATCATCACAACAATACCGTGAAGAATACAGTATACCACCACCATCGCCGTTAGCGGGGGTCCCACAGCCACTTCCCCACAACGACGATACCACTTGCGCCCAAGAAAACCAGCAATATTCGCAGTGCCGGCCGATAGTGACGTCGAGATGGACACACCTAACAATCCTCCACCAACCACATCGGCACCTACGTCACCACGTCCTCAACCATTGAGTACGCCGGCACAAACCGAGAAGGATCTGGCTGGGATACCATGGTCATTCCAGCCTCATCATCCCAAGCATCGTTGAGGGCACTTCCGTCCACTTCAGGGGGAGGGATCTGGTATCCCGTCCCGACACCGGCACATGCCCGGAAGAGGGCATGGAGATGGACAGCCTATAGACGGTGCTGGCGCCGGGCCAACTAGTGCCACCGGGTAACAGAGTTCCGCCACGGCCAATCAGAGGCGACCTGCCGCGTATAAATACAGCCGGCGTGGTCCCACTCGACATAGTGCTGTGTTCGCTGCTCTTCGGTCTCGTCTCCATCTTCCAGTGCATACTTCTCGGACTCTGACAGTGCTCGTCTCAGCTTACGTTTGGTATTCTACTTGGACTTGCTTCGGGTTGCTCGTGATCGGACAGTGCGCGTCTTGGATTACGTTCAGCCTTCTCCTTGGACTTGCTTCGGGTTGCTCGTGATCGTCCCCGGGTGACCGACGATCCGCCGTGTGACATTCGGCTGCCGTAAGGACATAGCAAAAAAAGCTTTCGACACTGTGCCGCACGCAAGGTTACTTAGGAATCTTCATAGTTATGTCATATCCAGACAGATATGCGAATGGGTTGCAGACTTTCTGAACAGTAGAACACAATGTAGTTCTTGATAGTGAGCATTCATCACTGACTGAAGTGAGGGAAGAGGTTACACAGGGGAGTGTGCTAAGGCATCTACTGTTTCTCTTATACACTAATGAATTGTGTGATGTAGTAAGGGGGGAAAACATCTGCTGATGATGCTATTATTTACCATGAAATAAAAACCCAGGATGACTGCACTTTGTTACAAGACGATATTATGAAAATAATCATGTGGTGTAAAGACTGGCAGTTGCAGATAAATGCTAAAAAATGCAAAGTCATGCATTTAAGTAAAAAGGTGACACCATTCAGCTATGAATATAAAATTAATGGCACTGTCCTTAGAATAGTAGATTCTGCTAAATACCTAGGGATAACAATTTGTAATAATTTGTCATGGAATGAACATATTGAGAATGTAATTGGGAAAGCAAGTCATGTGCTCCGATTTCTAGGTCATAATTTAAAACAGTGCACACCGGAAGTTAAATCGATAGCATAAAAACACTAGTGTGTCCTCAGAATATTGTTGTTCTATATGGGGCCCCCCAACAAAAGGGGGTTAATGGAGGCATTGGAAAAGGTACAAAGAAGAGCCACTTGATTAGTGACAGGTATATATAGTTGGAGAGAAAGCGTAAGTGCAATGTTGAAGGAGTTAGGTTGGGAGGACCTGGAACAACGAAGGCATTGCTCTCGACAAAATCTAATTGAAAAATTTACAAGTGACTTATTTGGGAATGACAGCAAAAAAATATTACTACCAGCAACATTCATATCTAGGAATGACTGCGAAAATAAGATAAGAGAAATCAGGGCCAGAACTGATACTCATATTTTCCACGAGTGATTAGGGAATGGAATAGGAAGGATTTTCTGTGTGAGATAACTTAGAATCTGACAGGAGTAGTTCTCGATAAACTATTGCGGCTATCCTGATCTGGGGTTTCCATGGTTTTTCTAGATCGCACCAGGCGAATGCCGGGATGGTTCCTCAAAATAGCCCAAGGGAGCCACCTCCTATATCCTGTATATCACTTCCAAACTATAACACATTCACGTAGGTGCAATGCACCCTCCACTGCCTAAGTTAAGTGAATCACGGAGTAATCATGATTAAAAAAAAATGTATTCGCTGAAGGTAAAAATGTAATTAAAGAACACAAAAATTTAAACAATTGAACCATAAATATACTCAAACAAATAAATCATTTCAAACGCCCACCCATCACTAAGGATAACAAAAAGAAAATCAACAAACCAAGGAACTTATACACTGTAGCACCTTTAACATAAATAAAAGTATTCAAAATAATAGTGAATTAAACTGTGTAGTGCAGTACTTTGATGCAGTTTCAACAAACATATATTTACAAGACCTGTTTGCAACCACTGTAAAAATTAGGACAGTGTAGTGTGCAGTGTTTAAACTCATTTTGAATAAACCTGTACAGCATTCAATCACCTTCAAAACCAGAACAACACAGCAGAGCAGATCCCAACATTGAGATGTAATAAATGTGAAATCAGAAACTACGCAATTAAAAAAATAATGTCATTATACATCATATTGATAATAACACTGAAATGTAACTAACAAGAACCATAATCATTAACTGCGGAAGAAGTGCCAGGAAATGTAGTGAAATGAGAATGGAGAAAATAAATAAAAAATCAACTGCAGTGGCATAATATCAATTATTATTTATACAAATTTATCAACTTGCACTTGAGGAAATGTAGCACAAAACCAGATAACTTAAGTTTAAACAAATTTGAATAGCATAGTTGTTAATTTGCGTGGTAAATCATCAACACAAAACTTAAAAACAGAAAATTACGACAATGTGTAAAAATAAATAATACAAAATGACCAATGTTTCAATAAGGAAGAAGTTTATCTAAGAAGACATCATGAATTTGTATGATAGAGAGCATCCACAACATGATGGTATGGCTCACTAAGATAAAACTCTTTATGCCAGGACTATATACCTACAATAAAAGTAAGGATAGGGAAATAAACCACCGATTACCCCAAATGTTAGTAGAAAGGTGCAGACACATAAAAAATATACGAATGCCCAGTAATCATTGAGGCTTTTGGATTTATATACCCTTTCTCAACACAAGAACATGCTACACACAAGACAGGTGTAAAGGGCAAATTGTTGTTATGTGCAGCGGCTGAACAGATGGAAGGACTGGGGACAGATTCAAACATGGAAGAAATAAGACAGGAATGGAGCTAATGAATTGAATATATATCCAAACTTTGCAAAATCAATAAATAATTAAAAGATATTGTGAACCTGCCAGTTGGCTGTGTGCATGGATTTTGAAGGAGAAAGGGGGAGGGGGGGGGGTGCATAGAACAGGACCAGATTTGAGCCACGGACCCATCATATTGGCTGCCCTGATTACAGTTGTTAGGTGGTTTCCCGCAATCACCAATCCGAATGCTGGGACTTTCCCCAATCTCTGCCTCATAAACTACACATTTCAGAAATAAAAATAAACTTAACATACATAACACAAGTTACACTTTTCTCAGACAGATAGATGGCTACATAAACATTACACCCTAGTGATCCAGAACTAACAAATCTGGTTCTTACTGTGCCAAGGCATCTCCTCCCCATACCTTGGTTCACACTAGTTATCTGTGCAAGCATTTGGCTGATGTCTACATGGTCCATAGTAGCTGTAATATGAGACAACAAAAAGGTATACCATGGGAAAAGGGGGACATGCAACATTTGTATGAAAATATATAAGTGGCATTAGGTAACATTAAAAAAATAAAAAAAGGAACAGTAATTTAGATAAACAAAAATAAAACTTCACTGCTGGTCAATGTTAGACAAAAGAATAAATTGGGAAGGGATAAAAATGGAAGAAAGTCATTGGGATAAGAGAAGAATTTAAAGGAATCATTGTGTGTGAAGGATTTGCTGGCAATACAGTCCTTTACACAGCATGCCAAAAACATTTCTCAAGCCCTGATATCCCAAAATAATCCACCTGATTTAGAATGCAAACAACTATCTGGTGATACATCACAACCACCAAAGTCAAGACACCATCCTAAATAAACCTATGAATAACTATAGTTCAGTCTTGACAATAGTATTACCAAGGTGTTAAATCCATCAGTCATATTATACAGCAGTGGAGCCAAGAAATGAGAGCACTTTTCCCACAAAATTGTCCCTGCTCCTCCCAGAACTTGCTTCACCAGGCCCCCTAACATCAACCAACTGTTATCCTAGTCTCGCTAGATAGTTTCGCGGTTCTTTCCAATACAACAGTCCCTGCTGTAAGATGTGCAATATGCACCATAGTTCTGCCGCCTTCGCCATCCCATCACGGTTGAAAGTTTCTCCCAATATAGGGCATGCTATATGTTAAACCTCCAATGTAATATAGGAGTACCTTTGCAACCACTGTCCAGCTTACTGTATAGGTCTGACAACTAATCAACTGTCAATAAGAGTGATGGCTACAGACAAATTATATTTATGAGAATCCAGGCCACCAAGTAGCTACTCGCACCACATCTAATGATACCAATAACTTTAATTACCACTTCACAATCCATGCTGTCCCAAATATCAGCAGCCTATCTCAACTCAGAAGGTGGTAAATGGCCTAACAGTACAAACTGTGCACCAAACACCCAGATTCAAATTAATATAATACCCAGTTATCTCTTTTAATTTCCCACTTTCCCAATGCTCTTCTTGAATTCTGATGCCCTTCTCCACCTATTATTTTATGATCTCCACCAAACACAAACTGCAATTTGTCAGAAGTGACATTTTATTTATATTTTTCTAAATTACCGATTCCATTTTTAGACATTTATTTACTTAATGTTGTTCACATATCCTCATACAAATTGGTTCCTTTCTTTTCCTCATGATATCCTTTTATTATCTATTGATTTTGTGAAGTTAAAGTATATTCTCTTCAGCTTGTTACTATCACTAGTCCTATCTTCTCCATTTTAGAACTTGTCACTGCCTGAAACTTCCTTGCAATTTAAGGTTGTTTTAGAATATTAATTAGGATGATAAATATAGTTCATGTTCTCTGATCCACAATCCTGGGTTAGACATTGGTGGCTGGAGTACAACAACTCTTAAGAATACGCCATTAGCAAGCTGATCTGTTATAAATATGTTGTTAATAGAGAATCCTGTAATAACATATCAAACATTAATTCAATTTTCTTTTGGTCACAAAGTTATTTGACAGATGAAATTTACTTCTAGTGAGTGAATCTCAGAATAAAATTTTCTACAACTGCATAAACAATCATTACAACACACCATAAATATTCTGAGCATTGTGGAAACAAACTAATGGTCCAAATCCTAACCAGTTATGTCTTTGATATAACTACCACTTATAACTACAGTTACATTGTGGGCTTCATCAGACTATTTTAAGGATGGAAGTCAATTATATACAGTAGTAATCAGTTTTTAAAGCAGACTATACTGAACTTACATGAATTAATTGAAGTGATTCATAAAATATATGATGATTTACTTAAGGAATTAGTGCAATTGGTTTTTCCATGCTCGAAACATCAATTTTGTGTGCAGATCACTACAGTTAAAAATAATTCACAGCAAGGTATGGCTTCACAAGTTAATGACAGTGTTTTAATGATATTACAATCTCCTAGCTAGAAAAAGTAACATAATAAAACAGTGATATGCTCATAATAACAACTAAAGGGTTGGATGAGAAGTAGTAGTTGTATTTGTTGTTGCTTTAGGGCGCGTCGACAGCGGTGTCATTAATACCCTAACAATAACCAGCTAATACTGTGGCTTAAAAATATACTAAATTATTGTCTGCATGGTAGACTGTAAAGGGGTCAGCCATACAGTCAGCTAAATAAAATAAATAATAAAAAAGGGACATGGCTGTAATGGGGCCACCAGGACCTCAGACTTTACAATATCTGGATGGTTGTAAATGGGCCAAATAGGTTTACAGAAGAATTAAAAACACTACATGTCTCACAGGCTGTATAATGGCAGTGAGACAGGAATTATAACAATATAAAGAATAACACCACATGGATGGGTGGCTGTAAAGGGGCCACCCATCCATCTTAAAATTAGGCAGATTTCCCTAAAATCTTAGGCACTAGATCGGCCAGTACACAAAATTTTAAAAGTGGCCACATTGCTGGTCTCATCATTTAAAATAAGGGACAGATCGTTCGCTAGGCCAACTTCTGACCGTAAGACTAAAAACAGTACACAATTAAAATGTGGCACACTGTCAGAGGTACGCCAAAGGCATCACGTTCGGGTGGGTCCTCCTGGCGGAGGAGAAAGCTATGCAGCAGAGGACAGTGCCCTATATGGAGGCGAGTAAGGAGAAACTCACCCCTCTTCGCCCGCTGGAAGGAGCTGCTCCATGGCTGTATAGTCAGTTTGACCACCAGGAGTTTATTATGCTCTACCTCCAGCCACTTCCTCTTCCAAATGTCAAAAACAAATATTTTCACCACCGAGGCAAGGTCAGGCTTTGCGACCGGATCAAATTCAATTCTGACCTTGTCGCAGGCTAACTTGGCAGCTTCGTCAGCTGCCTCATTCCCCCTGATTCCCACATGGCCAGGTACCCAGCAGAATACAACCTCCTTTCCAAATATTGGAGGTACCGGAGGGTGTCCTGTATATCCTGGACAAGACGATCTGCTGGGTACATGCTTCCCAAGGCCTGAAGGCAGCTGAGGGAATCACAGCGTATAATGTACTTCATGCCGTGACTTACTTTCATATGCTGGAGTGACATTAACAAAGCTGTTGTTGTTGTTGCTTTAGGGTGCGTCGACAGTGAGGTCATTAGTGCCCTTCTTCTAAGTGTAACACTCTGCACATGCTATTCAGTGTGAATCTTTAAGTCACTCGAGGGCACACTACAGAGCAACATACTCCGTTAGCCCGCTTAGACCCATCTGTATATACCAGGGTAAAATCGTGAAATTGGTTTAATACATCTTTAAAAGTTCTGGGGGCAAAAAAAAATAAAAATAGTCAGCGGTACACAACTTGTAGTACTGTGACAGTTCTATAATTGTTCTGGGCCTCTTTAAAAACCAGGGAGGAGATTTACTCCAACCCTGCTGATGAAAAGAGGTCATCTCAAACCCATATTCCTCGAAAATAGCCTTTGTACGGTAGCTGAACGGTTTGGTTGCTCTTTGGAGGTTGGTGTAAAGCCGTTCAAAAGTAGGGTGAATAGCTACGTTATACACGGGACTGCCAGGTGTTGCAGCAATTTGTATATAGTGTTGCACCATGAGGAGACGTTGGCGGAAGGAAACCGGCAGCTCACCAGACTCAGCACAAATGCTGGGTATAGGACTGGAGCACTATGCACCTGTGGCGAGACGAATTCCTACATGGTGGACACTATCCAATATACAGAGATAACTGTCCTGTGCCGAACCGTATATAATGCAACTGTACTCTAAATGTGACCGTACAAAGGCTCTATAAAATTGCAGCAGGAAGGAGCGGTCAGCCAACCACGACCTGTTACACAGACATTTTAAAACATTGACAGTGAGGGCTTTCAGGGCTATGGCTTTAACATCTTTAAGATGTGACAGCCAAGTAAGCCTACTGTCTAAAATAAGACCCAGAAATCGAACAGTTTCACTAAAACCTAATATGGTGTTCCTCAAGGCGAGATGAGGTTCTGCTAACAGACTTCTACTGCGGCTAAAAAGTACTCACCGGGTTTTCTCAGCAGGGAACGGAACCCAGTGTGTACTGACCATTCATCCAGCCTGTTCAACACGAGCTGCCACTCAAAGCTTCTCAGACTAGACAATGCACAAAAAATTAAAAAATCGTCAACATATAAAGAGTACCGGATGGGCCTCCTTATAACAGCTGAAATGCTATTAATCGCAATAGCAAAAGGGGTCACATTTACTACTGACCCTTGAGGAACACCGTTTTCCTGGATAACTGACACTTCACTACCAACTCGGTACCAGAAGCAATATCCTGATGGAAACGGTTTTAAAAAAAAAAATGGGGCAGATTTCCCATGAAATCCCATTCATATAACTGTTTTAAATTAACATGCTACCAGGCCTTATTGTATGCCTTTTCTATTCTAAAAAACACACCTGCAAGGTGTTGGCTGCAGATGAATGGGTCCTGTACTGCTGCTTCCAGTAGGATCAGGTTATCCGTGGTGAAATGGAACTTCCTGAATCCACACTGAAAACGGATCAGCAGTTTAGGGACTCGAGACACCAAACAAGGTGGTGGTTGACCATTCGCTCTAGTGTCTTCCCAACGCAGCTCATTGAGGCGATGCTACAATAGCTACCCGGTGACAACTTATCCTTTCCTGGTTTTAAAATTGGAATTAACATTGCTTCTTTCCACGAGTTGAGGAAGTGTCCTTCAGTTCAAATGTCATTAAAAATACCCAGGAGGTACTACTTCACATCTATGTTAAGATGCCTCAGCATCTGGTACTGGATCAGGTTAGGCCCTGACGCATAATCTTTGGCTCCGTGGGCTATTGTGTGCCTGAAAATCCAACGAGTCGAAGCTAAAGATTTGCCTTTTGGCAAAAATTCTTCGTTGCTGGATGTGACGGTCCAATCCAGCAGATGAAGTGATGGCAGTGAAGTATTCTGCCTATTCTGCCATCAGCTGCACAATGCTTTGCTCGTCGGTAACTTCATGCCCCTGATCCAGTAATCCAGATACTGGAGATCAAGAGTACCTCCCAGATATACAGCGAATTGACTCCTATAATTTTGTTGATGGTATAGAATGGTTAATGGTGCTCACGAAGTTCTGCTATGACCTCCTTTTTGCTCTCCTTAACCACACGACGCACCTTAGCTCTAGCAATTCGGAATACTGCAAGGTTGTAAGGTGACGGGTGCAACCTACAGAGGTGTGAAAATTATTAGACTCAAGGCTATTTTTTTTAAAATAAAACATTTAACAGTTTAGAAGCATTTATTCCCCAAATTTGAATACATTAATACTTTGTGTGCATGCCTTTGTTCTTAATGAGCAGTTCAACACGTGTTGGCATTGTTTTAATAAGTCTGGAGCTTGAATTTTTGACATCTTCATCATGGTGCCATATTTGTATCAGTTTTTCCATGAGTTGCAACTTTGTTGTAATGTTGATCTTCCTCAGCTTTTGCTTAACAATTGCCCACAGATTCTCTATAGGGTTCATATCTGGACTGTTCCCAGGCCATGGCAACGTTTCTATTTTATTTTCAGCAAAGAACTGAGTAATTGATTTAGCTTTATGACGCAGTGCACCATCATGCATGAACACAAAGTCACCGTCAGGAAACCATTCCTTAACCTGAGGTAAAAGCCTCGTTTCCAAAACTTTCCTATACTGATTCCTCAGACTTCCACGGCACTGGACTACCACAATAAGATTACGAACTTGCTGGCAGACAAGACCTACGAACCATTAAGCAGAAACCCACTACAGAAGATTAGGACAGAGGTGGCCCGAAGAGTTAACACCTCCAAAGCGATTGAGCAGGAGGATAAGAAAAACCTAAAAAGAAACAATTGCATGATGCCTAGGTTCTATGGATTGCCCAAAGTGCACAAAGAAGAGGTACCCTTACGTCCGATTGTGAGCGCGGTCAACTCACCTACTCATCCACTTGCGCGGTATGTTGCCAATAAACTGAAACATCTCACGGAAGATATCAGATCAGCTGTAAAGAACTCAGCTCACTTTATACAAATTATTGATGATCTGACGCTAGAGAAGACTGATGTCATGGTGAGTTTCGATATTGTCTCATTATTCACTAATGTGCCGGTAGACGAAGCCGTTGCTGTAATTCGTGCTAAACTTCTTGCACAAGGAAAGTCTACTGAGTGGGCTGACCTGACAGAGTTCTGCCTTAAGTCAACTGTGTTCCAGTACGGTGGTCAACTTTATGCTCAAGTTGAAGGTGCGGCAATGGGCTCGCCACTTTCACCTGTAGCCGCCAACATTTTCATGGAATCATTCGAGATGAAGGTGCTTAACAACGCGCGCCTAAAACCTACAAAGTGGATCCGTTACGTTGATGACACTTTTGTCATCTGGCCTCACGGTAAGGAGAGTTTGCAAGAGTTCTTAAACCACCTGAATAGTGCCCACCCAAGAATTCAGTTCACTATGGTTGTGGAAGAAAATGGACAACTGCCATTTCTCGATGTCCTTGTTCACAAGCGAGGCGATGGAAGTTTGGGTCACACTGTGTATCGCAAGGCGACCCACACTAATAGGTATCTGCACGCCATGTCGCACCATCATCCGGCAACGAAGAGAGGCGTATTGACATCACTCAACTTAAGAGCTAAGACAGTATGTGACTCGGAAAGTCTCAATGAAGAAATGGAGACACTTACAAAAATATTCCAAGCCAACGGCTATAGTGAATCTGAGATCAGGAAGGTTTTAAGACCAAAAAAACCTATGGGAGATATCAACTTACCCCATGATATTAATGTGCCAACAAAATTCGCCTGTCTCCCATACATACAGGGTATCACAGACCGGATTGGGAAATTGTTAAAGCGGGTGGAGGTGCGAATAGTATATAAGGCTAACTGCAAACTTGGTCAGTCACTGACAAAGGTAAAAGACAAATTACACCCACACCAACTTATGGGTGTTTACGAAATCCCCTGCAGTTGTGGCAGTGTTTATATCGGCGAGACAGGTCGCACTGTGGCGGAGAGACTAAAAGAACATATCCGCCACTACAAATATAACAACAGTGACAAATCCGCCGTAGTCCGCCATGCTATTAATACCGGGCATGAAGTAAAATTTCATGAAACGAGGCTACTGTGGAGAGAAGACCAGTGGTGGCCCCGACGGGTGAAAGAGGCAGCAGAAATTTTAAAAAACACCAACAACATCAACGAAGATAGCGGCCTCTTACTCTGCGATGCTTGGCGCTCGTTGCTATGCCAACATAAACAGTATCTCTGACGAAGGCTGGAGGATAGCAGCCGAAAGCTTAGGTAATGAAATAAACAACGCGGAAAAACCCGAAAGTCAATTAATCATTTCCTATACTGGTTCTGATTTATAGTGCCTTCCACAATGTAAAGTCGGCCAGTACCCTTTGCTGACATGACACTCCATACCATAATAGATATGGGATGTTTTACAGTTTGCGCTACACAAAGCTCAGAAAACTCTTCATCAACCGTTCTTCGGACATACTGGCTACTTTCTTCACATATAGAGAATATTGACTCATCAGAGAAGCAGACCTGAAAGGAATAAAACATTTTAATCATAAGAAGTCGACGATTTCTTATGTTACTGTATATGCTCCTACGATCCGTACTGTAATAAATGAAATTTTTCCATGTTTTCGTGGAATATTTCCTTGAAAACAAATATTCATTTTTCAAAAGAAATTTTCACATAAATTTTCTCAACTACTTTAAATAAAGTTTATTTACCTTACTCCAGTCCTCCCCAAACTTATTTCTAACTTCATGAGCCCATTTCAGCCTCTTTGCACTCATTGCAGGGGTAAGTTTTGCTTTTTTGCGTGGAAGACGAGCTGGAAGCCCTGCGCTAATAAGCTTTCTGCGGACTGTAGAAGTACAAACATTTACGCCATAGTTCTCCAGAGCCTTCTTCAATTCTTGGCTGGTAGCTCTTCTGTTGTCTTTCGCCATCTGGACAAGTTTCCTTTCAGTTCTAGGGGAAAGTTTGCTCTTGCGTCCACACTTTCCTCGACGTCCACGAATGAAATCAAGGCCATCTTTCTCTGCCTGGCAAATGCGACTTACAGATTTTTGTGAAATCTGTAACCTATTTCTCGCTGTGAATAGCGTTTTTCTTCGAGTAACAGTTTTATAGTCGCAACTTTTCTTGGTGAAAGATCACTTTTCCGACCCATAACCAACAAATATCTGACAAACAAAAAAATTATTCATAATAATAGAAGTATTTATATTTTATGGCTAAAAGTGCAAACAGAAATGTTCATTAATTATTGTTTCATGATACATTAAACATAAAACCAACATTAAGAATGTCCCAGCTGAATTAAACTGTCTCCAAAACAACTGTTTTGTTTTTGTTGTTTTAGGGCGCGTCGACAGCGGGGTCATTAGCACCCTACCAAAACAACTGCAACCATGCAATCTTTGCCTCGACAATAACAATTGATTGTTTATGGAGTGCTGCCAACATTGTTGTTAACACAGTACTGCCAATAGTAAAGGGAAATGTTGTCATATGGATATGAGTGAGTGAAAATGGCAATATCACATGACTGAATAATTCTAGAGCGAGAGAAACTAGGAAATATGAATATTTTTGTTTTGAGTCTAATAATTTTCATACCTCTGTAAACTGACACAAGATCCGTCTGCGACCGTGAACAGGGGAATGACATTCGCCGTTCCCCAGGGGACACGTGTTCTGCGCAGCACTCCAGAGCTGCTAGGCATGGAAATATTAGCCGCCCAGTGAATCACATCTGCAAAATGTTTCACCTTCTCTTTGGTATTCTGGCACTGTTCGAGAATGACTGACTGGCTGTAGAGCTGCCAGTCAGCTCTGTTGATATTCCATTTCCATGTCACAATTCTTTCTCCATGTTCAATCTCTATGTGCAACCAAATTGGGAAGTGATCGTTTCCATGTAGGTCGCGATCCACCTCCCAATGCACGGAGTCCATAATTGAAGGAGAGCAAAGAGAAAGATCAATGGCAGAGGACATACTGGTAGCAGTTGTGAAGTGCATCATTTGGCCGGTATACTGTCAATTGTAGGGTCCATGAATTCTGGCAGCTACTGCCTGTAGGTAAGAGGTGAGAGCAACAGGTTCTGAGTGGAAAGTGTTGCTTACAAACACAGCCACTCCCCCTTCGCTCAATCACCCTTTCGGTAAACATCATATCCTCTTAGCACAGGTTGGTGTGTTGGTTTGAAATGTGTCTCTTGGAGACAGAGAGACACAAAGGATCAGACCATGCTAAGAATTGTAACTCCTCTTTGTGAGCCGTCAAACCGTTAATATTCCACTGGGGTATAGGAGCCATCCTACCTCTTTAGTTTCACCCGCCCCAGTTTAGGTGGGTTTTTGGTTGCTGTCTGCTGAGTAACGGGACCAGTCTCGTCCACCAACATTTCAGTTTCTTGTGGCTCCGAAGAGACAGACATTTCCGACTCAGTGAAGTCATCATACACCTGCTTATTCTTTTTCTTCCTCGACCTCTTCCCCTTCTTCTCCCTATTACCAACTAGTCTGGGAGGGGATGAGGAGGGAGATTTCAAAATCCGAGTCGGGTCCGTCTGCCTAAACTTCGGGTCCCGAACCTTCTGATCGCCTCCATTAGTGCTGGTAGAAGACGTTGATGCTACTCCTGTCACTGAACGCGATGGAATTGGAGATGCAATGACTTTAACTGCTGCTGCTGTGGAACCTTCACTACTGCTGCTGGTGTGGTCGAGGTCAAAGACATATTGCTACAGATGCCATTGTGCTTGTGGTCATGTCTGCAATGGACGTCTGGGTAGCAACACTCTTTTTCCTGATGGGAGTTGAAGAGTGCAAGATTCAGGAGTTGAAGACCAAAGAGTAGATTCTTACACAGAAGCAAAGAAAAAGGCCAAGTCACTCGCCGCTCCAATTATTGGAACTAGCTTTGCTAAGATGGCTTCAACAGCCATCTTAGCAAAGCTAGTTCCAATAATTGGAGCGGCGAGTGACTTGGCCTTCTTCTTTGCTTCTGTGTAAGAATCTACTCTTTGGTCTTCAACTCCTGAATCTTGCACTCTTCAAGATACACTTAACACTCCCTGCTCCAGACGGGGGACGAACTAGAGCGGTTGCAGCAAGCCTGTGGGAGCGTACAACTAACACCAGGCTCTTGTGCGCCCTTGCCGCACTTACCACCGGTGAGGTTTCCAATACACGACACCGTCGTATGACCGAAATGCTGACACTGGAAATACCGCATAGGATCTGGAACATACGGGTAGACGTTCAGGTTTATGTAACCTGCTTTTATGTTCTTCGGTAGTATTGGAGTGTCAAACGTCAGGACGAAGGTGGCAGTATTCTCAATGCTGCCATCCACCCTTCCTTATCTGACATACCTATACCACTTTCTGATCTTCCCACTCCTTAATGAGTTCCTCGGTTCCTATGTCTATTATGTCACGGCATGTGACTATGCGTTTAGAACAGTTCAGGGATTTGTGGAGATCGCAAGTAACAGCAAACTCCCCAACTTTCAAGCACGAATAGGGTAGCTTGTCTACTGGTGGATGTTTCCTGCAGCAGCATCTTGTTCCTCAGCATCTTTACAGACTTCAGTGTCCCTAAGAGACCCTCTAATCCATTTTGGACATAAAACGGTGAAACTTTTACAAATGATCCTTCCACTCTTTGCATTACAACAAAGGCCTTTGCAAGCGAACATACCTTTCCGTTACTGTCAATATCAGAAGCGGGGGGGGGGGGGAGGGGGGGAGGAGGGAGGGGCGCAGCTATCAACCCTAACCCACTTCTTGGAACTGGGCGTTTTTTTAGAGTGTCCTGCGGCACACCCGTATAGCAGGTATTAGATGGTTTGTTTTTAGAATGATTTGAATTAATTTTTGTTCCCACGAGAAAGGAGAAAAGGACTGGGGGCGCGTACCTCAATTTCAGATAGTCCAGGCTAATACAACAGGGGTGCGCAGGTGCCCCTGTGGTTGCATGCTAGCGAGGGATTGCCCTCATCACCCATTCGCCTCCTCAGCACATGTCGAACCTTGAGGTTGAGCGTTTTTCTTATAAAGGTTTGTTCCGTTCTTGTGATCCAGGCAATGAAGCCAAGATCCCCACGCTCCTAGACACACAACCACCATGCACTACGGTGTTCATTGAAGGATGGCAAGAGTTTACGGTGTGGGATACTTGTGGCGCTCAAGACCAAAAATAATAACTAGCAAGGATTTGAATAAATCTTTCCATGTACTTTCTTTTAATTTGAAAAAATTGGCTGCCCTGCAGAGTTTCAAGCATCAGCTTGGTCTCATTTTTGACAGTATCCTCCTGTTTTCTAATGTTCAGTGTCATATCATGTAACTTTTTTCCTGGTCAAGGCAGCAGTTTAACTTCACAGAACCACTTCCCATTTACGCCCAGCGCTAGGATTCTCGGGCCCCGGGTACGCGTTCTTAGCACCACCACCTCCCCTCCTTCCCCAGCACGTGATAAATTTTGCTTACTTTAAACTATGATTTTTTGCATAAAGTTAGAAAAAATTAATGCAAAAAATCAAATAATGCCTTTCTTAAGAAACTTTTTTACTATTTGATTTCTACTTGGTTATGCACTACTGCCGGCAGACCCGAGGTACTTTTGACTCACTCCCCCTCCCCCCCTCCTACCCCAATGCCAGCCCTACTCCCATTTCAAATCTAGAAGTACTCACAAATTTAAATTATTAATACTTGTTCATGCTTAGAGAAAGCCACATCCTTAGTGTTTAAATCTTTGGAGTTGAGATGTCATGTGGAATAATGAATATTGGCTCATGTGAGTACAAGCAAGAACATTAGACTCAGAGATGAAGTTACCCCATATTAAACTCTACAATTATTGTGCAAGATTCCTTAACTTTTAACAAACACCCTACATTCCCAGCGCAATGCTCAGAAACGTACAATTGAATTTCTTTCTCATCTAGTTTCACATGCTGCTGGCTGAGAATCATTTTAAACGCTGTTTTTACTCTTAGTGTTGCTGTAAGTATATACATTTTTTGGGATTACTGGAGATCGCGATTCCGCCAGGAGTTGTCATCATAATACTGCAATGGTCAAACGCAAGACTCCACTATAAATTCTTCCCTAAGTACATTTAACGGTTTCATACTGGTCCAGGCTATATTACAACCTAATTTGTGCTTGAAAATAATGGTCCAGGCTGTATTACAACGGAATTACTGCTTGATAATAATACGTCTTGCGACTGACTACATCAGTATTTCAATGATATAACTAAATGTTGTTGTAGCGGAATCGCGATCTCCAGTAGACCCCATTTTTTTCTGGCATGAAATAAACTGCAGCATTACCAGTACTATAAGTAGAGATTTGGTTGCAAAGTAGATTTCTTGTTACTGCCTTTCAATTAATCTGAGCATTCAATTCATATATAAATAAATGTCACTGTACACTATAAAGTCAAATTTAAACTATAAATAAAATGGAAAATTTCATTGTCCATCATGAATTTGTTTCTAACCATTATAAAACAAAATTCAGGTGCACTACTATGAATCATTTGCAATAGTAATAATGTAATAGAGCATTTAGCCGCTGGAATGAAAGCTTACAACCTGCCTTACACATTTTCATTTTATGGGGCTATACGCCTCAAAGTCTAGGTCATTAGCAGGGCCGGATTAAGACAGCGCGGGGCCCGTAGCAAATGTAAAGAAGAGGCCCTTGATTTTTGCCGTCCAGGGTAAAATTGGGGAACTAAAAAAAAAAAAAAGGTCACCCATCTGGCCTAGGTGCGGGACCCCAGAATGTGCGAGGCCTGTAGCTTAGCTTTTGCTACGTGGTTAATCCAGTACTGGTCATTAGAGATGGGAAAGGGCTGAGTTGGGGAGATGGATGGGAAAGAATGGAAAGAAATTAAGCCATGGCCTTTTGAATGAACCATCCTGGCAGTCACCTGGAGTGATTTGGAAAACCATGCAAAATCCTAGTCTGGATGGCTCGACGGAGATTTGAACCCCGTGTTCTTCCAAATGTGAGTCCAGAGGATTACAGCTCACCTACCATGCCCCTCACATGTTGCAGTGTGTATCACTGCAATGAACTCATAAACACACCATTTACGTTCCTGATCAAAAATTGAACAAGAGATACACAATTAATAAACTGGGTCACTAATATCTGCAAAACCACTTACACCATACTAGGCAATGATATAATACTGTGGTAGTGAATCATGAGACATTTTCAAACAGGAGGCCTAAATTAAGTTTTAATATATTCTTTACCAGTACATAACCACTAGAACAACTTTCCCGAAGTAGTGCAAGCATTGTCATGTTGGAACAGGATGTATTGCAACCTAACTACTGATTGGAAATGAAATATCTTACAATTCACACTTTCATGCTTTAATTCTAGATAGTGATACTGCTACAACACTATAAACACTTTCTATCAATACCATTGTTGGTAGAGGGATCATATCAACCTGAACTGTTTTGTTTTCTTCCTAGCAGTTGTGGTTAAAATGAAAAATGGCCTCAAACAGGATGAAAATTTTGTAAAAGTCATAGAAATGCGGTATTTGCTTGCAGCAAAACATTTTATTTCTTATGTCAATTCAACATGGTGCGTCGTATCTATCATTAAGAAATGAAAAATTTTTGCTAGCGTAAATTCCTTAAGTGTTGGTAAAAGTAACAGAAATATGCAAGTTTATTGATTTATCATTATGATTAGAGATTATATGAATAGAGAAAGTCATTGAGCACAGTTTGGGTGTTATGTGCAATACTGCTACCACTACCGTCTGCCTCGCGGGTGACAATTATGTTAAAAATTGTTAGTGTTACTTATATCATCATTGTTTCTGGGTGTGAAGTATTGAATACGCAGGCAGCAACAAATGTCACATACAGGACCTGACTGTAAATGGTTTTAGGCCAAGTAAAAACCAAATGTAATATATCCATAATGTTTTACATCAATAATTCTAGTCAACAATGTTTTTGGTATTGTTATCAAGAATTAAGTCCATGAGCGTATTTCTAGATAACACTACCTGAGATTGTATGCGTATTTACAAATTCCACTCACGGGATCGACATAGAAATGAGTGGTTTTCTGTAATATGGAAAACTGGATGTAATATGCTTGTACAGCTAATCTATAAATCCTAATTATCATCATTGCTAGTAGCCGATAGGTTTTGTTTGCATATAGATTGTGATTTCAATACAACGCTGTAAACACCTTCCACTAGTACCACTGTTGGCACAGGAATAATATCAAACTGAAATTTTGTTTTCTTCCGAGAGATTTTGTTTAGGATTTAATATGGCCTGGACCAAGAGAAAAATTTCATAAAGGTCATATAAAAGCGGTAATTGCTTACAGTGAAATCACCAATTTCCTTTATCGATTCAACATGACGAAAGGTATCCATCAATAAGCCTTGGAAAATATTTTCCTAGCATTAATTTCTTGTGACTTTTTGCTGCGTAAAGATGCTGAGATGTTTTATTCGCAAAATAACTCAGCTGTATCAACTGCAAATTATTTTACTGATACTAGTAGCTATGCATATAATTTTGGGTATCTAGACATAGAAATATACAAAAGGGTTTAATTCTAGATACCGATACCAGAACTGTAGAAACTTTTTTAATTCTTGTCATACAAATTTATAGAAATATCGTAATTTGTTTCTTCCCGCGAGGAAAAACCTATTTTCCATGCAGATCCTACTAGTAACATTTTTAACTGCCCACTCAATGTATACATCACACAAAGCAACAATGGTGGTAGCAGTATCGCGATATAGAATTAACGAGATAAATTTTTGTTACAACAGGGGAAGGGCAATTGAAATCGCAATCAATTTACTGCTAAAGCAAACACTTCTATCCTCTTGGTCTGAATGACATATGAATTTTATGCCTGGTTTGTGAACAAAGTAATTTTCTTGACATTTGACCAAACGATCCAGAAAATTTGAAAAATTTCTTTATATGCCTTTTTATAATAAAAATACTGTAAGCACATAGACAAAGCAATAAATAAATTGTACTCCATACTTACTTTATCCTTTACTCCATATTTTTCATCATCAGAACAATCCACAAACCAATCCTCATCATTACTTTCGGTTTGAGGATTGGTAGCTTGAGTAGACATAGTTCTCTAGGAAAATTTGACTCTTAAATAAAACCACATATTACATAAAATGCCCCACCAGTTCAATGTTCGTTTATACTGCAAACCGAACAACACAGTTGCGCCACCTAAAACCTGCAAAAGACTAATCACAGCAAATTAGACATCATCATTCCTCCACCGACCGGCGAACCAACCTTTCAAAATGTAAACAACAGAGAATAAACAGAAACATTCCGTGACGCAACCATGTGACATGATCTACTCTGCCTGTTAGTGTTGCCAACAGTTAAACTTAAGCAGGCCATACACGTTACGACCATGGTTACGACGGTTGCAAAGACTGTCGTCGAACCGTCGCAACGACAGCCTTATTACCACACATACGTTGCGACTCGTCGCATAGACGGTTCTACAAAATTTCACCACAGTCGTTGTAGTGTCTGTTTAATATCATTAAAATATATAGTATATTTTCATTAATATTCACATCTGAACAAAAAATGAAAAAATACAGTCCTAGTTATGTACCTCTTTTTCTGATTTTACTGTAGAGGATTTAATCAAATTTGTATGGTATATTCTAATGTTAATGGTACAATTTGGGCGAAGCAAAGTTATTGTTGATAAGAAACTGATTTAAATTTTATAAATTTGAGATTATGTAACTATTTTTAGAAAATATTTCAGATTCTTATTATATTACAACTCACTGAACACCATATAACTGCAGGAATAGGTATGTCAAATGTAACTGATTTTAATTTAGCTTCTCGTTATTGTAGAACGAACTTGGAGAAAGGAGGAGTTAGTCACTCAGCTATAGACAATGTTTTCCTAGATACCTCAAAATTCAGTTATAGCATCAAGCCATCCATCAATGGACTTTCGGATCACGATGCCCAGCTATTAACCATCAACACTTCAATAGGAACTAGCACTAAGAGTAATGTCTTTAAACTTCAGCGTGTAATAAATGATGAGTCAGTTACTTGTTTTAGAAAGTGCCTGAATACCACAAACTGGGAACAGGTATACAGTGCTCAAGGTATGGATAAAAAATACAACATTTTTAGTAACATTGTATTAAATTTCTTTGAAAGTTGCTTCCCCTTGAAAAAGTGTAGTGCTTCTCAAAAAGAACAAAAGCCTTGGATAACTATTGGCATTAGAACATCATGCGTTAATAAAAGGAAGTTGTATATTGCCTCTAGGAACAGTGAGAATGCTCATGTTAAAACACATTACAAACAGTACTGCAAAATACTGAAAAAGGTTATTAAAGAATCTAAAAGTATGTACTACAAACATAAAATTCATGATTCTGAAAATAAAATTAAATCAATATGGGATATTGTAAAAAAGGAAACAGGAAAGAGTAATCAAACAAGTAATGATATTTTTGTCAAAGAAAATTCAGTAGAATCTAATTTCCCAATTGCTGATAATTTTAATAAACATTTTTTATCTGTTGCTGATAAGTTGACTGCTAATAGCTCAGTGACACACAGTATGGATTTTGTCAAAAAAGGCTTCCAAGAAAAATTTAACTCTATGTCTATAAAATTAGCTACTCCAGAAGAAATAAGAAAAATTATCAAATCCCTTAAGAGCAAATACTCAAGTGGTTATGATGGGATTTCCAGCAGATTAATTAAATTGTGCTCCACAGAATTAAGTAATATACTAAGTTATCTATTCAATATATCTTTACTTGAGGGTACTTTTCCAGAAAGGCTTAAGTATGCTGTAGTTAAACCACTCTATAAAAAGGGAGATAAGGCAGCCGTATCGAATTACCGACCAATTTCATTACTAACAGCCTTCTCCAATGTTTTTGAGAAAGCAATGTACAATAGAGTTTATGAACATCTAAAAAATAATAATATTCTAACTAAATCACAATTTGGATTTCAAAAGGGTCATTCAACAGAACAAGCTATATTTGAATTCTCTGACAATATTTTAGAAGGAATAAATGATAAATTAATTCCTGTGGGAATTTTTTGTGACTTATCTAAAGCATTTGACTGTGTAGATCATAAAATTCTGATACAGAAACTTAAGTATTATGGTATAGATGGCATTATTAATAAATGGCTTAGTTCTTACCTTCTAAATAGAAAACAGAAAGTGTCAATGGAGAATTTTAAAGCTGCCTTAAGAGGTCCACTGTTTTCTGAGTGGAAGTTAATCAGATGTGGTGTACCTCAAGATTCTATATTGTGGCCACTATTGTCTTTACTACACTCCTGGAAATTGAAATAAGAACACCGTGAATTCATTGTCCCAGGAATGGGAAACTTTATATACACATTGCTGGGGTCAGATACAACACATGATCACACAGACAGAACCATAGGCACATATACACAGGCAACAGAGCATGCACAATGTCGGCACTAGTACCGTGTATATCCTCCTTTCGCAGCAATGCAGGCTGCAATTCTCCCATGGAGACGATCGTAGAGGTGCTGAATGTAGTCCTGTGGAACGGCATGCCAAGCCATTTCCACCTGGCGCCTCAGCTGGACCAGCGTTCGTGCTGGAGGTGCAGACCGCGTGAGACGACGTTTCATCCATTCCCAAACATGCTCAATGGGGGACAGATCCGGAGATCTCGCTGGCCAGGGTAGTTGACTTACACCTTTTAGTGCACGTTGGGTGGCACGGGATACATGTGGACGTGCATTGTCCTGTTGGAACAGCATGTTCCCTTGCCGGTATAGGAATGGTAGAACGATGGGTTCGATGAAGGTTTGAATGTACCGTGCACTGTTCAGTGTCCCCTCGATGATCACCAGAGGTGTACGGCCAGTGCGGGCCCCTCCTATCGCGTGTTGAAGGATCCCAGAGTTCTTAGCGAATTGAAGACGGCTGGCGCCGCCATGCTACCTCGTACAGTCATATAACAAATCACTGCAAAATTTGAAACTTTTATGCTGTTAAGGGTCTTTACTTGCTCAACCAAGATAAAATGGCAAATCACAGGCTAATTACTGAAATTCAACTCATTATATTACCTTTTTGGACTTGTTTTCTTCAGTCCCAGCAGTGGCAAGATTTTTGTCCTTCTTCAAGCAGGTTAATGTAACTGATCCAGAAAGATGTAAATGTTATAATAATAGTAACCCAGTTATAAAAGTTATGAAGTAAAACCAATGAAGTAGAGGTACACACATTTAAGAGGTCCAAACTAAGTTTACTTCTGAAGCTGAGACACCATTTTATGTTCAGTTCATAGACAGAATCTGATATTAATCACACTGAAATGAAGAATATGATGAAACAGTTCTTTCAGTATAAATACAACAGAAGGAAAGGTGAATATTTTTGTTCATTGTTTAAGATCTTTCCCTTCTAAAGACTTAACAACTTTAGGAAATATAAGCATGATTTACTCATTGTTAATCAGATTTTTTTAAAGGCCAAAGAAACATGTTTTTCACATTATATACTACTAGAATGCAGCTACATCCCCTGGTATGAAATTAAAACATTGTATGTTAAAGCCACTTTCCATTTTATTTCTTACCACTTTTTGTATAGACTACCACCAGTTGCAAATGCCTGTATTAATTTTATACCATCATTCAGTATCTGGAGAATTAAATTACAAAATTAATAACAACATCATTTATATGAGAATAAAAGGGAAGTAAAGAAAATAAATTAACATTTTTACTTCTTTTATTGATTATTAAACAATACAGTTTTGTTTAATTTTTGTCTGATTGAAACTTTCTCCTTTTCATTGTGCATTTTTGCAATATGATACATTCTCAGTCTGACAAACAAATCAATAATTTTCTTAGAAAGTAGTATAATATGATTCTCAGGATAAACATTTTCAAACATGTGATCTGTAAGTTCACCAAACAAATTATTAAAATTACATTCCTGCAAAATAGCTGTTTTTAGTTTTTGCTTTAAATCACCTTTCATTACTTTCAAATCAGAGCGAATGAATTCATTCCTTACACATTTTTCAGCAACTCTGCATATATGTACCACACTTGCTGAGGGATAATGTAGTCCACCATTATCCTTAGCAGCAATAAACATAAAAGTAGAGGAAACAATCTTTTCTGTGAACAGGGAAGATGTACAAATATTGCAAGAGAAAGTCTTTGCAACTTTCATGGCTACAAAACCTGCTATATAAACAATTACATTTTCAACATAACTGGAAAGATTTTCTGGGAGAATATAATCTGAAAACAATTCCTGATCAGTCATAGTTGATGACATTTCCAAGGAATCTTTCCCTAACAATTTGTTTTTAGAAAACAACACAGGATCCATTTCCAAGGAGATTGTGTGCCCACTCTGCAGTATTACAGTTGTATCTTGGGGAGTACAATTACCACAATTGCTTGATTTAATGCAGTTAAATACAAGCAGCTGTTTGTATGCAGCTTTGAACTGTATCACATTAGGGTTATTGTTCCAACCTAAACGGCCTCTAATACAAAAAAAAAAACCATTTCCACATGGTCCTGACTCATTTTGTACATGGGAATATATAATAGTTTCTTGCTCTGAATTAAATCTTGAAACAAGCCCCTAATAATATGAATGAGACTTAGAAATCCTAAAACAAAAACCTTCCTCGGGGACTCTACCAAACAAATCCCATCCTCCCTTTTAAGATTTACTATATATGATTCTGCTTCTTTGAGGAACACATCAACAGTTTGAAAATTCTTTTCAGACAGAGCTGATTTGAATCCCTTAGTGAGATTATTCATTGAATTTCCCAAGTCAAAGAGCCTGTCAAACATTTCACAATATTTAGCAGTTGCTGAAGATTCTGTGAAATTAGGATGTTTTACATCCCTTTCCAAAAACTCCAGGGCCCTAGCTACTGAAGAACTTAACAACTGTACTGCTAAATTTACTTTCATTTTTTGTGTTGCATAAATAACATGCTTTCTCCTTAACTTATCTGACAGAGATAAACCTTCTTTCTCCTGTACAGTACTTAAATCTACAATATACTGCCATTTTATTAATCTACCCTGCTGATCTTTCAACACTTTCATGTCTCCCAGGACATTCCTTGCCAATTTCATCATATGGCAGGGATCCAACAAAACATAAACATTGTCCCCAGTGACAGGATGTTTAAAAGATGATCTGAACTCATTTGCACTAAAATTACACACTAACTGTCTTGCCATACTCAGGTTTGTGGAAAGTCCATCACATGTCACACATACAACATGAACTTCAACATCATTTAAAATTTTCAGACTTTGTAGTATAATGTTGCATTTATCACTGCTACTTATGCCATCACCTAAAAAATAACCTATAGGAATTTTCCAAGAAGCATTAATAGCAACACACATAACCACCAATGCTTCCTTTCCTTCTCTTCCTTCTTCACTGGCAGCACAATGCACATGACCCATGTTCACATAGCCCACAAATTCTTCACTATTCCACATAACCCCTTTTCTGATAGCCATCTCATCTAGTATTAAACTTCCATATACTTCATATTTACAGTGAGAGGTGAAGTATTTAATATAAGCCAATGACTCTGCAGTAAACCCTGGATTGCCATCAACCACATTGTACCATCTACGAAGTGTAGATGGATGAGGTAAACAATTGTCAAATGATTCTCTTACAAATTTGTACCCTGCAGGTGAATGAAAATACAAAGTTAAGGCAAATCTTTTTATGTTGTTGCTGTAACCTGCATTTCTGCCAGATTTTGAAAGAGCAACCAGCTCTGAAAAAACACTAAAAAAAGAGTTCTCTAACATATGGCTCACATCTCCAGTAATTTGGCACTTTTCTTTTAACTCTTGCACCATCTGTGACATAGATTCTATTTTCTTGCACTTTGTCATATTTTTGGCAACTTCCTTTTCATATTTCATCTTGTACTTTGCAATGCTGTGTTTCTTCCTGTTTATTACTGCTTCATATTTCAAACATTTCACAGATTTGTCTATGTCATCACATGCTGCACACAGTACTCTTCATTTCTCACTTCCTGATTAACATTTTCAGAAAGAACTGGCATATTTCTTTCCTTTGGAGGAGGTCGAGCAACAATCTTCTAAAAAAAAAAAAAAATAGAATATAAGAAACAATTCCCCATATCTTTAATCACAAATAGTGTAGGGCTATTAGTTCTATATATTACGCAACTAAAAAATAAAGTTTTGACCCTAAAATATTATAGTATTTTGCATATACATTATTGCAAAGCTTATAATCCTTACCTTCGATTTATTGTCTGGAAAGGAGAAAATGGTTGGAACTGCAGAAGGTTTCAAAATCTTTATATTCCCATTTTTCCAGAAACATTCCTTCTCGAAATGTTGAGAACATATAAAACTATGTTCCGTGGGAGTAAAACTGTCCCGGCGTATTTTAGCTAACCACTCACTCAATTTATTCTTATCTCGGAGCGGAAACCTGTATCGAACGAAAATATTAAACCTGTGACCAACACGTCGGAACATAACATCCACCTGTTATGATAGACGATTCGGAACTTATTTAAATGAATACTTACTTGTGAAATGATAAATTTGTGCCTTTTGTAGCACGGTTGGTGCAGTTATATGCAGCGCAAGACTTAACCATGATAGCAAACACTTCTAATTAAAAAAAATACGAGCACTCGATCACTTCGGCACGTCTCAACTCTACAGAACCACACACTCAGACCAACAGTTTGCCACCAGTATGGCGGCGCGCGCATCGTTCAATTTGCGAAGGAACACTAGCGCTGTTGCTCCTTCTAGTGTATAATATTCAAACTTCTTTGGGCCAGTGTAGGAGATCGCTCCCCACACCACGAAGCCGGGTGTTGGCCCTGTGTGCCTCGGTCGTATGCAGTCCTGATTGTGGCGCTCACCTGCACGGCGCCAAACACGCATACGACCATCATTGGCACCAAGGCAAAAGCGACTCTCATTACTGAAGACGACACGTCTCCATTCGTCCTGCCATACACGCCTGTCGCGACACCACTGGAGGCGGGCTGCACGATGTTGGGGTGTGAGCGGAAGACGACCTAACGGTGCGCGGGACCGTAGCCCAGCTTCATGGAGACGGTTGCGAATGGTCCTCTCTGATACGCCAGGAGCAACAGTGTCCCTAATTTGCCGGGAAGTGGCGGTGCGGTCCCCTACGGCACTGCGTAGGATGCGACGGTCTTGGCGCGAGTCTGTGCGTCGCTGCTGTCCGGACCCAGGTCGACGGGCACGTGTACCTTCCGCCGACCACTGGCGACAACATCGATGAACTGTGGAGACCTCGCGCCCCACATGTTGAGCAATTCGGCGGTACGTCCACCCGGCCCCCAGCATGCCCACTATACGCCCTCGCTCTAAGTCCGTCAACTGCACATACGGTTCACGTACACGCTGTCGCGGCATGCTACCAGTGTTAAAGACTGAGATGGAGCTCCGTATGCCACGGCAAACTGGCTGACACTGACTGCGGCGGTGCCCAACCGCTGCGCAGCTAGCGCCCTTCGACGGCCAACACTGCTGTTCCTGGTGTGTCCGCTGTGCCGTGCGTTTGATCATTGCTTGTACAGCCCTCTCGTAGTGTCCGGAGCAAGTATGGTGGGTCTTAAACACCGGCGTCAATGTGTTCTTATTTCAATTTCCAGGAGTGTATATATAAATGATCTACCCTGTGTTTCATCTAAAAATTCAAAATTTGTCCAATTTGCAGATGACACAAACATATGAATTAAAAACTCTCCAGATTTTTCTACAGAATATATTTCAAATTATGTCTTTGAACTGATTAATAAATGGTTTACAGCTAATGGCTTGTCTTTAAAGTTTGATAAAACTCAGTATATGCAATTCAGTATATCACATAGATTAACACCTGACATAGACATAAAATTTGCAGGCCAGTCCATTCAAGAGGTAGATAGTGTGAAATTTCTAGGTTTGTGTATTGATCATAATTTAAATTGGAAAGTACATGTTTCTGACTTACTAAAGCGATTGGGAGCAGCCACATTTGCAATTTGTACAATTTCAGCTTTAGGTGATCTCCGTATGAGGCAGCTAGTTTATTTTGCTTATTTTCACTCCTTATTGTCATATGGAATAATATTCTGGGGCAATTCTACCCATAGAGACAAAGTGTTCAGATCCCAAAAGCGTGTAATAAGAATTATGTGTGGGGTTAGCAATAGAACTTCATGTAGAAAGCTGTTCAAGAAGTTAGGGATTTTAACATTAGCATCTGAGTATATATACACATTAATGTCCTTTGTAGTCACTAATTATTCTTTGTTTGGAACAAATCGTAAAATACACAATTATGGCACTAGAAGTAAAAATGATCTTCACAAGACTTACAAGTCATTGTCATTTGATCAAAAAGGGGTCCGATATTCGGGGTTACATATCTTCAATATGCTCCCAACACATATTAAATGTCTAGTAGATGATAAGAATAAATTCAGGAAAAAATTGAAAGAATTTTTAATTGAAAACTGCTTCTACTCTGTCGAAGAATTTATTTCTAAGGTATCTAAAAAATAACTACAAGTATCTTGTGTAAATATAATTCACATCATTAATTTACCATGTATGCTATGACTGTACATCTCCTGGTGTATGTATTTAGTTTGTTACGTAATTGTTTACGTTACCATATATGTTATGTACACCTTGTAGTGTATGTATTATTTTGTTATGGATTTTTTTTTTTAATGCACCATATATGCTATGACTGTACATCTTCTGGTGTATGTATTATTTTGTATTGGAAGTGTTTAATGTACCATGTATACTATGACTGTACATCTAGTGGTGTACTTATTATTTTGTTATGCAACTGTTTATATGTAAATTGACAACTTTCCACATCCCACAGAGCCAGTCTCTTATATTGGGACCAATGGAAAATGATTGTATTGTATTGTAGTAGCTATGCTTCGATTATTTTCATTTTGCTTTACAGATCGTGATTTATAAGCTTCTGGAATTGTAAAAAATTTCAAGTTAATTTAACATTCCATTCCTGAGAAAAAGGTACATAACATAGAAATTTTCGAGTTTTAAGAAAAATCAAGTAGGTGTGGTCTCTGAATGTAGGTTTAATGAAAACCGTCAATAAAACTCCAAAGAAATTTATTACACGCAATAAACTGTATATCATTGTGATCAGGAAAATTTGTAGATTATTTTTCACTCAAAAAATAAAAATGTCAATTTTTTACATTTTACACTATCCGGTTCTGATAGCTTGGTCGCACGGACCATCTCAAACATCAACACTCGCGTTACGACCGGTGTGATCGTGTACGATCGGAATGTGTCGTGTCGCAAGGTTCGATGGAAATTTCAACGGTCCTGCGACATGACCTTGGTCGTACAGTCCGCTTTACGACCAACCCATTCACGATCGGATTTGTCGCATACGACCGAAGTTCGTTCGACGGTCCGTGCGACTGTCGTAATGTGTATGGCCTGTTTTACTCTCCACCAAATTCAACTTCTAAAACCACCAACAAAAAGCGGGGCGCTACTGTCATAATCCCTGAATTTTCCACTAAACAAATGTGTTTATTACGAAAGCAAATAATGGTCCAGTCCAGTCCTGTCGATAGAAGTCAGTTGTAGCAAAATTTTTGTGATGGAGGTTGAGCTGCTTAAATTTGAAGCTGTCGATTGAGGGTTCATCCAATAAATTTAAGAAGAGATATCTATGGCACATTTAATCATTCGTTTCCGGACTTGCTGAACGATTCGTTAAAATTTTACAATTATTTTCGAATGAAATATGAAAGTTTTGTGAAACTCAACGACTTGGTTCGGCAGGAAATTGCTAAGAAGAACAATATTTTTAAGGTAAGTGAACAGAAATATTACTTTTATTATAATCTTGTTGAAACAAAGCCGATGGAGGATTTATGTGTTGCTGATCTCGGGGATCTGAGTACTGATTAGAGTTAGAAGACGTAAATTAGTCCAAAGAAGACGAAGCTTGTGATATTAGTTGTAGTTTCCGCAAAAAAAGCTTAGCTACCTCCGCTTTAAAACTCAAATTTTCATTCGAATTTAGTCTCTTAATTTGTGGGCAGCAAACTTTTAAAAAATAACAAATCTGGATCATTATTGTCCTCAGCCACAGACGATAGTTTTTTGCAATTGTATCAAGTATTGCTTGTCAATGTCATCTTTATAACTGATTTGCTTCCTTTTTTTCGCACGTGGAACGGTAGTTCCAACAGTGGAGTTTGAATTTTCTGGAGTGGCTACATCTTGTTGCAGTGGCTCACCTGTGTCACAAATCGCGTGGTTTTCTAGTGCATCGATTGTTATTACCGCCCCTTCTGAATTTAGATGCGCCAATTCTTCACTTTCTTCTGGAATGTTCCCTTTGGTTCTTTTTATTTTCAAGCTGTCATCTAAAAACGTCAAAGAACGGCCAACTGAAATTTGCCTCGTCTGCCTGAGACCCTGAAGTTACAGCCTTCAGTTTCCTCTTTTCCCTCATAAAATTACTCCGGAGGTTTTGCCACTTGCTTTTTCCCCTCCACATCTGAAACAATTATATGAATAAAAATTAAATAATAACTAGTCTAAAAACAAATATTATTTTATTATATTTTACTTTTAGTTACCATATTATTAGTTCTATTTCCTTTAAATATTTTATTTTAAATGGCTAATGCTAACTACTTTAATTTTTCATTACATTTATATGTATTGTTTTAAGATATTTTGCAACTTGGGAAAGCTTCTCATCCCTCAACTACACCATTCGTGGGTGTGAGTACCATTCATAACGTTGTTGTGGATGTGAATGAAGCAATATGGAAAATTCTACAACCTACGTACATGGCTGTACCAACGGCCCAGGAGTGGCTCAGGATTGCTTCTGAGTTCAGTGACATTTGTAAAATGCCTAATTGCATTGGCAGCATAGATGGGAAACATTGTGCCAATAAATGTCCTCCAAAATCAGGTTCTCAGTATTTCAATAGTTAAAATAGTTCTAATGGCCATTGCCGATGCCAAGTGCAATTTTATAATGATTTATGTTCCAGCTTATGGCCGAAATAACGAGAGTAGCATTTTCGAGTCGTCAATGGGAAAAGCATTTTTAGGCACAAAACTAGTACTCAAGAAATTCCTGCAAGAAATGTAACAATTCCCTTTTACTTAGTTGGAGACGAGGCCTTTCCGCTTCGCTCCAATTGAATGAGATGTAAGCGAGAAGACAACTGGATTTTTCTAAACGCGTATTTAATTACAGACTTTCCGTTGCACGTCGCACAGTTGAATGTGCTTTCGGCATACTGGCAACAAATTTCGTATTTTTCAGAAACCAATTACAACTGATGTGGAATTGACGTAGGCGTCGATTCGTAGTGCCTGTGTTTTACATAATTATATTCTACGAAAAGAAGAGGATAATGCATTCGAAAAACGATTTCTTGACGATATGAGATAAGTGAATGAGCTTCAATCCATTCCGCCAACTTTTGAAAGAAGAGGTAGTTGTGAAGCCATCAGAATTAGGGAAACATTAACAAACGATTTTATCTAGCCAGTAGGATATTTGGCAAAATGATCGAATTAATTATTGAAGTACGAACATATGTTATATCTCTTCGTTACATCTACTTTTTATTTGTTACTTAATCAGTTAAAAAATGCTGGTGTGAATTAAGGTAATAATTGTAAATAATAAAATTTACAATAACAATTGTAATAAAAGTAACTTACCTGATGTTTTCAACTGATCTCCAATTTCCTTCCAAATGGCAGCAATTAAATCCCTGTTGCGGTGATTTGGATGCTTAACATCATAAATCTCCTTTCGTTCTCTAACCAGTTCCATTAATTTCTCAACATCCATTTTTAGAGGGTTAGGGAAAAATAACGAAAAAGCACAAAACATGCACTTTGCACCAAGTCGGTAACAATTAGACTGGATTGGACTGGACGCACCAGTATCAAGACAGGTTGGGTTCACCTTCCACTCTACGGGACTGGCTTAAGCCGGGCGCGAATGAGACGCTACCTGTGTGAATGAACAAAGGGGAGTAATCATGTTGGATTTTCCCATTGACTCAGCTGGACGATCTTGACGGGACTGGACGAGCTTGACGCAACTGGACGCGTCTGGTGTGAAAGGACCCTTACATTTATTATTACATATTCCTCCTTAAATTTCTGTGTAAATAACCAGTAGGTTAATATACAATCAGTAAATCAACGAATTATCAACAAATTATTTAATCAACTGATATTGTATATTAAATCGTCTTCCTCAGATAAATCATTTTTGTCGGTACCGTCATCATGTTTCAGATCGATACTATTCTTTGATACCAATTTTTTTATAACGTTTTTCGGCATTTCAAAGTCATTGCAGCATTTTCCGACCAAACTGAAACCGCAGCGTACTCTTAATATTGCAGTTAAAAGATTGAAGTTCATTCTATGTTTCTGCTTGGTTTTTTACCTTCATACTCCTAAAAAGTCTTTCAACATCGAAATTGGCATGCGGCAGTAATACAAGAGTAATCGCAAAAGTTGCTAATTCCCTAATTCTAGGTTCTCCTTGAGCATCTTTGAAACGCAATACTTTCATGATGGAAAGAAAAGAGATGAGACAACGAACCGCCAAAACTGTTGAAGCCACATTATTTTCCGCAAAACATCATGCTTTTAGCGTTGTGTTTGATGCTCTCAATATTTCATTTATTTATATTTCAAAGTTTTTTTAATGCCAACTTGTGTTGCATACGGTTGCACAAACAGATCAGATAGGAAACAAGCTCGGATATTATTTCGTAAGTTATTCGCATTGTAATCACTGCTCTTGAAGTGTTTACTATTATATCTGCAAGAGTATGACCTGTCATTGTAGAATACCTGTTAAAAACGTTAATTCATAGCCCTCAATAGGACGATGTTATTCTAAACATTTGTTGGCTTAGTGTAGACAACCCGTATATCTTACTTTATTTACATTTTGCACTTAATAGGCTAGTCTTATTCTAAACGAGTGCTGAAAGTCCATTTTAAGCTTCCGATTTTCGATGTATGGTAACAAAATGATTTCACTGATGCTGCTGGCGAATTTATGTAGGCATATCTACTAATAGTACAATATCTTCTGAGTAAGCCTACAGAAATTGACTATTACTACGACTATTAGTATGAGACACACAAGATAAGTTTTAGGTCCAGTTTACATCGCAATAAAGTGAATTTATTATTGCGCGTGCGTTAGTCCAATTGCAGTACATACTGAAGGTATATGATGAAATTAATTTTGATAATTTTTGCTACGTGAACTAAGAATCCTGATGTTGGCAATGTTACTCGAAATGTAGTGCGCAATGAATTTTTTTGTGTTGATTTGGGCAGCACTATCATAACCGTAGCAATACAATTTAATGTTTGATTCACATGCATCTCGAAGAGAAAAATCTAAAATCAACACTAAATTTTTTTTGATAACTCCATTAGTTCTCTATATATTGACTATTAAAAATTAGTTATAATAGGTATAGTTCCTTGTGCCATTTGTGACGTTTTTATTCTGAACCAGGCCACGATTCTACCTTAGCTCAAGCGGTAGTAAACAAATAAAACATCCACTCTGCATGTCCAGCGTGTAGTTCATTGTGGCTTTGGCGAAATTATCTTTTGGTTCAGACGAGTCCTAACCTAACCACCTCAATTTGGAGAAAGTAGATCTCGAGAACTAAGCGAGATATAGAAAATTTTTATTCTTTGCTTTCGATTTGTCTCGTCGTGTTACATAAGAATCTATCATCAAATTTAGCTTTGGAGAAACGTTTCTTCTGCTTTTCAACCCAGAACACCTCACTTTTGAGACAGTATATCTCGAGAATTAAGCAGGATATCAAAATATTTTATCTTCATTTTTAATTTATCTCGTCGAGTTACATAATAATCCGTCATCAAATTGCGACGCCACGGTTATCGCAGAATTCCTTTAAGGTGTTTGTGAATATTCCACAGGTTTCTTGGGAAATCCAATATGGCGACCTCTCTACTTCTCTCTATCCGACTTCACTTATGCCAACATTCTTTTTTTTTAATGCCATTCCAATAAATTAATTTGTTGGCACTGATCATCGACAGTTGCTATGAATTGTGCACTTTCATTGAACTGAACCACTATGTCAATTAAACTTACTTTGTTGCGATTTAGTGTTTGTTCAACGCTTATTCAGGAAATTTTTTTCATCAGTGTCAAATTTTCCGGCAATCTATTTTTTATTTATTCAACGAGACTTTAAATTTTATGCAGTGATCCCGCATTATTTCCACGTCTTCCCGTGGAATTCATTTTCTCTCATTTCAAGTATTCGTTTTTCTAATCGGAATCCCAGATAACATCCTCGGTCCAAGAAATCACGAATATTTTGAGAAAAAATACTAACTTTATTTGTAGGTAAAGTAACTTTGCTGACAAGCATATCTATCAGTTCGGTCAACTCACCGTATAACTTGATGTGGTCTATATTTTTTGACTCGAATATTTTATTGACTCTGTTTATTTCAATTAATACTGGAAATAAAAATGAAAGATATGTATAATTCATCTCGTTCTCATAAATAGAGGGTAATAACTCTTCTGTGTGACATTTTTCGTGCAACTTAGCTACGGAAACATGTATTTTTAGCTATAGCCATTCCATGTATATTCTTGATGCAGCGGACTCTTCACAACCATCTTGTTTGGCATGCTTGAACTTTTTTGCGGTTCCTGTCCATTTTTAATGGTTTTGTATAAATCCTTATAGATAGTCTCGAAGAGGAGTGACTAAACCAATGATACGACTCTCTAATTATAGTTAAAACTTCCAAATTCCTTGGTAAAAATTGCTTTACAGCCTCTGAAACAGCCAGTTGTAAGGAATGGCATAAGTAATGCACCAAAATTAAGTGTGGTACCTCTTCTTTCAATTTGGTAAAATTCAGTTATTTACTTTGACCATCATAGAAGCATTGTCTGTACCAATAACCATTAAATTTTCAAGTCGCAGATCGAATCGCTTTTTATAGGAGAGAAAATACTTTCAGCATTCCACCCACGCAGCTCAGCTAGGTCTTGATATGTGGACACTATTTTTTGGTGTACTTTACTTTAATAAATTAGAATCAAACCCAAATATTTATGTACAGCAAAATCGGTAGATAAATCAATGAATAGGCTGAATCTTACTCAAGAATCCCAGTAAAATGCAATCCTAACACATTTTTTATAATCAATATGCAGTTGTATTTCATTCATATTTTTAACATGATTATGAATAATTACCTCTCCCATGTGGTCAGCTGCACGTATACTAGTATGCATGACTGTAAACAATGCAAGTCTGGCCTCTTTCTTTTTACTTGCAATGGGGTCTAGTTTGAACGGTAGCTTGGGCTGCATAATTATAACTTGTAACAATTCAATCAAAATATGTATAAAATTAAAAAAAAATTTTTTAAATAATTTTTATTTTAAAACAATTGAGTTAGGGTTTTATTTTAACTGAAATGACGTTTCGCGCCATAAAATTTTAAGAAAACATTTAAATTTTAATAAGTTTTATTTTATACTTTTTAGGCCAATGACTAACCAAATCTAACTATAGTAAAAACAGTCTTTTACCTTTTTATTTTTTAAGTAATCCTTTACAGCCCATGGTATTTCAGATCTCCGCAGTGACTCCTTAAAATCGTACCACATAATTTGCATTTCGTTACTTGACTAGTAGTACTTTCAATCACTTCAAGCCAATTCTTTAAAAGTCTTGAAGCCAAGAAATCCGAATCTTTTGCGTAGGCCTATATTGTGGTTTCAGCATAGTGACGCATGAACTCGTGAAAAGAATACGATACGCTGAGTCCGAGTTGACTTAGTATAGTAAACTACTATTAAAAATTAGGCGAATCCCGTACGGGGATTTCGTCAAACGGTCCATCCCACTTGATACACTATTTGCGGGGATTCCCAGTGGAATATTTTTTAGTTTTAAACATAGTGATACGATGCCTACAATCGGATGAATCTATTTCGCTAACTTGAACATTTTGTTTATCGAGTAAGGCATAGTTGAAAATATTTATGTATCCAAACGTTTCTATTAATAATTTTCATCGATTAATTTTATTGGTTGAAAATAATGAATATTTTCTGCACTAACACCAAGTTATATGGCATAGTGTATTTTTCAAACTTTTCTTGTACACCTATTCGTATTCACCTAAAGGAATTTTCACCCTAATTAACATTAAACAAATATAGGGGATTGGAATTATATAAAATTAAATGTTTATCTATAGTAGTTCCATGAGAAATCTGCTTACTTTAAGGTGATTGCCAGCATTTCCACACGTTAAATACCATTCATCAACTGGGTATTTCTCCTTTGAATGCCGTGCTTTAGTTTCACAAGCAATTGTAGAAATAAACATCCCAAAATAACTGAAAAACTTGGTGTCGTCGTTTTCAAATATTCTGTTCTCCTTTGGTTTTACCTTTTCCTATTTATATGGCGACTGAACCGTCAAAATAACAATTTCAAAACCTAACTACGAAGTAATAAACGCTAAATTAACTAAATTAAATTCTAATTTCACAAAATGAAACTCAAGTCATCAAAAGCAAGGTACTGGCGCCTGACAACGTCATCTTCTACCAGCTCTTCATAGCAGCGGTGGTCTTACAGATGAAATAGAAGCGGACTTTCTACCGCTGAATGTGTTAACACCTCAAATTCTATAGGCGGCAGCGGTTAAGTATCCGCTACGGGAAAAACCGCCCAGTGTGTAACCGTTCTAAGAGTAGCCGGAACCACCAGTTTTAATGAAAATCTACTAAGTTGGCAACACAGCCTGCTATATATGCCCTCTTTCTGCCAAAACGGTAATGCTACCCGTTCCTTACCAAAGACTTCATATCATCTTTGTATGACATGCAGGGAACATGCAGAATGGTATCTCATTTCTTGAAATTCATTGATTTCTCGCACATTTTCAACACGCCAATTATCATGTAATTTGGTACAAATAAAGTTGTTTGTATTCCCTTTCTAAATTAACTTGAATTCTTATTGACATTTTAAAGCAGAAAAGTAGCTGTCATAGTCTTATATGGTGATTATAATGTAGACTATCTAAATAACTTACACCATAAAGTCTTGTTGGAATCATTAGTTATCCCATACGAGTTCTGGCAGTTAATTTAATTTAATTGCGATGCAGCGCAATTTCTATACACACTCATTTTCCCCTTTCATTTTCCCACCTACTTTTGCCGTCTACTAATTTAAACATTAAATTCTTTTAATGTTTTTGGTAAATTATTCATCCTTTCTCTTCGTAATTTATTCCAATCCCTGACCCCCTGTAGTATGAAAGAAAATCTTCCTAAACCCTTACGCCTGAAATCGAGTGCCAGTTTGAGGTCATGGTCATATTTTCACTTCCATGCACCTCTCATAATTATTCCAACAAACAATATCTTTACACGCCTTATCACCAATATACACCTTGTACACTCCCATGACTTTCTTCACCCTCCTTTTATCTTCCAATAAATCCCATTTCAGCTCCTATATCATGTCAGTTACTGATTGTGTTCTGCGGTAATTTCCAGAGACAAATCTAGCATCCCCTTTTTCCACCACCAATTCCTGTATTTCACACCCGTACTACACTACCATATTCAAGCAACTGTCTTATCAAAGTTTTGAAGCCCAGTTCCATTACTTTGTAGTGTAATCAAAATCCCTTACATCTCTGGTACATTCCCTCATCACTCTCTGCAGCACGTTAAGGATTTTGAAACGTTTACTACATTCAACGTGTCCTGCTAAATAGAGTTTGTTATCAAATGTTATTCAAATATATTTCTGTTAGTTTTTTTTTTTTTTTTTGAACTGCTTTACGTCTCTCAACAACGAGGTCTTTAGAGACGGGAAAGGATGGAGGCAAGGAATGGGAAGGAATTCGGCCATGGCCTATTTAAGGAGGCATCCCGGCATTTGCCTGGAGTGATTTGGGAAACAATGGAAAACCCAAATCTGGATGCCCGGACGGGGATTCGAACCGCCGTCCTCCCGGATGCGAGGCCAGAACGATTTCTATGTTAAGTCTGCAAGGTTACACTCTCATTTCCTGCAACCTGTATTGCATTTTGGACAGAGACCAAAATGTCTTACGATGGCTTCCTTGCTTTAGTAATCCATCTGCACCATATTCAACATTTTTCAATTAAAAGAAAACATTTATTGATTTCACTAAACCATTTACAATTATACTTTCTTTGATTGAGAAAGAAAATCTTCAAACTTCAGACTCGACTTATCAATATATTCTTTCCATAACAACCAACAAAACAAAACATTTCTCATTAACTCATAGATAATCTTCTGCCTGCGATATGTAACAGGTTATTCAACGTCTATGGTTGTTATCTTACCATGGAGGAAAGAAATATATCATGGAGGAAGGAATATATGGAGACGACGCAAGGGACCTTCGCAACATACTGGAGAGAAACCGGCTGGAGAGAAGTGGGGAGGGGAGCCGCCATTTTGCTTGACAGGAGAAACGGAAAATAGGCACAAAAACCTCAAGGGAATCATAAGACAACCGTGGCACCGCAATTTGATGATGAATTGTTATGTAACTCGACGAGACACATCAAAAATGAAGAATAACATTTTTTGATATCGTGCTTAGTTCTCGAGATATACTGTCTCAAAGGAGTGGAGTTTCTGGTTGAAATTCAGAAGAAAACTTTCCCCAAAGTCAAATTTGGTGATAGATTCTTATGTAACACGACGATACAAATCGAAAATAAAGAATAAAATTTTTCGATATCTCGCTTAGTTGGCGAGATATACTGTCTCAAAAGTGAGGTTGTTAGGTTATGAGGGGATTCAACGATAACCGTGGCGCCGCAATTTGATGACGAATTTTCATGTAACTCGATGAGAGAAACTGAAAGTAAAGAATAAAATTTTTTGAGATCTCGCTTAGTTCTCGAGATATTGTACCTTAAAATTGACGTGGTTAGGTTGAAATGCGGCCTGGACCAGAAGAAAACTATCGCCATATCCATATTTGATGATGAATTCGGACGTAACTTAATGAGCAGGTAATTCTTTTTAACTTGAATAACAAACTGTTTATTTCTACAGTCCTTAAATTTAATTAATGTTCAAATAGGTTATATTTTCACATTCTATTTCAGTAATTGACAAGAAAGATTTCAAAATCTAGAAATATACTTGTAGACATATTTACAAACAGAAACAAGTCATATCTGAAATTTTAAAAATAGCATAAGTCAATGTTTAGAACTTTAAAAAAAAAATTAATACTTCATAAAACCTTATAGTTTCTGAGCTTACTTAGAATATATTGTACTGTTAGTGGCCTATATAATTTTGCTAGAAAAATCAGTACATTCAAAAATCAGAAGCTAATAGCTAATAATAATAAATTGTTTGTTCTCTTCTGGTATACACCGCATTTCAACCTGCCAACATTTCCATTAATATTTCCACTACAAAACCAAACTATGTAGACACATCTAAACACAAGAAATGCATCGCGAACTACATTTCCGACAACAAAGTTTATTTTATCACGTTTAGTAGTTCGCACAGCACAAATTATCACAATTAATTTCATCGTGCACTTTCAGTGTGAACTTAAACGTGAGTAATGCATGCAGAATACCATATTCAGTGTGTCGCGAAGTAAACATAACGCTTAAATAAAATTTCCAACACTTTTCTACAATAAGGCTAGCTTTTAAGGTGCAAAATAGTAACATATGCTAATTGTCTACACTACACCAACAAAAATTTGAGAATGATATGATCCTATTGAGAGCAATGAATAGATTTATAACGAATGGCACTAATGTTGCAGTTGCCAGTCAGATACTTCAAGAACGATAGTTACAATGTGACTTACTTATGAAACGCTATTCCAGGTTTTTTCCTATCTTGTCTGTTTGTGCAACCATATGCAGCACAACTTGGCCTTATACAAAACACTAGAATCTTAGAAAATGAAATATTCTCAGCAGCTGACACAGTGCAAACAGCCCAATGTTTTGGTACTCCTACGATGTCCGCCGCGGAAGCGCAGTTTTTTCACGAGGTTTCACAGATTTAGCGTTATCTCGTCTCCATATATTCCTTCCTCCATGAAATATATGGAGATGAAATACCGCTTATTCTGTGACGCCGCCTCTAAACTCTCGGCTGATACTGCGCATGCGCGGTGGCGGCGGCGGCCATATTACATATTTATACTTTTGCTATGTTCGCATTGTTTTTGATGCTGTGATTATTTCATTTTCTAAGGTTTCTAAGTTTTTATAATGCCATCTTGGGCTGCATACGGTTGCACAAATAGGCCTAATAGTAAAGAACCTGGAATATCATTTCATAAGTAAGTTGCATTGTAATTATTGTTCTTGAGGTATGCAGTAGGCACTGGCAAGTTTGGTACCTGTCTATAAATATTTAGTCATAGCTCTCAATTGGATGACTTTGTTCTCAAAGTTTTGTTGGTATAGTGTAGAAAATGAGGATACCCTGCGATTTTGCACATTATAGACTAGCATTACTTTTTAACCAGTGTTGAAAATGAGATTTAACGGCGCGATTTTTACGTCGCGATTCTGTGAATTTAGTATTGCGCTTTCTTTCGTCACGTTGTAGTTTATACTGACAGTGTATAATGTGTTAAATTATGCTATGCAATCTAGGAATCTTGATGAAGTAAACGATGTTGCTACCCCATATGCAGTTTGCGATTCAAATACGCGTGAGTGGGTGTGTCTACATTGTTTGATTCCAGGGGCGGATCCAGGATTTTGGTTTGGAGGGGGGGCTTGGCTTGAGTGAATTTTGGTAGTCTTTATTGCCTCCTTGGTCCTCGAATCCGTAGAGCTAAAAAGAAAAAGGTCTCAAAATTACAATGTCGGGAGTGGACCCAGATACTTTTGGGGGGGGGGCTTAAGCCCCCTAGCCCCCCCTCCCTGGATATGACCCTGTTTGATTCTGTAGCGGAAATTTAATAGAGATTGTGGTTAGGTCTACATACAGTCTGTACCAGAATGTTTTTGTTTTTCGACAAGGGACAAAGAATTTTTCTATTATTGTTAGTAATTTCGTGAGAACCATATTACTGACAAAACGTGTATTGCGATGGAAACTACCTCCAGCTATTCCCAATTAAGCTTACGATGTATGGTAACAAGATAACTATTTTTATTCTGGTCTAGGCCGCATTTCAACCTAACGACAAGTGGTGGTAATAAAACTGAAATATCCATTCTGCATCTCCACCATGTAATTCATTGTGGACTTGGCAGAATTAATTTTGGTCCAGGCCGCAACCCAACCCAAGCCCCTCAATTTGGAGACAGTATATCCCGAAAAATAAGCAAGATATCGAAAAATTTTATTCTCTATTTTCGATTTTTTTTTCGTCGTGTTACATAAGAATCCATCATCAAATTTGACTTTTACGAAATTTTTCTTCTACATTTCAACTCAAGACACCTCACTTTTGAGACTATGTATCGAGAACTAGGCAAGATATCGAAAATTTTTATTCTAATATTTTTATTTGTCTCGTCTATTTAAATAAGTATCCATCATCAAATTTGACTTTGAACAATTTTTTCTTCTGAATTTCAACCAAAAACACCTCACATTTGAGACGGAATATCTCGAAAACTAAGCAGGATATAAAAAAAATTACTCTTAATTTTGTATTTGTCTCATCGAGTTACATAATAATCCATCACCAGATTGCGGAGTTACGTTTATCCTAAGTTTTTGTACATATTCCCCGTGTCTATATGGATAACTAATATGGCGGCCACGCCTCCCCACTCCTCCTCCACCCGGCGTCACTTCAATGCGTGTTGAAGTTACCTTGCGTCGTCTCCATATTTTTCTTTCCTCCATGTATCTTACAAGTCTTAAACAAGCAAATCTTTTCCCACCTTAAAATCATAATCGATCTTTAGTTTTTCATCTGTGTACCTAAAAGCTGACTCTTCTTTGCATTTATATTCATCCCATATTGACCTACCCAGCTAGATATCCTTTCCAGATCATCCTGCAGAAGTGGTTTTTCGGTACGATTGTGATTGAGAATGTAACTGGTTGAAAAGTAAAGGTATAACTAAATTCAAGTGTTTCATAACGAAAAAGGTTGATATTAAATGAGTTTTGATAATAATTATTTTTAACATGATGGGAAAATTTTTCAAAAGTGTAAATACATCAGTTATCAATTAAGTTAAATGAAAAGAGTTTATAGCTAAAATAAATAGAAATTCAGGGAATGATAATATAGTAGGGATATTTCTAAAATATACAAAGTTGGATAAAGTATTCTTCCATCAGTTCGGCCAACAAAGAGGGTGTATGTAGTAAGTGACAAACAAAGCGTTAGTTTAAATAACTGGTTCCCAACGGTGGTGGTAGCGCCCACCAGAGGACGTTGAAGAGATCATATAGTGCTTTATGATAAAAAAAATTAGAGAGCGTTGAAAATCAACCCTCGCCTCCTGCTTTCCAGTATTATAGCCGGCATTATAGGCTGCATCAAAGAAGTATTTAATTGCATTCCCATCATTATATGCAGCCGAAAGATTTAGCATCGTCAGCAGTTTACTAGCAAGGAAAAGAAACATATTGTCAATAACTGAATACGGTGATTTAAGATTTCTTATAAGAAATAAAGCACCAAATATTGAAAGATTAGTCATTACACTGATGTTATCCCTCGAGCTAATATTATTAGTTACTTTTTGTTAATATATTTTCATAAAGCAATTTTAAAAATATGTATTTGTTTTCAATATGTGATTTAGGTCATTCGTCCCTAAGCATCACTTTTTGAAAAACGGATAGAACCTAAAACTATGTGTTACGTTATTGATTACAAGAAGGGAGTTGGTGTGTGTGTTTTTTTCCCCTGAACAGGGCAGTGGGTAATTGTTTTCTGAAAGGGGGTGGTAGGCAAAAAAGGTTGGGAATCTACGGTTTAAATTAATTAAACTTGACAAAAAGTTTTTCAAATATAATAGAGCTCAATTGAGATTGATAAATGAAAATTTCATGTTGGGAAAATGGTCGAAAGTAACTGTTTTTGGATATGAAAAAGATACACGATTTTGGGGCAAGCGTAAATTATTGATATTTTCATAATTAAGAGTATTTCTGTAAATTGATAGCTAATAAAACCAATGTGATGATACAATGAATAAAATTAAACACGAGTGAGAAGATTAAATAAAGATTTTTTAGTTTAATTCTAAATTCTACTGATGGGTTAAAATACTATGAAGAAATTTGATCTTTGGATAATTATCACAGGGAAATAAAGTCATATTCCAGAGTTTTTCTAATAGCAAATAAGTCTGTGCTATCTAGTATAAAAATATGAGAACTTTTGGAAGTTCTGAAAATCTGAGTTCTGGCTCTCACATTCAATCATGTTATTTGGTCCCCATATAGTTTTGCATACAATAAATTGTATAATGACTTAAGACAAGTCAAAAGTGTATTGGGCTCTATAGTACTAAGTAGATTCGATCTATCATAACAATTTAGTGCTTTAAGTTAGTCAAAGCTATAAAACTATTCACCACTCATGTATAATTAATATATATCAGTCCTTTACTTTCTATATATTTGTACAATATATTTATTGATTAGCTTATTCTGTATGTCGTTGAAAAAAATGTGCTACGATATCATGTATGCATTCTTAATTCAAACCATTCATGCCATTGTTTCCCTTGTTCCATCATTTAAATTCTCTTTGATTGAGTAAAGGCTTTATCACACAAATACTCTTTAAGCGTATGCCTGAACTGTTCTCTTTTATTACTAATAATCAATCTGTAGGAAGTTTATTGAACATTTGGGCTCCTGAATAGGAAGCAAATTTTTCAAAAAAATTTGTGTTGTGTACTTATAAATTGAAATCAGTTTTATTATGTGTTTCATAATCTTGTACTTGTTCATTCCTTTTAACAACACTCTTAGTGAAAGAAAACATGTACATACAAGGAAATTTCATAATCATAAAATCTACAAAATATTTTATACATGAAATCATTCTTTTTTTCACTTAGTATTCTTATTATATATTTTTAATATTCTCATCATATTATTCTTTGTGAGTCTTCCCTACGCTGATATACAATATCTCAGTTGGCTTTCAAAAAGAAAGAAACAGATAATCATTAGAATATCCCTAGTGCAGAATTCTCTGAGGTATCTGACCATAAATACAATAGGGGTTAGTTTCTTACAGCATTGATCCACGTGATTTTCCCAATTCACGTAGTTTGTAACCTCCCCTTCTCACATAACAGTAAAACTAATTACTGTGTGAGGCTAATGCATTTGGGAGGTTATATCCAGTTTTGTACGCTCAGAAGGGCGTACTGGGATGATTAGCTCCAAAATGTTAATTAATAAAGTAACAATTCGGTTCCAAGAATATCTTTGCTTGGAAACCCGGCCCGTAATGTTAAGCGCAACGATTTTAATAACTTTTATAGGTCTGGCAACGACTAAATGAAAAGCGATAGTACATAGGTATACTTCACTTTTAATATCACAACTTTAACACCGTATTACAAACATCACCACTTAATACATTTCATTCCTAAAATTACACCACAGCCGCAGCAAGACTTTTTGTGCGTGCTTCTGCACGTATTTCTCCTTCTCTCTAAAGACAATAATAATTCCTCTCTGACTCTCCAAAGACAATACTAATCCTACTTAAACCTAAGAGCTTACAACTACCCAGTACAATATTAAAAGCGTCTGTGGAACTCGTTATATTTACAATTTCAGAGTATTTACATTTTTAATTATTAATCATTATTTAATACGAAGATATAATTAATAATATGTATATATATATTGATTGGAGACTAAAGGTTGCAAGTTGTCAATTTGAATCCCTACCAAGTTAGCTTCTTTTGTATCACTTATTTCTCCACTGCTTATGTTTTATAAAAATGTACTGAGTATCTTATTTTTCTTTTAAATTATATCATTTGAGTTTTATTTAGGTTAAATACCAGGTAATTATTTCCCAATCATGTTGCTAGTTTCTGAAAGTTCAGATTTTTGTCTCTAGATTCCATCGTTTAATGTCTGATATCTTCACAGTGCATCATCTAAATAAAGAATTATTTTGTCATTCTCTCCTTTTGGTCTTGGGTTATCATTTATATATAGAATTAACAACAAAGACTCCACCAGCACTGAGTTCCGTGGTTCTTCTGATTTTATAGTGAGCGTGTATGTTACATTATTAAAGACGGCGTTGCTTTTTATAATCGTAAATTGTTTTCTATTTATCAGATATGATCTTATCCATTCAAAAGTCTTACCCCTTAATCCCCATTTTTCTAATTTGATGAGTAGCCTTTGATGACTGACTGTACCAAATGCTTTTGTTAGATTTATAAGTACTGCTGTAGTATATTCTCCAACATCCAAGGATTTTTTTTTTCACCGGATCTACAAATGTTGTAACTACTGTTTCCGTAGACCTGTACTTACTAAATCCTTGTTGAGTTCCTATAATTATGTTTTGTTAATTAAGGAGGTCAATAATTCTCTGTTCCATTGCTTTCCCGAAAAGTTTTGATATACTAGAGATTAGTGACAATGGTCTATAATTGTTTGGGTCTGACCTTTCCCCTTTTTTGAATTTTGGTATTACTTCAGAAATATTTAGAGAATCTTGAAATATTCCACTTGTAAAAGAACGATTTTTTATGTGTACTATAGGTTAAAAGAGATAACTGTTGCATTTTTTAATAAGCATATTTATTTATTTATTTATCAATCTTGTTCCATGGATCCCTGCTGAGGGAGTACCTCTGGGATGTGAAACATGTCATTGTTGATACATATACACATAATATGAGTCATATCATAGTAAATATATATATATATACATATTTTACAAATACAAGAAATAATAATAAACATACTTTTTTGCAACTGAGTTTTGCAAACGTCATAATGAGTACAATTAATTATTTTCTTCAAATTCTTGAATGGAGTAGAAGGAGTTGCCAATAAGATAATCTCTAAGTTTTTGTTTAAATACATCTTTATTATCTGAAAGCTGTTTTATACGATTAGGTAGTTTATTAAACAGATGTATCCCAGAATAATTAACTCCTCTTTGTACTAATGACAGAGATGTTTGTGTTTTATGCAAGTTATTTCTGTTTCTTGTATTGAAACTGTGTACCTGTGAATTAGGTGTAAACAGGTTAAAATTTTCTATGACAAAGCTCATGAGAGAATATATATACTGAGAATACATTGTAAGAATATTGAGTTTCTTAAAGAGTTGTCTGCAAGAAGTCCTTGGTTTTACCCTACACAGAAACCTAATAGCTTTTTTCTGTGCTATGAAAACTTTTTTACTTTGTGAAGAGTTTCCCCAAAAAATTATGCCATATGACATTACTGAATGAAAATATGAGGAGTACACCTGTTTCATTAATTCTAGATCTGCTGTTAGAGAAAGTGTTCGTATTGCGAAGGTGACACTACTTAACTTTGTCAGTAGTGTAGTGATATGATCATGCCAACAGAGTTTCTGATCTATTTTAATACCAACAAATTTTATACTCTCTGTTTCTAAGATTGTGTTGTTTTTATAGTTTATACATATATCTGGCTGTGCATAGTTTTTTGTTTTAAACCTAATATAATGTGTTTTTTCAAAATTTAATTTTAATGAATTTGCCTTAAACCAATTTGCTACTACTCTAAGTACTTCATTTACATTAAATTCTATTGTACTGTTTGGTGTTTTACGCACAGTCAGGTTAGTGTCATCTGCAAATAAAACGCTCTTCACTTTGTCGGATAAATTTCCAGGAAGGTCTTTGATGTATAACAGAAAGAGGAGGGGACCTAAGACAGAGCCTTGTGGAATTCCATGTTTTATTTTCTCCCAGTCTGATGAAGCATCTTTACTGATTTTAGAATAAAAAATTGAAACTTTTTGCATTCGGCTTTCAATGTATGATTTAAACCATTTACCTGCGGTCCCAAAAATACTATAGTATTCTATTTTTTTTTCAAAAGTAAGTCATGATTTACACAGTCAAATGCTTTTGCAAGATCACAAAATATTCCTACAGGATTCATTTTATTATTCAGTTCCTCAAATGTGTTATTTAAAAATGAATATATAGCCATTTCTATGGATGATCCTTTTTTGAACCCATATTGTGAATTAGTGAGGATATTATAGTGTGTAACATGTTTTATTACTCTACTATACATGACTTTTTCACAAACCTTTGAGAATGTTGAAAGTAATGAAATGGGACGATAGTTGTCTACACATGTTACTTCTCCTTTTTTAAATAATGGTTTTACAACAGCATATTTTAGTCTATCGGGAAAAACACCTTGTATTAAGGATTCATTACAAATGTGAGCAAGTACATGACTGATACAGTCTGAACATCTTTTCAGTAATTTACTTAAAATATTGTCATAGCTGGAAGAATTTTTAGGTTTTAATTGTTTAATGAGTTTATTTATTTCTGAGACTGTTACTGGTGGAAATTTCATCTCCACAAAGCTATTTGGGAAAGCAGTCTCAAGAAGCCTTAGAGCACTATGTGGGGATTGCTTTTCTATGCCTAATTTATCTACTACTGACGTAAAATGTTTGTTAAATATTTCACAAACTTCCCCTACTTCGCTATACACATATCCATTTTGATCTATTTTTATGTCTTTAGAGTCATTTACAGTTTTTCCTGTTTCAGTCTTTATTATATTCCATATTGTTCTCATTTTATTGTCTGAATTTTCTATTTTCGCCGATATGTACCTGTTCTTGGCCTTCCTTATTACATTTCTTAGTCTTTTAGAATAAAGTTTATAGTGAACTTTCAGCGCATAGTTATCTGATTCTCTCATTTTTAAATAAAGGTCCCTCTTTGTTTTACTAGAGATTCTAATACCCTTTGTTATCCATCCCATGCCCAGTTCATTGTTTGGAGTGTTGAGAATTTTCCTTTTTTTGAAACTACCTTCAAAAAGTGTTAGAAATATATTCAGAAAGGAATCAGATTTCGCATTAATACCCTGCGCATTATATACTTCTAACCAGTTTTCATTGTTTAAGGTATCTATGAAGTGTTTTATATTATTTTCACTAATATTTCTTCTATAAACCCAGCTTTTCTTTATCTGTTTAACAGTGTTCCTGGACTCGATACATAATAGCTGGGCATCATGATCTGAGATACCATTTATTACTGGAAGTATGCTGTAATTACTGCACTGAGAAATATCCATAAAAATTATCAATTGCAGTCCTGCTATTATATTGTATTCTTGTAGGAAAATTTACAAGTGCTGTTAAGTTAAAAGACAAGGCTTCCATATCTAATCTATCATTGCTGTGATTCAGAAAGTCAACATTGAAATCTCCACATAATACTATTTGTTTGTTATTTGTAAAACTTAGTAGCAAAGACTCTAAATGAGATAAAAACAGTCTGAAATTACCTGAGGGGGCCCTGTAAATTGCTATCACTATCAGCTCTTCCTTATCATATTCTAGTTTAGTAACACAACATTCAAAGTGTTGTTCTATACAATACTTACTTACAACTACACTACTGCATTCAATATTATTTTTAACAAAAATGGCAACTCCCCCTTTCTCCATTTTACATCTGCAGAAATGAGAGCTTAATTTATAATTTGGGATGGACAGCTGAGATATTCCTGTATCAGACAAATGATGCTCAGATATACACAAAACGTCTACATTAAAATTTCTGGAATTTTGAATCTCTTCTAGGCTTAAGGTAATGTCATCAGTTTTATTAAATATTCCTGTTATATTTTGGTGGAAAATACTGGTCTGAACACTTTGACGCAATGACTTTGAATTGTTTATTTTATTATTACATACTGGTATATCAGTTGGAATTTTTAATTTCAACAAATTATGATCATCAGAGACATTAATTTCCTTTAGACATCTTAATAAATCTATTTTATTTATTTATTGGATATCTTATCAGTTTCTGTAGACGATTTGTTTTTAATGACTATAATTTTTTCAAATTCTTTTTCTGTAGCCGGACTTGGGAATTCTGAATCTTTATTCACTTTAATGCCTGAGTAGTCATCGCCTGTTGACATGTTACTGTGACTGTTAATCATTTTTCTGCTATATTTAAATAATGTTTGTTTAATGTGCATATAATTTGTTTAAAAGCATCTACTATCCTTATTATATACAATCTGCTCAATGTTTTGATCCTGTTTTTTAATATGATTTTTCAATAATTTTTTATAATTTTCTTTCTTTATTGTCACTTCTGTGTAGTATCCTATGATTGCTGTCTGATTTTACCTTATAAATCTTATTTTTTAATTCATTGTTACACGTTAGAAGATATATTCAGTGAAGGGTACCCATCCCTTCACAATCTAATAACTCACTTAAATGTTCCTTGCATTTCATATCATCTTATGTATTCCATTTTTTTGTGTTGTTTTGAATATTAATTTTTTTAATGGTAACGCTATGTCTTTCTAATAACTTGCTATCCTTTTGAATTAGTTACATTTTTAATCTGTTGCATAGCAATTAAACGTTTCAGTGTATGTTTATCTGCTTAAAAGGTTCTTAAATAATTCAATATACTGTTTAGTTTAGAGCCTGTATTCTTCAACTAGCCACGTTTCCTGATGTTCTACTTCATTTTTAATACTAATTTCTTGTGAATAGTTATCTGATAATGATGTATGTTGTATATTTGTCTTCTAGTAATAGGTATGTAAGATGTAACGTTATGAAACGTCACTTTTCAGAGAGGGTATTGAGGCTAACTGCTAAGCTTTCTCATTGTGGCAGTGCGGTCATCACGGGCGCTGGGAGGTGGGTGCAAATGGGCGCACTTGCACTCCCTTACCATGAAAGAATATACGCAAAACAAATTAGGAAATAAAAATTTCATTAATAAATTCAATGTTAGAGTAATAACTTAAGGTGTCTAGGTTGCTGTCAAAATTTGTTCAACACATCGTCAATAAATTTAGTTTCCTCTTTCCCCAGTTTCCTGTGTACACTGAGCATGCACAGACCATTTAACCTCACGTTTCCCTACGTTGACCGGTTACACGTCTTGACCCGTCGTAATGTACTAAATGACCGTTTAACGTTAGATGTTATCGCCTTGAATGGTTAGGGCAATCTTGATTGCCTCGCAAACCACTGGCTACAACGGGGTGGCTTGAGCAATCAAATCTGCGTATTCAGGAAGGAATTCATTTAAGGCCGCGCCACTCACTTCATCTTTCATGAACATCTCATACAACGTGGTAGCCTCGGCAGTAAAATTCTATAGAAAACATCCATAAACATTTTATAAATTTTCTGCCATTGTTAGAAATGAGGGTTGTCCAATTTTCTTATATTTTCTGCGGGTAGTTGTATAAGCGAAAATACTTTTTTCTGTGCAGAGGAAAAACGTATTCTTAGAGAAAAAAGAACTAAGTATAATATAGAATGAAGATAGATATTCTGAAACTTTCTACTGTACTTTCAGATGGTTTATTTGATCTGTAGGTCTACCTTGCCACTATTCGAAGACGTTTAAATTTAACATAAGATCGTTGCTAATTTTTCGAGCTTTCTTGAAAATAACAGCGAACTCAAACGTGGCATTATCACGGTGAGATTGAAGCAAGTCCGTTAATTTATTTATGTGATCGTGCATTGCCTTTGTTTCACATTTACTTTTTGTAATTTGTTGCACACTGATTTACAGTAAGTTTGGCGGAAAAGGCAGGAATCACTAAGAATGTCACAATGTATGTTGGAGCCGTTGCAGTCGTGAAGAGCTGATATGCTTTTGTTTTCGTTATCGAGTTTGGTGCTTTGTGCGAAAGTTCTTCTAAAACTCGTACGATAATAATAAAGTTTTCAGAAAATTTTCTTATACTCGTACTTTCTTTCCAACGCGTTTTACCGAAGGGAGGAATATTTGGAATTTTATTTCGTCGTAATGTACTCTCTCTAAAAAAGATGTCCTTTGTAGTCCCAGCAGCACTTCTCACTGACATTGTTCGAGGCATTGATCACAAGGTTCAATATATGGCTTGCACAGTAGAAGAATAGGGCTGTAGGATACTAGCCATTAATAATTTTCTGAACACCACCTACATGACCAGTATAGCCGACGTATCCTTGACCAACGGGCTTATTTAAATCAAAATTGCAATCTACTAAAAAGTGAATAATAGTTTCTGAAACGGCTTTCGCGTTCAACTCTTGTAGCACCACATATACCAGTAAATCTTACAAATTATTGGGTTTTTATTTTCTTTATCACAATGTAAGTAGCGAACACCAATTGATAATTGCACATTACCACTGATATCTGTAGTCTCATCAGCTAACACCGAAAAAGACGAAGCATGCTTCACCTGCTCAATTATTTTGCTCTTCAGAATATCACAACAAATATCTTTTCTAGGTCATTAGAGGCGGGATGGGACTGGGGGACAAGGAACGGGAAGGAATTCGCCCATGGCCTTTTAAAGGAAGCATCTCGGCATTCGCCTGGAGTGATCTGGGAAACCATGGAAAACCCATATCTGGATGCCCGGACGGAGAATCGAACCGGCGTCCTCCCGAATGCGAGTCCAGAGCGTTAACCACTCACCGACCACACTCGGTAACAAATATCTATCAATTCATTTGGAATTTGATGTGATATATACAAGGAATTTTTTGCTCCCAACTCTAAATGATTTTTCAAAATCTTATCCCCAGAATCAACTCGAAAATGCAGCAAATCTGTGAAAACAGAACCCTCATCGACTGTCCCGCGAAGTGGAAGATCATGCTGTCCACAAAATAAAATTGCTGACACAATTAATTTCACATGGTTTTCTTCAACTTCCTTGCGATATACCATATTAAAATATTCGTGAACACTCAGTTTCCCTTCCGTCGAAGATTTTTTAAAATTTTTTTTAAAGAAGGAAGTCGTCACAATGCCACTCATTTGTCGCATGAGACTGTGCAGCTTCGTGAAACTTATGATAACCATTCATGATAAACATATATATTAATATATTATTTATATAACTATATATGAATATACAATTATATAAACGAAATAGTATTTTTATAAATATATCTGTTTCACTATAGATAATAATGTTTTATGTACCAACATTTTTTTTTCTAACTGCTTGCTTGATGTGAGTCACGCAAAAGCCAACCGTCCGCAGACTGTTTCAGCTCGTCCGGCCGCCGATATACGACTCACTCGCCCTCACGTTTAACATCCCCAATCACTTGGCAGGTATAAAACTTCACAAAAAATGGCCTGTCTTTTCAAAAGTATTTTTTAAACGTTAATATTATTCAGTATAAACTTCAGGATGCCTCAACTATATTTTTCGATGTTTGGAAATACAGTTTTCAAACCTCCTGGCAACATTTTAAGCCAGACTAAATAATCTGGCTTATTTGTTTTATTAAATATAAAATTTAAATATATTAAAATTTCGAAATGCCTCATGTATTTATCTATTTTTTCTTAAAAGTCTAAAGTGCCCGCGACCTTTCAGCCAAGTCTTCGATTTTGTAGTCAGCCAAGAAGTGTGATACAAATTTTCGTGGTGACTCAAATACCTATCCAGAAATATTTAACAGCTCTCCTACTGTAAGTTTTTTCAATTCTTAAGCCTTGTTTCCACGGTGTGTGGCGTGACAAACGCCAAGAAGCTCGAGGTTTATACTCGTGGACTTGTGGCTGGTTGAATTCAAGGCTTCACGGTGTTCCCATTTTCCTTCATTTTTGTGACTTGAGCTGATTTCATTTTCCAGTTATTACTTGTCTTGCTTTTGAAAATATCCGTTAACATGTTACGTATGTTTGTGGAGTGCGTGCTCTTTCTAGCACTAATTTGTACGTATTTGGAAACACGTTCTTTCATCCCACCACAAAATAGGGTCCAAGTCTCCCGGTAGAAGTTGTTCAGTTAAATATTTATCCACCTATATAATAGATGAAGCATTGGCATCTGGAACTAGAAGTCTCTCACGTTGGCTGACAGACTCATCGAACTCGATGCATACTGCGGGTTTTTATACCATCAGTACATTCCTTCGATGACAAACACAAATTTTAAATCAGCTCTTTTAGATTGTAGTGAATTGCCAGATAACCATACGGCTGACAATATAGCTAACTATTAGGTAAAATTGGTATTTGATCGATATGAAATAAGTTTCAAAGTGTGTGATATGGTAACTGGCAAAGCAGCAAACGTAAAAGTGGTAGCTGCTTCTTTGAACCGGAGGTAAATAACACGTTTCACTCGTTGCTTTAATTTGGCCGTTCAGTCTGCAATTAGAAGTTCTATTGAGAGAACTGTCTACAAAATAAAATCTACCGTCCAATTTCTTAAGTGAAGCAGCCATGCAATTGAAAATTGCATGAGATGCAAAGAAAAATGGGTATTTTTACCTTAAGATTGAAGCAAAGAGTTCCCACTGGATGGAACTCCACAAAAACCATGTTATGTAGGTTTTAACTCTTAACAACCTCATAATTGCAGTATTAAAATTTGACAATTATCATGTGACAGTTACAGAGTCTGAATGGGAAATTGTTCAGTAGATCGTAAATAAGTTTGGAGAATTTTTTGAAGTAACGGAGGAGTTATTTGCTTAAAAAGCGGTGTATCTCTCAAAGATAAGCATATTGGATTATGGTATGAAAAAAATAGTAAAATTACATCTCAAAATAAACACCTCTTGGAGCAGGTTAGGAATAGGCGAGGATATTGCCGCATGAACGCCAGTGTACCGTCTGCCAGCATGGCGCAGCGGGTAGCGTCACGAATTGCGGTACCGAAGGTCGCCGGTTCAATCCCGCCCACTGACAAAAATTATTTAATTCTGTTTATTATTTCCAGAAGATTCTACATGTTTCCTAAGGTCACTTGTAACTTCTACACATTTCACTTGTTAACTACTCTTGTAATCTCTAGTACGTTCTATCTGTGTATAAATAGAAGGGCATTCTGCCCAAGAGGCAGTCAGTGCTGCGTGTATGTTTGAGTTCTCAATAAACCTGTTCTCAGTTTAAGGGCTGTGTTCATTGACAAGTAACCTTCGAATTCACACCTGCCCCGGTTCCAACGCGACATAGTTTGGTGGAGACGCCGGGTACCCTGTGCAACAGCTGCATCGTCGTGGCTCCGATTAGGCAACGTAAAAGTCGCCGCCTACACGGACTGGAACTGGACTACAAAGGATATACTCAGTACGTCCTTCCGAAAGTCCGCGTCATTAGGAAACCCATGGCGGCAAGCCAGCTGCACAGTCGACACCCATCGGTGTTCTCTGGAGACGCTGGACAGGATCCTAACAAATGGCTAAAAGGGTTCGACCGAGTCGCCAAGTACAACAGGTGGGATCATACCATGTGCTTGGCAAATGTTTATTTCTATCTGGACGGAACCGCCCAGCAGTGGTTCGAGAACAACGAAGAGAAGCTGAATAACTGGGAAATGTTCCAGACGGAACTTAAGAAAACGTTTGGGGACCACCAGCGACAAATCCGCTCGGCGGAAGAACAACTGAAGAACCGGGCCCAACGACATGGGGAGCCGACGCAATCTTACATACAGGATGTTTTGGCCCTATGCAACGTAGTCAACCCGAATATGACTGAAGCCGACAAAATCACGCACCTAATGAAAGGTATTGCAGAAGACATGTACCAAGCTCTTCTGATAAAAGACGTCGCTACGACGGAAGAGTTCATCAAGTGGTGCCAGCGGATTGAGGAGATGCAACAAAGGAGGGTTGGGCGAAAGAAGTATGACAGACTTCCCAACGTAGTCCCTATGGCAGTTGTGGATGACCAGCACGACTTTGCGTCTCTCATACGACAAATTGTGAGAGAAGAATTACAACAGTTCATGGCAGCTGGGACTCTTGAACCGAGTGAGCATCAGATCATGGCCATGGATGTAAGCCCAGTGGGTCATGAAGGAGCCGACGCGGCGGAAAAAGAGGTATTTCAGACAATAGCTCCTGTCTGCCGAGCCAATCGCACTCGACGTGAAGAATGGCCTCGCCCTGATATGACGTATGCTGCAGCTGCCAAACGGCAGCCTAGGAACCGGCCGACACGGCCACAACCAAATCCTCCGGCACCTATGACGTCCCGCAGACGAACGGACGTCTGGAGGACAGAAGACAACGCGCCAGTATGTTTCCACTGTGGGCGCACTGGTCATGTCATACGCTACTGCAGAGAGAGAAGACGAGTATTTGACGATTATTTTGCCGCAAGACGTCCGCCATCCGAACAGTTCTACCCCAGGCAGCCACCCGCTGACGAGTTCGGTCGACCTACGGGAAGAAGCCCATCGCCGTACCCTAGACGAGGTCGATCCCCGACGCGCCGCTGCCGTTCATCGTCGCCGGACAGAGCTACCAGCCGCTCCCCTAGCCGCCGCACGCAGGAAAACTAAGCAAGGCGACCATCTACGGAGGTGAGGCCGCCGCAGATGAAAATCCTCCATGGATGACAGTCACTAAGATGTCGGGAAATCTCATCAACGTTATAATCGACGGCCAACCTGTCCGGGCGCTGGTTGATTCAGGAGCTTCTTTCTCCGTATTGTCGGACAATTATCGTCGCACACTAAAGATGACAATGTTCCGTGATACGGGGGCAACTGTGCTAAAGGTCGCAAATGGAAAGTACGTCCAGCCAGCTGGAGCTTGTGTCGCGAGAATAACCATCAACAACAGGACCCAGCCAGTTGAATTTGTCATTTTAACAGAATGTAGTCATAATGTCATCCTTGGATGGGACTTCCTTAAGGCATCCCAAGCTGTCATTGACTGTGGAACGTCTGAGCTGCAAATTGAAGAAGTCGTTGCGACGGGTACACGTAACACAGAATCTTCTGGGAAGTTATTCGCCGTTGACAACGTGACAATCCCGCCGTTCGCAATGAGAAGAGTCCCAGTCAAAAACACGGACGACCGCAACCTTGAAGTGCTTGTCGATAGTAGAAAGTTTATTAGGCTCACGAAAGAAATCTACATACCAGCGGCTATCATAAGCATTATCGGTGGTCGAGGAGACATTTGGATCACCAACTGTCACGAGCAGTCACAAATTATCCCCAAGGGAATGTGCATAGGGACAGCTGAACCAGTCCAGGAGGGCGAGCTCAACGTCATTAACGAAGATCCATGCTCTGTTACTAGTACCGACAACACGCTGGAGGAAACAACTATGGAACTGCCAATAGGGTCCGGCCTGACCAAGGAACAACACCACCGGGTGTTAGCTATACTACGCCAATTCTCTGGTGTATTCACACCCCAGCAAAAAAAAGGTCAGACGAAACGGCCCACGATAAAGCATCGTATCAATACTGGGGATCATCCGCCCATTAGCCAGCGCTCGTACCGATTGTCACCAGTCGAAAGGCGAATAATTCGAGAGGAAGTGGAGAAGATGTTGCATAATGACATTATTCAACCTTCGGAGAGTCCTTGGTCATCTCCGGTGGTCCTCGTAAAGAAGAAGGATGGTACGTGGCGATTCTGTGTCGACTATCGGCGGCTGAACAAAATCACAAAGAAAGATGTCTACCCACTGCCGCGCATCGACGACGCCTTAGACTGCTTGAAAGGAGCTACATACTTCTCAACCATGGACATGCAGACAGGCTACTGGCAAATCGAGGTTGACGAAGCTGACAGAGAAAAGACGGCTTTTATTACACCTGATGGCCTCTATGAATTCAAAGTAATGCCATTCGGATTATGCAACGCTCCGGCCACATTCGAACGCATGATGGACTACTTACTTCGACACCTTAAGTGGACGACGTGTCTTTGTTATTTAGATGACATTGTTGTTTTCTCGAAAACATTTGAAGAACATCTGAGTCGCCTGTCAACGGTGCTGAAGTGTGTTCAGACTGCAGGACTCCGCCTCAATCCGAAGAAGTGCCTCTTCGTCGCCAGAGAGATAAAAATCCTGGGGCACCTGGTCAACGGAGATGGCGTCCGCGCTGATCCAGATAAAGTAAGGGCAGTCATGGAATTTCCAACTCCTCAGCACATTCGTGATGTGAGAAGCTTTCTTGGGCTGTGCTCATACTTCCGGCGTTTCATAAAAGGATTCTGTAACATGGCACGTCCACTGCAAGAACTTTTGCAGGGAGACGCCAAGTTTTACTGGGATGAAACTAAAGAAAGATCTTTCCAGGCACTTAAGGAGGCTCTAACTTCCGCACCAGTTCTAGCCTTATACGACGAGAATGCAGAAACTGAACTTCACACTGACGCCAGCGGTTATGGGATCGGTGCAGTGCTTGTGCAAATTCAGGAAGGTGCTGAGAAGGTGATAGCCTATGCATCAAGAGTATTCTCTAAGCCCGAGATAAACTACTCTACAACCGAGAAAGAATGCCTCGCAGTTGTCTGGGCTATCAACAAGTTTCGTCCGTATTTATTCGGCAAACCTTTCACCGTCGTAACAGACCACCATTCTTTATGTTGGCTAACCAGCTTGAAGGATCCATCAGGTCGACTAGCAAGATGGGCACTTAGACTTCAAGAGTACGACGTCACGGTGGTATTCAAAAACGGACGCAAACACAAGGATGCCGACAGCCTTTCAAGGAATCCTTTAATAGAACACAACAGCATGAATGGAATTTCAGCCCTCGCTGAATTAGGTGACGTTGCAGCTGAACAGAGGGAAGATTCAGAGTTATTAAGAACCATAGACGCCTTGGAGAAAGGAGAACCGGCCAAAGGAGGGTTTCAATTGATAGATGGGACATTGTATAAGAACAACTACGATCCACTAGGCCCCAAGTGGCTTCTGGTCGTTCCAGCTCATCTCCAGCCAGCTATTCTCAAGTATTTCCACGACGCTCCAATATCCGGTCATCTGGGATTTGTGAAGACCCTGGACCGAATCAGACGCAGGTATTACTGGAAGGGTCTCTACCGATCTGTCAAGCATTATGTGAGTCACTGTAAAGAGTGCCAGCGACGGAAACATGTGCCGCAATTACCTCCAGGTCATCTAGTACCAATTCCACCTGCAGCAGTTCCATTCCACCGAATTGGGATCGACCTTTTGGGGAGGTTCCCGAAGTCGACAACCGGTAACCGATGGATAATAGTCTGCACCGACTACCTCACGCGCTACGCTGTCACCAAACCTGTGCCGACTGCAGAAGCTCCAGAGGTTGCAAAATTTCTAGTAGAAGACATTATTTTGAAGCATGGAGCACCACGTGTGATGATATCCGATCGTGGAAAGGTATTCCAGTCAAGACTAGTATCAGAGGTCATGTCAAGATGCGACGTTGTCCACAGGATGACAACTGCATACCACCCTCAGACAAACGGTCTCACAGAACGCTTCAACAAGACATTAGCCGATATGCTGTCGATGTATGTGGATGTTGAGCAGAAGGATTGGGATACAATACTGCCAGTGGTCACATTTGCTTATAATACAGCAAGGCAAGATACGACAGGCTTCACTCCGTTTTTTCTGCTCCATGGCCGTGAAGCTGAGACCACAATGGATACGCTGTTCCCATTCCAGCCGGACGACACTCAGGATGACTATATAAAACAGCTCATTACCAGGGTCGAAGAAGCAAGACAGCTGGCTCGCATACGAACACTGGCCACCCAGGAGAGGGACCGTCAGCGGTATGACGGCAAGCACCGACCTGTTGCGTACAACCCAGGAGATCTCGTATGGATTTTTACCCCTGTCCGGAAGGTTGGGCTATCAGAAAAGTTACTGAAGCGGTACTTTGGTCCGTATCGTGTCATACGCCGCCGGTCAGACGTCACATACGAAGTCGAGGATTATGAGCCGTCCTCGAAACGACGAAAGCGAAGGGACATTGTTCACGTCCTCCGCATGAAGCCTTACTACAATCCTGACGAGCAGCTAGGCACAACCAGCTTCTTGTTCAAGGACTCTGAGGACGGTTTGGATACTGAGGAAGTCGGACAGGAAGATAATAGTACAAACAGGAGGGGCCCTCCAGAACTGCCATACAGAGGACCCACGACAAGATCAAGATCCAGGACACTTCAGCGTGCCCCAAAAGAAATCTAACAGCGGGACGCTGTTTTCCTCAGGAGAGGGAGCAATGCCGCATGAACGCCAGTGTACCGTCTGCCAGCATGGCGCAGCGGGTAGCGTCACGAATTGCGGTACCGAAGGTCGCCGGTTCAATCCCGCCCACTGACAAAAATTATTTAATTCTGTTTATTATTTCCAGAAGATTCTACATGTTTCCTAAGGTCACTTGTAACTTCTACACATTTCACTTGTTAACTACTCTTGTAATCTCTAGTACGTTCTATCTGTGTATAAATAGAAGGGCATTCTGCCCAAGAGGCAGTCAGTGCTGCGTGTATGTTTGAGTTCTCAATAAACCTGTTCTCAGTTTAAGTGCTGTGTTCATTGACAAGTAACCTTCGAATTCACACCTGCCCCGGTTCCAACGCGACAATATGTTGGAGACGTTGACAAAATGATTCGGTGAAACATAATCTATTGAACTGGTTGGCCAGTCCATTTCCTGGATCAAAGGTTCAGAAAACAAGGATTTGGGAAGGTCAGTCGTTTCCAGGAATCTTATCAAACCATTATTACGAGGGTAAACCGAATAATTACGTCATCACGTTTTAGATCACATCCAGCTCATGACTTTAATGAGCATGAAGAAGAAGTTCGTATGCCTGAACTACCAACAACACCAAGTTCTTCTATTTGGAACAAGTTCGATGAACGTATCAGCCAACTACAGGGACTTCAAATTCCACATGCCAAGACTTCGGCTATTACAGAGGTGGATAATTATTTAACTGAACATCTTCTACCGAGAAACTTGTGGATCTTCTTGGGATGAAAGGAAGGGAATATTTCCAAGTTTGTGCATATTACAGCTAATAAAAAACTATTAATTTCAACAAAATCTGTACCGTGTAAAATATATTTTATTTTTTCTTATGGCTTTGACGTTGAGGTCATTAGAGACTGGAAAGGACTTGCGGTAAGAAACGGGAAGCAATGGCCATGACCCTATTAAAGGATGCATCCCAGTATTCACCTGGAGTGATATGGGGAAACAAAGGAAAACCCAAATCTGGATGCCCGGACGGGGATTCGAACCCACGCCCACCAAAATGCGATGCCAGAGCGTACCGCTCACCCACCACGCTCGGTCGCTGATTATTTATATTTTAAAAAAATGGAAAATGAAGTGGTTTCATATCACAAAAATTAACACAAATGCTTTTTGGAATAGTAATATGAAGTGGTATAGTATTTTGTAAATTGCATCATTTTTATTGCGAATTTAGTGTTCTGATTTGAACACAAAGTAATCACTAAATACAAATTTCATTGTTTTACTTATTATTTGTTAGTAAAATCCTCCCCATCAATTAATCAATTCCTCATCAGCGTTTGACCTTCAAAACAACATGCGAAAGAATCAGAGAGTAGTTATTTGCCATTAAGAAGTAAATCGACTCCAAACGATTTAACCAAAAGAACTGATATCCCATCGCTGCTCCTAAGCTTAAATAGTTTCTTCCTGGGAGCGTCTGAAACACTGGTGATTTCCCACGGTAAACTAGGGCTGCTGATATTTTTTAAAATATCGACTTTTCCATATTTTTTTTTTTTTTTTCAACATCGGATTTCTATATATCGAGAAAAAGTATCGATATATTGACTAAAAAATCGTCACAAAAAAAAATCGTGTAAAAATACAATTTAATTTAATTGCGATGGCGCACTCTCTCCGGTGGTAGTTCCCTTAGTTATGTATTTTCCCTGTAAAGCAATACAGTGATAGGGACAGTGCATCTGTTATTTTGAAGATTTATATATGTGCGGAAGACGTAGTGAGTGGTCAGAATTTGGTTGCTGTGGTTTGGACAGTAGCTGGAGTGGCCGACAGGTAGCCACCTATCCTGGATTCCACAGAGAAAACGAGACAGTAGGACAATAGGGTGGAGAGCGTGGCGGGACACTCGAGTGTGAGCAGTGGACGTTACCACATGTGAAAAGTGGTGAAGCGCGCAGACATTGTATCCCGCGCTCCAAGGCCTTTACCAAAAGATGTGTTACAAGTGACGCAACGAGACGCTGCCGCCAGGATTGAGTGAGGGACTGCCGTCCGATTCTGTCACGCAACAGCCTGCAATCACGGTAAAAGAATGAACTTTACTTAATTGCACCGACCGGACCATCGAGGTCTTTTGAGACGGGAAAGGATGGGGGGCAAGGATGGGGGCAAGGAATGGGAAGGAATTCGGCCATGGCCTTTTTGAAGGAAGCATCCCGGCATTTGCTTGGAGTGATTTGGGGAAACCATGGAAAACCCAAATCTGGATGCCCGGACGGGGATTCGAACCGCCGTCCTCCCGAATACGAGGCGAGAACGTTAACCGTTACACCGCCCCGCTCGGTTTTTTTTGTTGTCAATTATGTATGACTTGTCTATATTAATTTAATGTAAATGTACTCATTTTCAATCATTTGTTTTCACCAGGAGAAAGTTGATAATCAGTCAATATGGAAAATTAATTATGATTCTGCTTCAGTTGTAATTTTAAGTAAAAATAAATACCTTATATGCCAATAATTGCTCCTCCCGTTTACTGTTTAGAATTGATAATTTATATTGACCTTTCTAAAATTATATTCAAATTTTATTTTTCGCGCCCAAGTAAAATCCCTGTTTGATTATAAAAGTAACTCTGAAAGGTATAAAGTATTATTTATTTTTTTATTATCATATATGATGATTTACAAATTTTTATTTTAAATTCATTCAGCATTTTTGGTAAATTATTCAACCAAGTATTGTGGCTGTTTGTTGATAGAGGTATGTAAAATATTGTTCTAAACCAAGTCTTCACTTTCTGAAACAGAATGTGTTCTCATGGAGTTGCGGATCGATTTTTTCCCTTTTTTATTTCTCTTGACATTTATGAATTTTATAGTTTTTACTAAAATTAGAGTCATAATGTGTGAGATTGATAAAACAAAACAACTGAGGCATTCTTTTTGTTGGAAGTTTTGTTATCATAGTATACATAATGGCTAAGTCACTTGATTTTTTTTTACAAGAATTGGTTTTGGTGGAAATTTATTTCTGATTGTAGCTTGATAACTTATTCTGAATCGACCTTCTATTGTGGTTTAATTTTTGCACAATAGCAACAGTTTATCTGCATTTCCCAATATCTCTGCTAACACCCAGTTTTGAAGAGGGCATACTTCCCTCGGCAACATGCCTGCTCATTTCATACTATTAACAGGTGTCCAACTCGTTCTTGGCGAGCGATGCCGTGTCTGAATTGTTACATCTGAGTAGGCGGTGTAGCAATAACTTTCCATTTAGATATAGCAACAAAGTAAAATTTAATGTGTTACTTAAGCTACCCGACCTTCACGCATAACAGAAATTTTAGGGTAATTGCGTCACACAGAGGAAAACAATTAATGTACAAATTTGCACCAAAACCTTTCACATTTGGTGTTGACAATGGATAAATATAAGGAAAATTACCATTATTGGCCTTTCTTATTATTTGTGGGCGATACCATTTATTTGCACCAAATAAACAGGAATACCTCTTTCACTCACCTGGCATCCCCTGATCTCATCAGCCATAAGAATCGAAAGCTTCCTTTTACCTCTGAAATTCAGATGGAGAAAGTGTTCCTATTGCAAAGGTAGTACTAGTTAACTTCTTCAGTAGTGAAGTGATATCTTCGTGCCAACAGAGTTTCTCATCTATTTTAATACCAAGGAATTTTATGCTCTTTGTTTCTAAGATTGTGTTATTTTTATGGCTTACTTTTAAATCTGGCTGCCCATAATTTTTTGTTTTAAACCTAGTATAATGTGTTTTTTTTTTTTAATTTAATTTTAATGAATTTGCCTTAAAGCAGTTTCCTACTTCACTAAGTACTTCATTTACATTAAACCCTAGATTACTGTTTGGTTTTATTATCACTGTCAGGTTAGTGTCATCTGCAAAGAAAACATTCTTAACTTTGTCAGATATTTTTCCAGGAAGGTCATTGTTGTATAACAAAAAGAGGAGGGGTCCTAGGACATAGCTTTGTTGAATTCCATGTTTTATTTTCTCCCAGTCTGATGAAGCATTTTTACTTATTTTAGAATAAAAAATGGAAACCTTTTGCATTCGACTTTCCATGTATGATTTAAATCATTTACCTGCGGTTCCATAAATACCACAGTATTCCATTTTTTTAAAAAAGTAATTCATGATTTACACAGACAAATGCTTTTGCAAGATCACAAAATATCCCTATGGGGCAAGGTGGAATTGATTATGATGACAGGAGTCCAACTCAATTAAAAACTATGAGTTTCTAGTGGAGAAATGAAGTAAAATTTGACACATTAGTGATGGTTAGTTAAGCTCCGTTTATAATTAAAATTTGCGGCATATAAATATATCAGGATAGAAAGGGATTTCACGTTTTGAGTAAATGCGGTATAGGTACACGGAAATTCACGAATTTTAGACTTTTCTTATGTTTTGGGGAAAAAGCATTGTCCTTCAGAGTTTCAATGAGTGAGTGTGAAAATATTTTGAAATTTGCAGACGAATAACTTCCAAACTATTGCGTCTGCAAAGCTTGATGATATCTATGTATAATAGAAATCTGAGGCATGTAGCATTATCCAGACCGAAAATTTGTTAGTGGTATAACGAAACTATTGCCCAATTCTTTTGATGCTATGCAACAAGAACGTAACCAATTCGGGCTAAATATATAACAATGAAGTAGCTACCATATCTGTTGTATTATGATTAGTTCTCAATGATAATACTTTTGTGACAGCTGAAGACCGATTATAAAAACCTTTCCAATATATCCAGACAAGAATTCCAATAAGCGCTAACTGCTTCAGTGAGCATTCATATTTATCCCTATTTTTTCCCATTTGCTTGCTGCTCAGATGGTATTTGCTCAGCTAAGTTTTACAAATTTGAACTGTTTCTTAAAATTATATCTCTGATTAAATTTATCATATATGCAAAACAGGTAATCGTTTCATCCCCGCCCCCCAAAAAAATACTTAACAACATTTACGATGAAAACAGGAATTTTTAAAAAATGTCGACTCCAATATCCAGATTTCAGTATCAAAAGATCGATATATCTTCCCAAAATTATCGATATTTTGAAATTATTATATCGATAATTCGATATATTATCAAGAGTCCTAGGTGAACCACCATCATCATGTAAATCTCAAAAGTCCCCGGTCTTATTTTTGTAGGATTTTTCTGAAACTTTACTGTATAATAGTATGATTTATTATTAAAAAAATTCTCCTAATCCTCTTTATTTAGCCGTTATTAATTTCTGAAATGTAATGGATGACAACTTTAGTTATTTATCTGTAGCCATAACGTTTTTTTTTATTTCCGGTAAAAGTACTTAGATCATTATATTTCTTTTAATTTTATTTTGCACATCTTTCAAGTCTATACTTATTCCGATGCAATATTTAATTTTCTTATAAGCACATGGCAAGTCGAGTTTCAAATTCATTTATCTTCTTTAATAAACTTTTCGGACCATGTAAAAACTACTTTAAAATACTTAATTTTTACTGTACTATCTGTAAAAATTAAGTAACGTTTTTCATATGATTTAATTTCACGACTTCAAACGTTACGTACTTACACGATACCATTCTGATATTATTATTATTAAATTTATTTGCGATTGAGCTAACGCTCCGATGGGAATTCCCCTAGTCATCTAATTACTCCTTTTTATGTTGTTTTATTTTATTTTATTTTATTTTATATGGTAACTGGAGTGTTAAACACCTCCCCCATTTACTTTTCCGATTTATAAATTTTAATTTTAAATTACTTAGCATTTTTGGTAAATTATTCATCATGTCACTTGGTAATTTGTTCCAATCGCTGACACCCTTACCAACAAAAGAAAATTATTCCACTCCCTTATGCATGAAATCAAGTGCCACCTTGTGGTGATGGTCGTATTTCTCCTTCCATGCATTATTATTAATTTTTTGATAAATATCCCACCAAGCCCCATCACCAACATATGCCCTGTACATTACCAGCACTCACTTCACCCTCCTCCTTTGCTCCAATGACTCCCATACCAGCTCCTTTATCATATCAGTTAATGACTGTGTCCTGTGATAATCTGCACAAACAAATCTAGCTGCTCTTCTTTGTGTACCCTCCAACTCCTATACTTGATAACCGAAATGTGGGTGTCAAACTACACCACCATATTCAACCAATGGTCTGACGAAAGTTTTGTAACCAAATTCCCTAACTTCTCTGGTACATACTGTCATACCCTCTCCAGAAAATGAAAGATTTTGTAAACTTTTCCTACCATGTGCCGAATGTGCTCTGCCCAGTTGAGTTTACCATCAAACGTTATGCCCAAGATATTTATACTTCAAGCCTTCAACAAGCAATTCTGACCCCATCCCATAATCATAATTAACCTTTAGTTTTTATGTGTGTACCTAATAACCTGAATCTTCTTGGCATTTCTTCATTCCACACCTAACATTGTAATTTTGGAGACTTTTTTTCTCTAAGGCTTCTCCTCTCCCAAACCAAAATTCTAGATCCACCGCTGGAACTACCCATTTAGATATTCTATCCAGGTCACCCTGCAGTTGTTCACAGTCTTCACCTGTTTTGATCCTATTGTGCACCATTATATCATCTGTGAAAAACCTACGTTCTGACCGTAACCAATCAACAGAATCATTAATTAGAATAAAGAGCAACTGTCCTAATACACTGCCCTGTGCCACTTCCATATCTACTTCCACCTCTTTTGATAATGTATTTCTTGCTCTAAGAATTGCTTTCTGGCTTTTAAGAATTCCTCTACCCTGCAAGTAACTTTTTCGTCCAATCAAATAGATTACAGTTTTTTTAAAACCATTTAATGGCTCACTCTGTCAACTGACTTAGTAAGATCTAGTGCTACACTATCAACTTGGCCTCCCTCGTACGATTCATCTGAAATATCTTGCATATATCCCACCATCTGAGATTCATATAAATATCCTTGCTAAAGCCATGTTGTCAATCTGCAAACCAGTTTCTTTCCTCACAGATATTTCTGATATAGTTGCATATCAATCTCTCCATCATTTTGCCTGTTTCTATTAACAAACTAATTGGCCTGTAATTTTCAACCCTATTTGTAACCCCTCCTTTATGAACCGCTACTACTATTGCTCTTTTTCTATCCTCTGGTAAGCAACAAGGCTCCAGACTCTTTTTAAATAAAATTTCAAGGTAAGGTACTATATTGAATCCCACAATCTATAATATATCTGTGGTAATATTATCTGTAACAGCCCCTTAACATTTTTTTAGCTTTCTGAGTTCCTTCACAATTTCCTGAGAATCTTTTTCAAATTCTGTAGTTGACTCATTTGTCACAGGATGTTAGTCCCTAGTGATCTCATTAAACCAGTACCTCAATATCTCTCCCATTTTAAAATCCTCAGTGACCTCAACTCTTTTCTTATTTACAATAGTCTGAATACTTTCCCTTCCTCCCAGTTTTATAATAGTGTCATAGAAATTTCTAGATGCTTTGTTCAGTGTTCCTTCTGCACAAATAATAGTCTTTATAGACCCATCCTTTGCTTCTTGCTTTGCTCTTATTAATTGCTTGTTTAGTTGTTTTAAATATTCCCTACTGCCTTCCTGCCCTTCTATTACTTTCTGCTATGTAATAAACATTTCCTTGTCCTTTTTTATCATCTCCTTAATCTCTTCCCACTTCACCTCCACTATACTTGTGCCGTCCTTCTGTTTACTGAACATTTCTCTGAAATATCTCTTCAATTCCAAAGTCTGTGCCTTTTTACAATTATACCTATTTCCCCCTTCTATTTTGGCCACTGATTTACTGAATATCCTAATATCCATCAGTACTGCATTGTGATCACTTATTCCTTCAGTTACTTGACACCCTACAAGATTTTCATCAGGCTTTATTTGAAAGATACCCAACATGTTTGGTCCCCTCGTATTTTGCTCTAGCACTTGTGTAAAACCTCCTTCCCTTACTAAGGTATTTGCAAATCTCTGTTCCCTAGATTTAAGGTGTCCTTTAATATCAAGTTTATGACCATATAATGTATTTACAATGCTAAAAGCATTATGTTATTTCTTTCTACAAGTTCTAAGGGTCTTATTTCTGGGTTACAAATTCAATGTATGTTTCTTTTATCATTCATATTTGCTTTGCCAGATATCACATTCCCCATGAGGAAGATCATTCTGGCTTAAGAACCGCACCAACTGTTATGCCATTAATTAATTAAGTATGCTTATTAAAAGGGTAATTACAAGAGGTACCCTTTGGATATCTTAGGTCTTAACCTCATTCACAACCATTCAGTGGCCAACTCTGTCAAATGCCTTATCTACTTGACCTCTCTTATCCATTTCATCTGAAATATCTTGTACAAAATCAATCAATTAATATTCGCATGAAAAATTTCTTCTAAATCCACACTGCTGATTTACAAACCTCTTATTTTTGTCACAAATTTTCCTAATGTAGCTGGCAATACCACACTCCATCAACGTACCCCCCCTCCCCCTACTGAAGTTAAACTGATCCTCTAGAACAATGTTTTTAAAACTTTTTGAATGAATATGTGACCCCTTTACAAGTAAAAAAGTTTGGTGGGGAAAAAAAAAAAAAAAAAAAAAAAAAAAAAAAAAAAAAAAAAAAAAAAAAAAAAAAAACTTTGGCAAGCCCTCCAGTTCCGTAATAAAACTATGTCAGTGATTTTAAAAACAAGTGATTTTATTTTATTCTTATTTGTGCAAGGTAGTTGCAGGCAGGAACTGATATATTATTTACAGCAGTGGTGGCATGAGAGGTGACAAGGTGTTGTCAGCAGCTGCATAAGGACAGTTTGTTTTCATTCATAGCAATCAGTCGTCGGAGTACACCAGCGAGTATGGACTAGCTTCACTGTAAGCAAGGATGAAATGGAGTTCTTATAAGATCTGCACAGCCCTCCACGTCAGCTACAAGTTGCAGTGGCAGAAGCAAATCAAAACAGAGAAAAAATAGACTTAATGATGACAATTATTTAAAATACAGTAGAAAGAAGAGAAATAGGTTCCAATTAGGAAAATGTTTTGGTTATGTGGGTCTCAGAAATAGATCCACGATTCAACAATTTATTAAATAATAAACAAGCCCTTCCTTCTCACTGAAAATTTTGAATTTTTATTGTATCAGCACTTGACGAGGGCTAAGAATTGTTTTTCCTTATCCCACAAGTTGAGCCTGCTTTTACTTTTTATTCAAACTGTAAATATTTGGTTCTAAGCAACTTTTCATGTGCTGTTTAAGATTATTAAGACATGTTTCTAGACTTGATTGTAGAAAGTTTAGGCAAACACAGTTTGAATTCATAAATAAGTTGTTCTCGCAGTCTTGATTTAAATGCAATATAACCACATAAATGTGGCCAAAGATTTTTAGTCTTCTTGCTGCTATTGCCGAGCATTTCAGATTTCATTAACAATTTCTAGATCCTCAGCTTCCATGATTTAATCATGTAATGAATATCAATTTAATTTATTTTAGTAACAAACTCTATACCAACAGAAACTAAAAAGTGGCACCATATTCCTCATAGTAAAAAAGTTAAGTTATAAAAATACCAAACTCAATCACTGATCGAATTTGAGAAGTGTAGTGTGCACCGGTTTGCAGACGTAAAATACAAACCCTCCACAACTGTAGCACTCCTGCTCACATCTACATTACTTGATTCGTTCCCTATTCGACTTGTCAAAGGTGCCAGCGTGCCGTGGCGTGCAATTCAAACATACAAAAAGACATAAACAACCAATGTAATGAACTAAAGTTAATGGAAGCTAAGAAGAATGTTCATGATTTTTTTAGGTTAACTTAAAAGTTACATTTTTGCGATTTTGTTAACTTCATTAATTAACGATTAAGAGTTTTCTGCCCAGCTGTGAAAACAGTTTGTAGATAATAAAAAGAAATATTTAATGAAATATTGAGAGATTATCTTATTGGCAACTCATATTTCATCCAAGAATTTGTACAAAAGAACTATTTCTATCTAATATGTCTTTTACAAAATTCAGTCACAAATTTTACTGTTTAATTTTTGTATTGTGTTTCTGTTTGTTTGCTTGATCACATGATACTTTTTCACTATCATTATTGTTCATCTTGTATAAATATATATTAAACATTGCATGTTCCACAACCCAGAGGCCCTTCCTTGGCAGGGACTATGGAACAAGTGTAATAAATAAATAAACCCTCACTATTGTTTTGTAACAGCCTGTTTGCACTAACATGACCCTTAATGAGAGTTTTGTCTTGCAGCAACTACCGGGAATGTTGAGTGTTAGTAAACTGATACTAACTAAAAAAATAAATCAATCTGAAAAACTTTCATTTAAATTCACTTCGGTTATTTTTTACGTTAATTATGAAAAAAGGCACAGATAATTAAACTAAGGAAAAAGGAAACTGCTTTATGCAATATAATTGCAAGGAAAGGGAAAATGACTCATCGCTCACTAAAGTTGAAGGCAGCGACGAGAGAAGAACATATATCACAAACACACAAATTAACTCAATATTTTGGTTATTAAACCTTATTCATGACGGATAAAATGAGTCATGAGGCTCAGGAGGTGTGCACACGCCGAGGGTTGCTACATGACTAGGTGGATTATCAATATGGCGGTGGGACTCAGATATTGTAAATAAATATGTAAATCGCAGATTGTGGTAGAAATAATAATATATCTAAAAAAGGGGGGGGGGGAAATTAAGTAAATAAATATGGACGGATAAATTTTGAAAAATAAAATAAGTTAAATGACAATAAAGCTACTACTAATCCAACTAATAATGAGTGATGCGTCAAGGAAAGGAATTTTATCTGTGGTTGAGGCCGGGTGGGTGTCTGGAATCTAGGATATTTTGGTAAGCAAGTTACCATCTGCGAAGTTCTCAGGCGGCGGTAGTTTTGGGGGCTAGTTACCCGAGAAAATTTTATTCAGTTTGTATCAACAAACTCCAATAATACTGGATTTAACTATTATCATTTCTAGCACAAGTTTCTGATTGCCTACTTTCCATCAAATACTATAGCGAGAGCTGCTCCTTGTCTCAGGTGTTGAAACTGTGTCCTAAATATTTCAGGTTGTGGCCAAAAGCTAAACTGACTTCCAATCTGGAATAGAACAATAAAATAATCCCTTGGCTTTTCTAATAGCTCTTTTCTGAGCTATGAATTTTTTTTACTTTATGAGGAGTTTCCCCAAAAAATTATGGCTTATGACTTGACTGAATAAAATTAAGATGAGTACACCTGTTTAATTAATTCTAAATCTGCTTTTGGAGAAAGTGTTCTTATTGTTAAGATGCACTACTTAACTTTAACCAGAACATATCACATTACTAAATGAGTTTCTCAAATATTTGAATGTCAAGGAATTTTATACACTGTTTCCAAGATTGTATTATTTTTACAGTTTACATGTAAATACAGCTGTGAATAATGATTTGTTTTAAACCTAATAAACAAATTCTTGATTACAGTTTTTCCCTCCTTCCCCCTGGAAGATCAATGATGTATGATAAAAAAAGGATGCTATATGACAGAGAAATACCATGTTGTATTTTCTACGTCTGATAAAGTGTCTTTACTGATTTCAGATCCAAAAGGGAAAATTTTTGCATTTGGACTTCTGTATAACTAAACCATTACATTTAGTTCCATATATACCATAGTTTTACTTTTTTTTCAAAATTAATTCATGATTAACACAATAAAATGCTTTTGCTAGATCTTAAAAAATTCCTAATGGTCACATTATATTATTTACTTTGTCAAAAGTGTTATTTAGAAATGAATATATAGACATTTTTATAGATGCCCTTTTTGGAATCCAAACTATGTAGTAGTGAGAACAATACAGTGTGAACCATGTAATACATGATTTTTTAGAAAATATTTGTCAATCCTGTAAGTAAAGGAACGGGATGGTAGTTATCTACGCACGTATTTTTTCCATTTTTAAATAATGGTTTTAAAACTGCATATTTTAAGTCTATTTGGAAATACAGTCTGAACATTCTCAACAATTTACTTAAAATATTATCATAGTTAAAAAAAAAAAATTGGTTTTAATTGCTTCATGAGCTTATTTCTGAGACTGTCTCTGGTGGCAATTGCATCCCCACAAATTTACTTGTGAAAGCAGCCTGAAAGACTTTTTTCTTTTTTACTTATAGTTTTACGCCTTGTCGACGTCAAGGTCATTAGAGGTGGGATGCAAATGGGAGCAAGGAATGGAAGGAATTCAGCCATGGCCTTTTGAAGGAAGCATCCTGGCATTTGCCTGGAGTGATTTGGGGAAACCATGGAAAACCAAAATCTTGATGCCCGGATGGGGATTAGAACCGCTAGCCTCCCGAATATGAGGTGAGAGTGTTAACCTCTCACCCACCACACTCGGTAGTCTGAAGGAGCCTTTAGGGTACTGCCAGGGATTTTTTTTTCTATCCCTAATTATTATGCAACTGAAGTGAAATGTTTGTTAAATATTTTAAAAGTTCCCCAACTTCACTATGCATAGATTGATCTTGTTTTATTGTTATGTCTTTCAAGTAATTTACAGATATTCCTGTTTCATAATTTATGTTCTGTATGGTTTTGATTTAATTGGTGGAATTTTCTATTTTCTCTGATACATGTACTTAGAATTCTTGATTATGTTCCTTAGTATTTTAGAATAAAGTTTATGGTGAGATTTCAGTATATAATTATGTAAAGTTCCCTTTTCATTTTACTAGATTAATACCTTTTGTAATCCACCCATCACCCAGTTTACTGTATGGCATTTTGATAACTTAAAAAAAAAAACTCCTTGAAAAACTATTAGTAATATATTTAGAAAGAAATCAAAATTTTGTATTAACACCCTGTGATGTGTATACCTCTGACCAGTGTACACTGTTTAAGGAATCTATTAAATATTTTGCAATGTTTTTGTTAATATTTCTTCTATATACCTAGCATTACATTATCTGTAGTACACTGCTCCTGTGCTTGATGTAAAATAGCTGGAAATCATAATCAATGCTGGATGTGTGCTGTAATTACTGTTCTGAGAGATATTCACAACAAAATTATTGGTTGCAGTCCTGCTATTATTTTGTATTCTTGCAGAGAAATTTACAATGGCTGTTAGGTTAAAAAATAACATCAAGGCTTATATATCTAGTATCTCACTGCTGTGATTGAGAAATTCAACATTGAAATCTCCACAAAACAGAATTTATTTGTTATTTATAAAATATACTAGCAGTGACTAACTGTAACAAGAAAAGACTGAAATATCCATATTAGAATTATTGATGGAGAATAGTTGTCTGAAGACTTTGATACAATGATTTGAGTAGTTTAATTTAGCAGTGTATTGTGGCATGTCAGTTAGAATTCCTATTTTGAATAAATTTTGACTAGCAGATTTTTTTTTTTTTTTTTTACTGCTTAACGTCTCTTAACAGCGAGGTCTTTAGAGACGGGAAGGGTGGTGGGCAAGGAATGGGAAGGAATTCGGCCATGGCCTTATGAAGGAAGCATCCCGGCATTAGCCTGGAGTGATTTGGGAAACCATGGAAAACCCAAATCTGGATGCCCGGATGGGGATTCGAACCGCCGTCCTCCCGAATGCGAGGCCAGAACACTAACCGTTACACCACCACATGTGGTGGCAGAGAGTTTAGTTCTACTTTATGAGTCATGTAGGAAACTTCAGTGAGTGCACACCTCCCGAACCCCCTGACTCATTTTCTTTAGCATGTTTAAGGTTTAAAACTGAAATATTGTGTATACTTGTGTTCGCCTTATATGTTCTTCACCCGTCACTGCCTTTAACTTTGGCGAGTGATGAGTCATTTTCCATTTTCTTGTAATTTTTAGGAGTAATACTGTATTTTAAGAAATAAAAATCCTAAATCAAAATATTTTGCTTTGCAGAAATGGCAAAGAAAGGGAATTAACTTATTCATCAATGATTATGTGATTCACTGGAAACTGTTTCAGTAAGCTTTAAGGAATAGATTTTCCATATATTTGTCTGAAACTGGCTTCACCTGACTAAATTTTATAAAGTTTATGGAACCATCACGCAATGATTTCGTTGTTTATCAGCTATAAAGTCCAAATACTATATGAAACACCTCACTTTTTATGTTCTAGTATTATTTGACATAGAAATTTGAAGCTATAATTAGGAATTATAATTACTTTCCAAAGACACAAAGCTTAAGCTTGTGACTGCACACATGCCAGGAAACAGACTTCAGAATAGATTCATAAATATAACAAATTTTCCAGGCGTTTTGGTTCTGGTAAGAGTATATTTCTTTTTAAAAAAAATATTATAATAGTGTAATGTTCACATATTTTTAAAATATTGAACTTGCTCTTCTGTTCAGAGTTCCTCTGTGTTTTTATGAATCTGTGCTTTTTTCTTCTTTTAGCTTTGCATCTCTTCAATGTCAATTGAGGAGGGAAAGAACTGAGGGTTTGGAAAGAGAAGGAATCTGGCCTTGGCATTTTATAGGAACCACCCTGGCCTTCAAGTGGTTTTGGGAAACCATGGATTACTAAATCCTGGATGGGCAGATGGGGATTTAAATCTGCATCCTCTTGGCAATCACAGTGTTACCACTTACCCAACATGTTCAGTGAATCTATGCAATCCTACATTATTTCTTATAAGTGATTGTTACTTTCGCTGTCCTTTTTTTTTAGCTTTGATAGTCCACAACCTTTATTTCCTACAAACTAATTGAATCAGATTATCTATCCTTATCTTACAAAAAGTAAAATGTTTGGTAGGAAATGAATGACACAGATACACTTATTATACCTTTTGTTCTTTACTCATATAAAATTTGCATGTTTTTTTTTGGCTTTGAAAGTCACTTTCATTTAATCATTGTTTTTGAAATCATTTCTATAATGTATTTTAAAAATATTTTTCCTGTCAAAGCCACACTGAGCATAGAACCACCACTCTGTCTGCAAAATAAATGGTAGTTCATTCCTTTTTTTTTTCCTTTCTTTTTTACTGAAGAATAGAAATGTCACATGAATCTCTGTGGGGTAATGTAATTCCAGCTTAACAAGTACAGTACATAAATATTTTAACTAAAAAAAAATCTAGTTACATTTTACCAAGAAAATAATAAATATAAATAATGATTACATAAAATAATTTGTAACAATATATACACGAACATATTCAAGAAAGTAAATAATTTAAATTACTCTGTTGGCCTAAAATGATTATTTATATCACAATTACCAGTTTACACACGACATGGAGATGTATTTAACATTTTGAACATTGTTTCATACACTGTCAGTTCAATAGTACATCTCCACTACAGTATCACAGCTGCAAAACTCAGAAATCTGATTCTGAAATGTCATTAGGCTGATCACAAATACTTGTGAATTCAGAAGCCTTAGTTAAGTCATGGTGAGTTCACAACACTTCAAAAGCAAGCAGTAATATTTTTAGAATTGAAGAATCTGATTGATCCACTCCCTAAACTCAGATATACGGGTGTAAACACCTGGCTGGTTTGGTTCTGCACATCCAATTCCCCAAGATATAACTCCAGCAAGTATCCAACGTCCATCCTCTCTCTGTATGACCATTGGGCCACCAGAATCACCCTGAAGCATATAAGATACTTGTTACTCTACAAGTCTTGTAATAGCCAAATTACAGTTATATATATAAAAAAGTATAGCAGTAATTTTTTCTAAATTAATGCAAAATGCAATCAGTAACCACTATGGTAAAGGAGCTGGTTTAGTAGTTAGTGCAAATGGGAGGCAGACAAAAAGGGTTCTGTAAGTGTATGAGGACTACACTGGTAATGAGGTTTGGACAGATATTGGTAGTGAGATTAAGAGCAGTAAATGGAAGGAGAGTAATGACAGTGACCTCAAGCTGTCACTTGATCTCAAGCTTATAGGAGTTGGAGAATTTTTCTTTTTTAGATAAGGGAAATCAGGGAATGGAATAAATTACCATGGAAAACACTGAAAATTTTACAAGAAACAATGAAAGACTTTAAAACTAAAATTAAAAAATGGCAAATGTAGGTAGGTGGTGATATTGCAGTCAAAGAATTTAAGATAAAACCAAACTTGTATTGGGTATACAGGTTAGGAAATTGTTTATGGGTTATGTGTGCCATTAAAGTTAAATTTATTACTAAAACAAAATGATCACTATCTTAATACACTTGCTGAAAAAATATTCAAGCATTTAGAAGACACACACACACACACAGTGGCTAATTAAATGTTTTTGAGTTGCAATTCTCTGCGAGAGGTAGAATGGCCACCAGAGTGCATTAGTTTTATATGTATTAAATGTTGTAGCCAGACCCGACAGGGTATGTAATGGGCATGAACAGCATCAGGTGTCAAGTGATCACTGTGAAGGACATGGAGATGTACATACTTATATAAGACAGCAGTATAAGCACCTGACAAAGTTTGAAAGGGGCACAATTGTGTCTCCATTTGACTGGCTGGTCGAATAGTGCAATATCCAGATTTCTGTGGCATTCTGGTGTGACAGTGGCCCAATGTTGGACTTCTTGGGAACATGACGCAAGGTATGTTCATCCTCAAGATCCCAGTCAACCATGTCTGACCACCAAAAGGGAGGATCACTGTATTTTGCATCAGATACATCAAAACCGTTCACATGTGCGCCTGCCATCCAAAAACAAGTAATGGACTCCCTGCAACATTCTAGGTCATCCTACACCATTGGCTGGAGATAGCAGCAGCAGAACTAGGGAATAACTGTCCCAAGTGTATGGTGCCATTAACGCTGTAACACAAATGGCTGCATTTGGAATGGTGCCATAACTGGGAGGCATGGACTGCTGATGAATGGCGTCACATTGTGTACAGTGATGAACTGCAGTTCTGCTCTATCTCTAATGACCATCATTAGCAACTATAGTGGTGACTGGGAGAGAGGTCTTATTCTTCCAAAGTTTTGGAGAGGCGCAGCAGTGTTACTCCTGGCATCCTGGTACAAAGAGTCATCAGGTATGACTTCAGGTTATGGTGTTTAGTGATTGAGGGGACTCTGATCACCCAGTGCTACATCACTGGCATCCTGTGTTCTCATGTATTATCCTTCATGTGACAGAATTGTGGTGCCATTTATCAACAGGACATTGTTCATGCATACATGGCATGTGTGTCTATGAACTGTCTGCATGATGTTGAGGTACTCCTATGGCTAGCAGATCCCAAGATCTGATCTCAGTAGAACGTGTGTGACATCAGCTTGAATGTCAAATTTGTCCCAGTGCCAGTATATAGGATATCTAGTTGCAGCAGTTGTGGGCCAGTTTGCCTCAGGAAAGGATACAGTGGCCATCCAGGCCATGGGGGTGGGTGGGGGGGGGGGGGAGTGCAACATCATACTGATATGTGGGCTCATACTGACAAGTTCTTTGTAAATTTGACTCCTACCTGGGTTCTTCAGGTTCATTTTCACTCAATGTAAATATGTATTTCTGTTATATAGAGGTATTGTATTCTGAACTCTGAATGCCACTTTCAGCCACCATATCTCCCACACTACCACAGTTACCGAAATTCGGCCAATGTTGTTATCGGCGGGTGACTCTGTGCTACTAGCACACACAAACACCAGTGATCTGCGATAGATAGTTTTGGCTGAAAAGTGATACACCATGACACATACGTTTTTGGTAGAAATATGAAAGTGCCACAGGTTGACCATTTTCAACCACCATATCTCCCACACCCCCATAGCTACCAACATCTAACCACCATAGTCCACAATAGGAGACTCGATGATATTTCCACACAAAATCACCAATGGTCTATGTTATGTAGTTGTGACAGCAGAGTGACATATACGGAGACACATGTCTTTGGTTGAAATACGAAAATGCCCTGCATTGACCACTTTTAACCATCATATCTCCCACATCCCCACAGCTATCGACATTTGGCCAATGTTGTGCACAACAGGAAACTCCATGCTACTTCCACACACAAATAACAGTGATCTGTGTTAAGTAGTGGTGGCTGAAAAGTGAAATATAGGAAAACACACGTCTATTATTATATATATATAAGATTTAGAAACATCTAAATATTACTTATGCTCCTAGTTAAGTTGAATCATAGGATGCATAAGCATAAATGTTAGAAGTAACACATGGTCTTTCAGTATCATCACAACCATTTAATTGAGTATGTGATGATTTCAGATCCATCACTCATTTAAGAAGCAATGAGATGAAAATTATAGCAATGATTCTTATATTAATAATTACCTCACATGAATCGAAGCCACCTTTTTTCCACCCAGCACATATAAAAATTTCAGGAATATGCTCAATGTAACCTGCAGAGCGGTACATGGACTCACAAAGTGTGTTATTTATCACAGGGACTGATACTTCTTGAAGTACACTTGGTAGTGGACCATCTGTAAAAAAAAAAAACAGAAAAAATATAATAATAAAACAGGACTTACTTAAACAAATTCCTGAATTCCTTAAAAACTACTCTGCAGATTGAATTGAAACACAAAACAATACACACTTACTCAATTTCTGTCAGTTTATTTGCTGAATATAAAACTCTAGTAACACTTATACCATTGGTTGGACTGCAGAAAACATACTTTTTCAGGCTAGGTATCTAATTACCTAAGCTGGATTGACAATACAAAAAAGAGACAACATGCCTAAAAAAACCTTCTAAATTAATAAATTCAACTTGGATAACATTATGGTCATGATGCATCAAGTTATCAGCATTATTCCGAAGGATAATATGTATTAGATCTTAAGCAATAATCACTTAATGGGACTGAGATTAGGAAGATCGTATCAGCTGAAATGGTGGAAACTGGAATGGATCTGAAATAATTTTAAGATAGTAAAAGTGTTATGAAGGGACTAATTATTGCATCTGAAATGGCAATAGGCCCCTCCCCCCTCCTGCCCTATGTGAACAAATCACCAAATTTTAAATATCCACTAGTGTTAATATGTTCATTTACAGGCGTTGGCTGATTCATATAGTTAACGCAAAAAAATTGCCTGTACATTTGGAACCTACAGTACCCCTGATATGATGCTTCAGTGATGGATCTACATTTCTGAATTCACTATGTCATATGATCTTCTTCCACTGATCAGTGGTCTTATTTTGATGAACCTTAGCAAATTACAAATAACATCTCTGACTACTAGTTGTTGTTGTTGTTGTAGAGACTACTGTAATTTGTTGACTGGAACAGAACATGTGTGTTTAATTTATAACATTATGTATTGAAATTTGCTTTTATGTCATATTTTTAATTCTGATAAGATGCCAGGTTAACTAGAGATGGCAGTTACATTGTAACTATATTCCTCCACACAAACTAATGATGTGATAATACTGTGGTAGACAATAGCAAGACATTTTATTTTCAAGCAGTACCTAGGTTGTAATACACCCTGTATTGCTAGAATGATCTGGAGTGGATTAAAACCTCATTACTACCTGAAAATAATGTGTGTCATTCTGATCCAGGGTACTGATGCAGTTTGGGGTGATCTACTACACAGTTCCAGTATTTAACCACATACCTGCATTTAATCACTTCAATTGCACCAGACCGGATAAATATAGAATATTATTTTGTTATATATTTGGATCTTAAAACACTTACCGGTACTCTGAGGAATATTTTTCATTTACTCCTTATGTAATTTATTCGAGTCCCTCACTCCCCTATCTTTAAATGAAAGTTTTTACACTCCCTTACATCTTAAATCTATTGGTAATTTACCGTCATGGTCCTCTCTTCCTTTCAACATGATATTTCTACATCTTCCAGCAATATTTATCAAGGTCTCATCACCAGTATATGCATTGCAAATGCCCACAATTCTCTTAACTCACCTTACATCCTGCAATGACTCCAACTACAGTATTTGATACTCATAACTTGGTGCCCACAATACTCTAGCAAGGACGTGACCAAAGTTTTGTTACTCATCACTTTTACTTCTCTACTTCTTTCTTACATTATCCTCTCCTACAAATGCAACACACTAAACATGGTACCTACAACCTCACCAATGTGCCAAGTTTAGCTTACTGTTAACTGATTCCCTTGTGTTTACATTTTATTTCTTCAACAAGCAATTATACTTCTATTTAATAATCATACAAAACCTTCACTTCCCTATCTGTATACTTAAAAAGTTGAATCTTCTTGGCATTTATCTTCATACCATCTACCCAACTAGATATCTGTGTCTAGATTCCTGTGCATTTGCTAACAATCCTCTCTTGATGTAATCCTGCTATACAGCATAAGGACATCTGCAAACAGCCTAACCTACGACTGTAGACCGTCAGTAGAATCATTTCTTAGAATAATGAAATATAATGGTCCCAATACACTACCCTGAGGCATACATGTTCCTACATTCATTTCTCTTGATATTGAATTACCCACTTTGACGTTTTGTTTCCAACATCTTATGAATTCCTCCACCCAGCAGACTACACCATGGCTTAATCTAATGGTCTTAATCTTATTCACAACAATTTTATGGTAAACTCTGTCAAATGCTTTAGAAACATCCAATGCACACTATCTGCTTGGCCTCCCTTGCCGATTCATCTGAAACTTCCCGTACAAAACCTACTATAATTCACATGTGAAACCTTCTCTAACTCCATGCTGCTGATTTACAAACCACTTCTTTTCCTCATAGATTTTCCTAATGCAGCTGCGTATACAACCCTCTATCAACTTGCACAACACCTAAGTTAAAGTAATGAGTCTATAGTTTTCAACCCTACTTATGTCCCTACACTTATATTTATGGCACTTTTCAGTCCTCTGGAATCATCAAGTCTCCAAACTCAAATAAAATAATACTTCAAGGTGTGGTACATTGTCTTTTCCAACTACCTTTAAGACTTCTGTGGTAATACTAACTGCAATAGGAACTTTCCATAGCCTTCTCATAATATGCAGACTATATTTTTAATTTCCCAGTATGTTCATATTCACAAATATGAGAATGATTTTCTTCAATAAATTCTCCATCTGTCTCTGCGTGACAATCCATAACAATCTCACCAAACCAGTTGCTCAGTATCTTAGCTATTTTCCTATTCTCTTTAATTACTCCATCATATAAACAATGGTCTGAATAACTTCCTTCATTCTACTTTTTCTAAAATAGCTATAGAAATTTCTGCCTGCATTATTCAGTTTTCCCTGTCCAGCCATTATATTTTTCATGAATTTATCCTAAGCTTTCATCTTTCCTACTATTAACTTCCTGATAATTGTTTCACATATTCTCTATTACTCTCCTGCTTACTTGATCTATTATATATTCCCTTTTCACCAACCTTTTCTGCCTCCTCACATCCTTATTGTAGTATACAGGTTCCGTATTCCTCCTCATTTAATGTTTAGGAATAAAAATTTTTTCCCTCTTCTTAACATTTCTTTAAACTGTTTATATTTTATTTTTACTGTACTAGTGCTTTCCTTCCAAACATTGAATCCATCCCTAAAATATCTCCACAGTTCTGCAACACTTGTCTTATTATAATTACACCTCTAATCTCCCACTTCCTTATTTACTGATTTCTTGAACACCATTAGGTACATAACAACGCCTTATGATCACTTATTCCCTGTGCCACCTGGGATCCACATAATTTTTTATCAGGTTTTGTTAAGAAAACATCCAGCATATTGTTTCCTCTTGTATTTTGTTCCACTACTTTTATAGGTCCTCCTTCCCTGAGTAAGGTGTTTGTAAATCTCTGCTCCCTTGTGTTGCTAACTCTATTCACCTTCCAGTTAAGACCTGGAATATTTAAATCCCTACCCATTTTGGCCTTCCTCTAAACTCTGAATATGAAATCATCATCTCCCCCATGGTCTTATTTTGTTCATTCATCCTTGATAAGCAGCTATGGTCCTATATTTCTCGTACTGTCTCCCCAAAACACTAATCCCAGGAGTTGATGTTCATCATCTGTCAACGCAACTGAACTGTAATGGTCATCATTAACAAGTATAAATATTCTACCACCAGTTCCTCCTCTGTCTCTATGGCATACTAAATACTCCCTAGGAAAAACTTCTTTGTCAAGAACTCCTGCCTTTAATCAAGACTCAACCCCTATAACCATCTGTAGTTGATGTGTCTCATATAAGCTACCAAACTCAAACTCAATTGATTATACTCCTACAATTTAATATTAAAAGCCTGTTTTCTGGTTTTTGTATTCAATATATTCATTATAAATATTGCCTCACTGCATTTCCTCCTGCTCAACTGTTATTGTGATTTCTGGTTTTTGTATCTTATTTTCTCAAATACACTTCTACATTTCAACCCCTTATATATACCTTCATCAACTTAATTTTTTAAACCTATTCTTTTGTTTTCTAACAAATTTACATTTACATTCTGTTGGCACAGATGCAATCCTGAATGAAATGTTTCTGTCACAGTGACTTCTTGCAATGCTGACTACTTAGAAACAGATTCTAAACTGAAAAAGGAATCAGTGTGCCTCAAATGTTTGGAGGGCTCACTTGAATTTACTTTTGTTATTACTGGCAGCATACATTTTGGCTTTAATCTAAAAAAAAAAAGGTATAGTACTAATACCAGTAATAATAGAGATCATATCATGTGTGATAGTGTCATATTTACATCTTGTTTGAACAGATGCAATCCTGAATGAAATTTTTCTGTCACAGTGCCTTTTTGTAATGCTGTCTACTTAGAAACAGATTCTAAACTGTTATGAAATTTCCCTTCATGTTCAGGTGTAGGCCATGCCTTGTAAAGGCCCATATCCTAATTGCACCAACCAGAACAATATACATATAAGATTTTGAGGGCATCAACAGTACCACTTATACTGATCATGGTGCTGGAATACATCCACAAAACTCACATTTGTATGTCCATTCATACCCCAAGATCTGTCTCTACACAAAATCGATCATCCTTAAGTCAGGCTAACTATAACTACATGATCCTCTTTCATTAAGTCCCTACAGAATGACCCTATATTCTCTAAAAACTGGTTAAGCCTAGCGCTTGCTTTAAATACGAGGCGCGTCCAGAAAGTAAGTTCCGTTTGGTAATAAAATGAAATTGTACACAGATACAGAAGAAACTTTTATTGCACAAAATTCTACAACTCTTAAACTACTTTTCCACATAACTGCCGAAATTTTGCAAGCATTTGTCATAGCATGGCACCAGATTTTGTATACCTTCTTCATAGAAATCTGCCGCCTGTGTCTTCAACCAGTTGGAAACAGTTTCTTTCAGCTCGTCGTCATTGGTGAAGTGATGACCGCCAAGGAAAGACTTGAGATGTAAGAACAGATGAAAGTCGCTAGGAGCGAGGTCAGGGCTGTACGGAGGATGGTGAAACATGTCCCAGCCAAATCCCTGTACGAGGTTTTTCATCACGTTTGCAGTGTGTGGTTGTGCGTTGTCGTGAAGCAAAACAACACCTTTTGACAGCAGTCCCCGGCGCTTATTCTGAATTGCACGGTGCAATTTCCTAAGTGTCTCGCAATAAGCATCTGCTTTGATTGTTTGACCACGCGGTAAGAAGTCAATGAGTAGGATGCCTTTCCAGTCCCAGAACACTGTGCACATCATTTTCTGAGGTGTCATAATTTGCTTCGGCTTAACCTTTGGTGGGGATGAAGTGTGCCCCCATTCCATTGATTGCCGCTTACTCTCAGGGGTGTCATAAGAAACCCACATTTCATCTCGTGTGACTATCCGTCTCAGAAATTCTTCGCCGCTTTCAGCATAACGGGTCAAAAACTCAAGTGCACTACCCATCCGTTGTGTTTTGTGTTGCTCAGTGAGAATCTTTGGTACTCAACATGAGCAAAGTTTACGGAATTTCAGTTGTTTGGTAACAATTTCATGCATCAGTGATTGTGAAATTTGGGGGAAGTCCATAGCGAGAGCACTAATTGTAAACCTACGGTTTTCCTGGATCTTGTCATCAATTGCGTGAACCAGTTCTTCTGTAACCAAAGGTGGACGCCCACTTCGTTCTTCATCGTGCACATCACTACGCCCGCCATTGAACTGTCAGACCCATCTTCTCACCATCGAATCACTCATCGCATTTGGTCCGTAAACATCGCAAATTTGCCGATAAATTTCACTTGGTTTCACTTTCCTCGCATTCAGAAAACGAATCACAGACCTGATTTCACAGGTGGCGGGATTTTCAATCAACGCCGACATTTCAAACAAGCACAAAAAAGCGTATGTAACTGACAGCGATCTCCAAATGGCGCACGTTCTTCCCCTTGATACACATCGTCTACAGCGCATGTGCGGAACTGCAATCGCAGTGCTGCAGCAGAGATAAATTGAAACGGAACTTACTTTCTGGACGCGCCTCGTATACCAGTGAGCTGACATCCCATGCCTAGCTAGTCCTGAAACTACTAGTCCACACCTCTCCCATGACTGCTACCTAGCAGCATGATCAGTGCCAGCAGATAATATGGATGATAGAGCCACAGACATGGGTATTCTAATACCATTTGTCAGTTAGAAAGAGACAGAATGGTCATGGATCTATCCCAATTTTGATATTTTTTCTACAGTCAGTAAGGCATGGTGTATGAAGTATGTCTGTGGTAAAACCACATGTACTCCTTGTGCAAGCATACATTGTGCATATTTGCAATATACTGCAGTAACTTTAAGACCACAGTACAAAACCTATTTAAGAAGATTAGCTGAACAGATATCTCTTTTGCTCAGATTCAAAACGCCTCAAGATTTTTCATAAAAATCTTATTTTGAAATTTGTTACCAAGTACTCATGTCATTAAAGAATCAATTCAACAATGATTCCATCCACTTCTTCAAATACTTAGAATGCCACAAATATTGAAAACATTGTAAATTTCTATAATTATGATTTTGACCAAGAAAGATTGCCGAGTGATCGAGACATGTTTCTGCAACTTCTGAAATGGCAAGATGAGCACACAATAAATTGGAGGAGAGTATAGATTTTACAAAAGTACAATTCAACAAGACTCATATCAGAGACAGTGTGCTTTGTTCAATTACTCGTCAAGATTTGTGGGTCGTTCTGTTTGAATGAACGAAGTTTTTTGATCTTACACAATTATCCAAGATCGACAATGTTGCAGTAACATCATAATATTACATGTATATAGCAACCTCACTGATGAAAATGATTTGTAAAAATTATTGAATCAGTTCATTTCCAAAAATTGTAAAGTGCTGTACAGTTTTTGCATTATGGAATTTATATTGAGAAATAATAAATTTAAATAATAATAGTGACACAGTTTAAAAATTAAAATTTATGGGAGAAATCTCAAAACCTATCAAGATAAATACAGGTGTGTGGCAAGGTGATGGTCTGTCACCCATTCTGTTCAATTGTGTCTTAGAGAAAATTGTAAGAATTTGGAATAATAAACTGAAGGAACACAAAATTTCACCAATAATTTTGGAAAGTAAAAACCAAGGTGTTGAATTGCCTAGCATTTGCTGATGAGTTCGCTATACTTTCAGAGAACATTACAAGTGTGAAAACATAAATCAATCTCTTGGAAGCAATAGCCAACAAAGCATGTTTGAGAATTTTGGTAGAAAAAAACTAAATTTATTACAAACATTAAAAATGCTCCAAAATTTTTAATGACAGGTACTGGACGAATAGAGAAAGTAAAGAAATTTAATTACCTGGGTGAAATAATTCAAGAAAATGGATTAGATAAATCCGCCATAGTAGAAAGGATACACGGAATGGAAAGAGTGTATGGTATCAGTAAAAAATTTTATAACAAAAATCTTAAAATAAGGCTCTCCCAACTCGGTCATGAAACCAGAATGTCTATATGCTAGTAAATGCCTAGTGTTGAACTATAGATTGGACAAACTGGAATTACTAGGAAGAAGAATCATGAGAAAAATCTTTGATGCAGTTAAAACAACTTATCTATGGAAATTACTCTTAATAAGGAAATAAACCAGAACATAGGAAATATAACAGAATCAATAAGAAAAAGGAGATTGCTGTTTTTTTAGATATATCTACAGAAGGAATGATAACAGACTAGCAAAAAAGATATTCAATTACCTTTGGGGAAAAAATCAACAAACAGCTGGAATCAAGAGCTTAAGAAAGATTTGTAAAGAAATTAGATAAGAGAAGAGAAGAGGAAATTATGGAAAGAGAGATCTTTAGAAAGAAGGATTCCAAGGCAAAAGAAGAAATAAATCTGCTCCTAAGTGGTCTGAGGAGAGAAGGAAAAAACGTAATGAAATGAAGGAATATTGGATTGAAATGAAGAATAAACAACTACAAAGGATGAAGAATTGAAATTGGAACATGGTCCCAGAAGGCCTTGTCAGAAAGAAGAAGAAGAATAGTGAGTTTCTGTACACAAAATATATTGTTTAATAAATTAAATGATAAAATTTTTTAACATTTATTTTGTACTTTTTACCCCCTATGAATTTGTTTGCATGATTGTTAGTATTATTACTAAATTTCTTTTCAGGTAAGATAACAAAGTAACATTTTCAGAAGGTCCACCCTTTGTCTGACTATCCACCCTGCCTAACACGATCTGCTGACCCTGGGCATGACTTTCTTTCTCATATTTGATTTTTGATCTGAACTGTTTTTAACCCTAATTGTCTGCTGCTTGTCCTTATTTGCTACAACTGCATGAGGTTCCTCCTCACCTACCTTGGTTTAGTAACAGCCTATACCCCTTTTTTTGTCTTTATCATGAAGCTATTATCCCTCTGCAACAAACTCATCCTTTTTTAACAATTTCCTGTTTTCCTGTTCCCAGCTTCCATGTTACAATACCTCCCTTAACCTTGCTGTTTTATTATGCAAGTCCTCCATTATTACCTGAAGGGCACATATAAAGATAATGGTACCTCTAAAGGGGACATTTCACTTGGGTATTCAGTGCTTGTCTTTAAGAGTATAAAAGTAGGTACTTTATAATACTTATTAATTTGTTATCGTACATGATTTATATATTTAAGAAAATCTGCAAAATATATTTATATTTTTTTTTGATAAAAATTCAAGAGATTACTTCAGCACTTTATTCAAAACTGATGTTAAATAACGTATAGAATTTGTTGTTCTGGTAGCTTACGTATTATAATTAAATGTTATAATAATCTATAGAGGAAAGGAACCAAAGTCAGACCCCCATTCTGTTTTTCACTTCTTGTCTTTGATATGAATAAAGTTTATTTTAATAAAATAAATTCTTTGGCCTGTTTTCAAATATCCTGCATGAAAGAAGTTAATAAATGTCTGATCATAGTCTCCAAATTATTTTTTTTTTGAAAAAAATTGCTAAAACAGTCTCTAAAAAAGGTAGCAAAGGTCAACCCCTGTTAAGAATATACACAAATTTACCAGAAAATTCCATTAAAATTAAGAAGTACATGACAGCATATTAATATTTAACCATTTGGTATAAGCAATTTAGCTTATTTGGCATTCATAATATTTGATCATTTACCGTCCAAGATAAAAAGTGATACATTTCTACACAAATAAGTTATTCCACTAACAACAAAAATCACCAATTTTTTTCTCAAGTTTTCTATTTGTTTTGGTCATCTGAAACAGCATTTCAAAATCACTCTAGCATACTGATTAAGTATTAATGTTAATTAAGGGAGGTCCTACGTAGGATGTCTTTGACTTGCCAGTTTCAGGCATTTAAAAAGAATGTAGGATGGGTATCAAAGTAAAATTTTTTTTTTTAAAAATGACAAAGTGATAAAGAATAGTATTTACCAAAGATACTGTAGAGAACAGATTGTTACTTTCTTCTTTTTGAACACTTTAATAATGCACCTCTGCGAAAACTTTCACTCTTACTGAAAGCACTAATAATGTGTCAGGATCCCTGTCTCTGCCCAGCTATGACAACTTCAAAACACATAATTTCTACATATTTAAATATATGCTGCCAGAATGCACCACCATCCTAGCAAAATAAAGTGGGGATCTGACTTAGGGACCCAGGTCCAGATTTTGTTACTTTCCTCTAATAATTATTGGGTTTAATTACTTAAGAAGGGTGTTGGTGGTTCAAAATTTTGGAGCATGTGTATTTGTTTACAATTTACAAACACTAAATTAATTAAATACAACAGATGGAATTTCTTGTTCCAGTGGTTAATATATTCTAATTAAGTCTCTTGTACAGTTAAATAAAAATACTGGGTTTAATTATTTCAGCAGGGTGGTAACGTACTAATTGTAAAGCAAGTTTTATTGTTTTTAATTCTATTAACTTCAGGTTTAGATGTAATTTAACCTAAAAATTTTGTAACTTCATATCAAATTTTATTCACAGAGCTGCGAGTTCATTTGAATAGCATTGCACATCATAAATATATCATCTATGTCCCTAAACCACACAAGAGAACTAAGTGGACAGTTGTTCAGAAAATTTTCATACAGGTGGCCCAGGAAGAGGTGGCCATGCGGGTACCTAAAGCAGTGCCACTTATCTGGTGATAAATTTGGGAATTAAGGGAGAAGTAGTTTTTAGAGAGGATGAAGTTAGCAAGGGATATGAGAAAGGATTCCTGTTAAAGACTGTTTGGGAAACGCAATCAAGGAAGTATTTTCATTAATGATCTTTGAGATAATATTAGTAGTGGTCTGAGATTGTTTGCTGATAATGCTATAGGGAAGTAATGAATTCTGCATATTTTTCCAAATTTCAACAGGATCTTGACATAACTTTGTCATGGTGCAACCAATGGGAACTTAAACTAAATTGTAAAAAGTGCAAGGTAATGCATATAATGAACAAAAAGGATCCCATTGTGCATTCATACAATATTGACTGTACAACTCTTTGGTAAGATTGAATCCCTGAAGTATGTAAGTGTAACACTGAAAAGCAACATGAAGTGTGATCAACATATAATTTTGGTTGTGGGTAAAGTGTAGTCTTGTGTAGTTTGCAAACGAACTATTTCGGAAGAGTGCTCCCACAGACGAACTATGTGAACTAGTTCCAAGATCTTTTGCTCATTAGCCCGTTAGTTCCTTTGATCCTTTTCCGAAGATTGTAATAGGGAGAGTGAGCAAGAGCGGCACTGTCCTAGCTAGTCAGTTCACATGTGCTTCTCATTGTGCAATTCAGTTAGTGGCAAGACTATCAAGTTTTGGCATGACACGGCGAATGTTGGTTTATATGGTTTATAATAATAATAATACACTGCTAACAGGTAACTACCTTATATTTGTGATGTAAAATGACTATCAAAATATTATGTGACTTCTACAATGTGATGATGTGAAGTAGTGTAATGTGTGTCCACTTGATATCAATTTGATTATGGCCTAATATGTTTTAGGTTATTTATTACAGTCATTAAAAAGGAAAAGTAGTTTCCTGTGGACACATTTCACTGAAGACACAGATTAAAAAAACCAGTTCAACATTAATAACTACTGCTGGAGACTCAAACAGAAATTTAACCTGCACCACAATATGAAAACAAAACACGCTTTGATCCCGTTGACAATTAAAAGACAACTACCAATAACCACAACTAACATAACAAACAAAAGAGTGCATGCAGTAGTGGTAGCAAAGCGAGCGAATGATCTGTCTTTCTAGAATTCCAGATGGGAGCTAACGAACTAAAAGAGCAACATAGTTCACTAAGGAACTGTGAACAAAATAGAATGCTCCCAGTTACGAACTATTATGCACAAGTATAGTAAAGTGAATTAAACACTACGATTCATAAGTCAAATTTTGAAAAATTGTAACAAATATGCAATGGAGATAGAATATAAAACGACTGTGCATCCTCATCTTGAATACTGCCTGGGTTCCACATTACAAAGGACTGGTTAGGCTTACTAACTAGTATTGACAAAATACAGAAAAGAGCCATTTGCTTATTGACTGCTAGTAATAGACATTACATAAGTATCACCCACTTGGCAATGAGATTGTGATGGGAATTTCTGGCAGACCAGCAACTTAGATTTTGACAGACTTTATTAGGAAAGATGTGAACAACAATCCTGAGATGTGTCGTTTAGGAATGGAATGTATAGAAGGGAAATTAGTTTTGGTGCAATGCACTCTTTATCACCAACAAATTTGTGAATTGCAAAGTACTTAGATACAGTAGTATGTACTTGCACTCATATTCATTCAATCCACATTTTATTTTAAGTTTTCAAACAAATTATATACTCAATTAATTGGATGGATTTTCAGCATATATCGTAACTGTAATATTAATAGCAAATATGGGCACAACCATTGAAGGATTATTAAGATTTTCATATTTCAAGATCTTCGTTACAATGCAATAATTTTTCGGAGATCCGAAATATAAGAGACTGTCTCTTAGGATGTGGACAGCAGTGAATTTACAACAAAATAGATGTATACATTAGAAAATGCATTGTCACAGAATAACAATATATACATTAATTATATCAACTATATGCATACAATATTCTGGCAGTTATTTTGTAGATACATTTGATTGTTCTTTAGAGTAAAATGAGATTTTAATTTAAAAATTTTCATCAATTTAATCTTATACCTTCTCAGGAATTTAAGCTGTGCTGGGAGCTTGCTGAAGACATGTATCCCTAAATATATGATTTCATATTGAACAAATAACAATGATTTGTAATTGAATCGTTTATTTCAGAAACCCGTCAACTGACATTTTTGTCAAAATTGAGATAAATACATATTATGGCTCATGACATGTAAACAAACATGTTTGAGCAGAAAACCGTCAATGGCCAAGCCTGTGTATGGGTTTTTTCAAACGTTGAATAATGAATTTAGTGCAGAAACCCGCTAAGCGGCATCAGATGGTGGGTTTCTCCACTAAATTTCGTGTTCGTCTTGTGGCACCCCTATTTGTTTTAACCAGTCGTTCTACTAAATCAAACAGCAGTTGTTGTCAATTGTTCAAGTGTTAAATTATTTAACATTTTGTGTGGTTTCACATTGTTTTTGTGACAGTTTCCTGAAAGAAATGAATAGTGTAAGTTCTGATGATGAACCTCCACCAAAAAGGAAACGAAGCATTTCCAATGAAGATAAATACAAACGTAGTGTTATACGACAATCAAGAGTGAGAGGTGAAGAATACACAAATTATAAATGGAACATTGTTCCAGGAAAGTCTATTCCTCATGTACTTGTGTTAAAATGTCCACGAAAATGCAGTTTATCCGTTGTTAATGACTCTAAAATTCAGATCTGGAATTTTTCTACTTGCTTCATACTAAAAACCAACAAGTTTTATATTTGCGTAGTCTGATAGAAGCTGTGGAAATTAAGCGTAGAATAAAAAAGTCACAGATTGCTCCTCGCAGACAAAAAATAAATCTTTTGTGTACAATGTAAAAATTAATGGAGTTTTTACTCCAGTTTGTAAAAATTTATTTTTGCAGATACATGGCATTTCTCGTGACAGAGTTGCAAGGCTGACTAATTTATTAGTTCAAAATAAAACACCTGTCCACATCAGAGGAAAAAATCGCAGAGGAAATGACATCGAAGGTAATCCATGAACACATTTCACGATTTGCAGTGAGGAAAACACACTACGGGACAACTAAGAATCAATATTTAGATTCACAGTTGAATATAAAAAAAAAATATGAAATGTTCCGAATTGACCACCCTGATTTAAAAGACAAAGTCAAATACAATTTTTATTACAAGGAAAATTTCAGCTTATCTTTTGGGCGACCACAGGTTGAAGTCTGAAGCCAATGTGAAAACTTCAAGGCAAAACTAAGAGACCCATTTTTGAGTGACAATGCAAAACATAGCGTAACAGCTGAACAAATACTTCACAAGCGCAGAGCGAAAACAAAACAAAAAGGAATGACTGAAAACAAGGATGATGATACAGTAGCACTATGTTTTGACTTCATGCAAAACCTTCCGCTTCCAAATATTCCAGTACAGGAAGTATTCTACATGCGTCAACTCTGGCTTAATGTATTTTGTGCTCACGATATGAAGACAAATAAAGCAAGTATGTGTACAATTTGACAATAAATTTGGCCACCGCTGAAAAATTCTATCACTCTTATTTTGCACAATCTGACATCAATGTCATCCCAGGAAACAGTACTGTTTCTTAGGATGACATTGATGTCAGATTGTGCAAAATAAGAGTGATAGAATTTTTCAGCGGCAGCCAAATTTATTGTCATAGTGAGTACATTTACCATGAAGGTCAAGCCAACAAATCTCCGGACGAGGTGTGCTCAATGTTATCACATTATTTGAAAACTTAAGTTCCTGTTGGAGTTACACATATTGTTCTCTTCAGTGATGGCCCATCAGGCCAAAATAAAAATCATTGTGTTGTTCTGTTGCTGATGAACCTTTGTGATAGGGGAATATTCGAGACAGTGACTCACTATTTCCCAGTCAGGGGACATTCATTTCTACCCTGCGACCGTGATTTTGGTTGTGTAAAACGTCTTGTGTGACGAGTGTACACTTCAGAGCTGTATGCTGAGACGTCTATTAGAGCCAGTAAAACAGAACGTTTTTCTGTCTACCAAGTAACCAGTGACATGATCTTTAGTTTCAATACATGGTGGCCCCAGTTCTATAAAAAAAATGTGAACTCAGATGAAACAAATGGAAGGGGTGTTCCCAAGGAAGAAAAAAATTCCTGCAAAGAATTTAAGTACAGTAAATCAGCACCAGGTAAAGTTGTGGTCAAGAACTTTATCGACGGATTCATATTTTCAACTTTTACCTTGAAAAAGTATATTGCTGCTCCTGAACTCCCAACAGTGCAAGCATACCCGTCTGGAAGAGTACCAATCAACGTAAAGAAGATCAACGATCTGAGGAAACACAGCAAATACACTAACGGATATGAATCTTTCTATGACAACATCCTCCAGTGGCCTACTACAGGAGCGGAGTGCAACGTTGGTAGGCAGTATGAAGATGAGTAGCCCCATAAAGAGAAAGGAAAAATGAGAAATGTTGTAACTGTATCCGTTAAAATTCTTTATGTGCACAGAAGAAATGATGGAGTTTTTGTAGCTTTTTATAAATATTATAAGTTTATACTATTATTTTGTTGTTGTTAAACACCCACCTGCTATTAAAAAAATTAAATTAGCTTCAAAATAACATTTTTTTAACAATGTGAGGTAGTTTATTGCAGAAACCCGTCAACTGAATTTTTTTTAAAACTTTTTTTTTAAAGAAAGTAAACGAATAAAAATTGAAATACAAGCAACATTTGTTTTGAGAAGACATTAAGTATTCATATAATTTTTTCAAGCCAAAAAGCTCTATTAAAATAAAAGATATTAAATTTTTCCTGTTTTACCGAAAATTTAAAAAAGTGCAGTTAGCGGGTTTCTGAAATAAATGATTCAATTGATGTGTTAACAACAATACTATGTTTGTTGTGGGTGTGAAGCTACAACTTTCCTTGAAAACCAAAACAAAATGGAAATTTTTGTGAACGTTTGATGCCATTCCTAATCAAAATTTGGATTAATTGTGTAAAACACTATTTTGTGAACACTACAGTCTCACCAATACATGTTGCTTAGAGACTACTGCACTTGTCTCTACCTCCCCAATGCCATCACACTCAGAAAAAATCTGGCCTTCCAAAATGGTTGACAGACACAGTGTGGTTATTTTTTGAAAAGTCGTCGTCAAGTTCAAACATTTCATCCAATTACAAAAATACTACCATGATATATTTTGGCAAAAAATACTTATATATGTTTCAAAATCTAAGCAGGAAGGATAAAAAGTGTGACAATATGTGATTATGATTTCACTGGTGGTAAGAAATCTTAAAGCCACTGGATATATAGTACATATTCAAATATTTGCAAAATTGTTATAGAAAGTTTTTGACAAAGTAATGAACTGAACTGCTGGAGGGCATATGTTTTACCCCTTAATGTATGTGGTTATGTTGACTTCTAGAACACACCAATATGGGTTACAGAAAAATCTAATGGAAATAAAAGTGCTGTTACATTATTAATTTTTACGGCTTTACGCCTCGTCGACATTGTGGTCATTAGAGGTGGGATGGGCTTGGGGACAAGGAATGGGAAGGAATTCAGCTATGGCCTTTTGGTAGATCCCGACATTCGCCTGGAGTGATTTGGGGAAACCGTGGTAAACCGATATCTGGATGCCCAGATGGGGATTCAAACTGGCATCCTCCTGAATACGAGGCCAGAGCGTTAACCGTTCACCCACCATGCTTGGTGTTACATTGAAAACAGACACATTTGGGATGCACTATACAGAGGTCAGACTGTAGGTTTACAATTTATCTGAACTTCTTACTTTGTACACTTTCCACTATTACTCTGTTGGTTATGGAACAACTTTGAACATTTGTGGACATCATTATCTGATCTTTTATCAAAGGGAAAAGTGTTCAAAGGGAAAAGTGTTCATGAATAACACATGCATTGTACAGGTGCGCAACTACTGAAATATAATTTGCAGCACTGTATTTGATTCCGATTGAAGGAGGGTGACAATTATTCCTGTAATCTCTTGTAACAATTGTGCATTTTTAATGTAAAAGAATATATATACATATATATGACACGTAACAAATGTATTAGAAGTAAATGTTTGACATAAAAATGTATGAGTAGAAAATGAATAGATTTACAGCAAACTTAAGGGATTAAATTGTTAAGAAAGATAGAAATAATATAGACTCTAATATACCTTGACATGTCCTAATTCATTGTACAAATTGTATGTAAATTAAGTATAGGACCATATAAAATGAATTCTGAAAATCCAAGTGTATTTGCAGCAAAACTATAGAGGCACATAGACAGAAGCTTTTATCCTCTTCATCGTGTGAGACAAAGAATTACTACTTTCTGAATGCCCATTTTGATTCCAGACACAATATACGTAGGCTAAAGAATGTCAAAAATTAATTCCTATTAGTGATGACAGCAACAAGCTGGGAAGATCTATTATAATTACGCAAAGTGTACAACACACATCCTAGGAAATGGACCAATTCAGTTATGATGATCATAGTCAAAGAATGAAACTACTCTGGAAAAATGCTAATATATTAAAAACACGTACTTAAAATGTTAAATCACCCAAACATTTTATTTGAAAAAGACAGAAGTGAAACAAATGTTTACTGTGTGCTGGGGCAAAAATAAAACAAAAAGGCATCACACTGGCAACTGTCTGCATTTTTCATAGTAAGAAAGATCATCATGTAATCCTCTCCCACAAAAACAAATTCATTCTAAAAACTGGCACAGAATATACCTTCATAGAGTCGCCCCCAGCCTGTGACATGGGCTGTCTGTCCGACAAAGCTGCGGCCATCTCTGGGTACACAGATTGGAATGATGTTGGGTTGGAAAGTAACCGGCTCGTAGAAGCGCAGCAGGGCCAGGTCATACTCAAAAGTTCTTGGGTCAAACTGAGGGTGAGAGGCAACAATCTGGACGCGACGCTCCTGGTAACCATATGGCTCATCCTCCGTTGACAAATCATGCTCTCCCAGTCGAAGCAGCAGATCACTCGGAAGCACGCTGCACATAACAAAAATCACTCTGTGTAGACTGTGGTACATGGTCAAAAATCACAGCATACCTGTTATATAGAAATGCTATCAGCCTGAGTAGTAATAGCTGACATGTAAAATAAATTACACTGTTCGGGCCACTTTCGATAGATGTAGCAATCAACATGGTAGCAATATGTTATCTTTCTTTATAAGTAGACCCCTTGTATACCAAAGTTAATTTTGAGCCATCTACCTAAAAAGAAGGTAGGATCTTTTTCTTCTTTAGAACTGCATATTTCATGAGACAGAAATCAAAGGTTTTTTGTTTTTGGTATATGTATACACAATATGAACACAAATTCCTATCATCATAGGTGATATATCTATAACATATTAAACATTGCTATTGCTTATATAAGTAGCACATAAAACACAAAAATCATTATATACCAGTACCAGTTAATAAACCTTTTCAAAGTAGCAGAAATTTTCATTGTTCTGAGAAAGTTTCTAAGGAAAGCATAATTTCAAAAACAAATGATTAAATATATATATTTTACAAGTAGTTATCATCAACAAAACTAAGAATTTTATCATGTAATGATTTATATATGTTGTGATGCTTATTGATATATTTTGTGGTAAACAATGTTCTGAGTAAACATTCTCTTATTATTTCGGGTTATCTGGTTCTAGTTACCACTACAGAGAATAGAAGGTAAAAAAAGAAATGATGAGTACCATACAGATATAAAAGAAATTCATACCTCTCTTTATGGTTGGTTTCCAAAGGTAAAACATTAAATCATTATACACATGATAATACATAACATAAAGCTAAAAAGATAATCTTCTTTATTAGCTTGATATAATGGTGCCATCTTTGGGGAGAGGGTATGGTTAAAACACCCAAACACAGCTGAGCATCTTAATAACTAACATATATTGTAAAAGAAATTTTTAATTTAAAGGTAAAACATATCAAACCATTACACAAACATAAGTCCCCTTTAAAAGCAACATCTATGAATGTTTCTGGCCATTTCTGGTTGTCGAAGAAGACTGGGAAGTGTAAGAAACAAAGTAACGGGTAGAACAAATGCAAAAATTCTGAAGTCAGAACTTTTCAGACCATCCTCGTATATGCATGACACTTTTAACATATTTGCTTCCACAATTAGCTCTCCACATTAGGTCAAGAACGATTGTTTGCTTAACAATTGAATGGTTTACTTCAGATTTCAGATACACGAAGCAAGCAGTCTTTTGTAACAAGAAATTTTACTCAAGATGTTAAAAATCCATCATACTAAAAACAGAGAATTTCACAGGTGCAAGTACAAATCCCATCATCACAGTGCTGATATTAATATGGATTCCTGTATTTGCTTCCAGGTGTTGGAAAATGATTGTAGAAATAAGGTGACCCTGTGGAGTAGCACCTGCCTCCTCCCAACCCCTCCTGGGTACATACTCCTTGTGCCAACTTGTTGCAGAATAGCTTGAAAGTGTTCTAAGCTCATGACCTGCCACCCCCTGCTCCTGGCTACAGAATTGCTACATTAGCTCACAGTTATAATGAAAGAAAACTATTGTTCCTCTGATGTCACTAGATGCACATTATCAGTACCATAATAATGACACACATCTCAACAGACAGAAAATCAGTGTAATGTAGCTAGAAGCACACTACAGATTAGCTGTACCACAATTGTAACCACACAAATCACACTATATGCCATGATTGGCACACTGGGAAAACTAAGTGTTCATGAATTTGAGTGAAAATGAAATACTTTGGCTGAAGATTATTAACCTACTAAATAACTTGTGGTTCACTACAACTCTATGATAGACTGATGAAACCAACACATCACAACAAATGCAATATGACATTCTGAAATGAGTGGGGTACAAAGTGCAGTTATTTATGTTGAGCACAGAAAGAGATTCATGAATATGAATATTTACAATTGTTCAGAGTGATTACAAACAGGTCTCCTAATTTTTACTTTTTACTTTCATTTGTTCCAGCAATTAAATACACTCTTAAGTTTGATGCAATATCATATGGAATTCAGACACATCAGAAATTGTGGGGAAAAATAGGTTTGACGTGATACTAGAGTCAGGAGGGGAACAGCCTCATGTAGATGTAGAAGTAAGGTGCAACAGACCTTTAGGAATAGGGGTGTGCAAGGAAAGAATAGGGGGAAAAAAAGGTTCTGATGCTAGGTAGCTATGAGTGCAATATAGCCCTTCTTCTGTAGGATCAGTTAGGCACAGGCTACCACGTCATAAGTTTTTTTCAAACTGAGTACAACATTAGGTCAGGCAATAGAGGGTATAGGTTGACACTGTTAGAATGTCACTAAGGATGACATAGTAGTGATAGAAGGAAATCATAGTAATAGTACTGATAGAAATGTGAGTTGTAGTATAGAGAGTTACCAGAGGAAAGTGGTGAAGGAGGCACAGTACATCAGGGTTGAACTCAATAAGGTCCTTAGTTGCCATGACTGGCCATAGTTTACCTATGCTGTTAAACATGGAAATGGAGCGGCTACATCTAAGAGACATTAGTTCAGTCTTGGGGGTTGCACCAGTGGACACGATTGGTAGGTGTGGTTTCACTATGCATGGCCTACACCTAATTAGAAGGGGCAAAGCGGTATTATCTGAGTAATGAACTAAAGCTGTAAGGGAGCCTACTTCCAGTGACGATGGGGTCAGGGGCTGTGCGTTTTTTAGGTTAGGGCCTGCTGGTGAGGACAGAAGAGTCTCGGTTAAAAGAAGAAGTACTAGACAATAAGGTTTTTCCCAATGGATGCAGAGTGTATCACAGAGATAGAGGAGCAATATTCTCCCTGGGAAAAAAACACAAATGCTAATGAAATAGATAAAGCTACTGAAACAATAACTGGTGGGGGCAGAACTGGGAAATCAAAGGTAAATGCCGAAAATATCACAAAGCCAGTAATAAGAGTGTTACTGGTGAACTGTAGAAGTATAATGTACAAAGTAATTGAAATGCAAACATAACAGAGATAAACGAACTACTAGTAATTACAGGAATAGAGTCTTGGTTAAAAGAAGAAGTACTAGACAGTGAGGTGTTTCCCAATGGTTAAAGAGTGTATCACAGAGACAGAGGAACAACTAGTGGAGCAGTATTCATACTGTTCAGCAATGACTACTACAGTTCACTAGTGTTTATAGATCATGACCATGAGTTACTTGGAGTAGATTTCTGGGGATAGTAAAAAATAAAAAAATAAAGGTGTTGACTGCTTACCATAATGGCAGAATGAATGATGAAGATGAGGATCTTGGGTAGAAGCTACATTCATACTCGGAGCTTAGAAAGCGAGAATAGAATGGTCATAATAGGTGGGAATTTAAATTTATCACGTATATAACTGGGTAGGAAATAAGATTAATAGCACAAGGGAACAGAGATTTGTAAATGCCTTAATCAGAGAAGGAGGCTTTACACAAGTGGTAAAGCAGAACACAAGGGGATGAAACATGTTTGATATCTTCCTATTGAGTTCCAATGTAACCTTGTGAGGTGTCAAGTAACTGAAGGAATAAGTGATCATGAAACAGTTCTGATGGATATTAGACATTTCAGTAAACCAGTGGCCAAAATTGAAGCGGGAAATAGTTATAGTTAGAAAAAGCAAAGATTTAGAAAACTGAAAGGAAGGGAGGGTGTTGAGGAAATTATAAATAAGGATGGAGAAGAAGTTACTGAGGATTTGAAAAAGGCAGTGATTTTAAGTAACTAGTTTAATGAGACCATCAGGGACTATGATCAGGAATGAAAGGGTAAACAAGCTTATCAACACAATTAGAAATAAACAGACCAAAAAATTTGAAATTCATCCTGAGGATATCAAGAATAAACTAAGAAAGCTAAATAAACATAAAGGGGCTGGTGCAGATAAAATTACTACAGACTACAGATTAATGGAGAGATTAAATGCAACCACATCAAAAAAATCTATGAGGAACACAAGTGGTATCCATGTCAACAATGTAGCTTTAGAAAAGGATAGTTATTTTGCTATATGCAAGATATTTCAAATGAAATGGACAAAGGAGCCCAAATGTATAGTGTAGCACTAGATCTTTCAATGGTTTTGAAAGTGTGATCTGTTAAATGGTGTTGAATAAGGTAAAAACTATTGGAGTGGATGAAAATTTATTTGTTTGGTAGAAGAATTCTTAAAAAGCTAGAAAGCAAAAGTTAAGGTAGGAAATACAATATCAAAAGAAGTGGAAGTGAAAATGGATGTGCCAGAGAGTAGCGTATTGGGACCATCGCCATTTGTTTTTGTAATAAATGATTGGATTGATGGTTTACTGTCAGTAGTTAGATTGTTTGCAGATAACATAATGCTGGACAATAGGGTCAAAGATAGAAGACTGAACTGCTGCAGGGTGATCTGGATAGATATCTAGCTGGGTCGATCAATGTGGGATGAAGATAAATGTAAAGATGAGTCAGATTATTAGGTATACAGATAATAAACTAAAGGTTCATTATGATTATAAGGTGGGGAAGGAATTGCTTGTTGAAGACCTCAAATGTAAATACCTTGGCAAAATGTTTGATAGCAAACTAAACTGGGCAGCACACATTTGACAGCCAGTAGGAAAAGGTTTCAAAATCCTTCACTTGTTGGAGAGAGTGATGAGAACATGTACCATATAAGTCAGGAAAATGGGTTACGAAACTTTCGTCAGACCGTTACTTGAATATGATGGTAGAGAAAATGTTCCATATTTTGGGTACCAAATGCAGGAGTTGGAGGGGGCTGTAGAGAAGGGATACTCTGGAAATTATCACAGAATAAAATCAGTTACTGACATGATAAAGGAGCTGAAATTGGATTTATTGAAAGACATTTTTTTTTTTAAACTGTTTAACGTCTCATAAAAGTGAGGTCTTTAGAGACGGGAAACAATGGGGGGGGCAAAGAATGGGAAGGAATTCGGCCATGGCCTTTTGAAGGAAGCATCCCGGCATTTACGTGGAGTGATTTGGGAAACCATGGAAAACCCAAATCTGGATGCCCGGACGGGGATTCGAACCGGCGTCCTCCCGAATGCAAGGCCAGAACGCTAACCGTTGTTACACCACCACGCTCGGTATATTGAAAGACAGAAGAAGGGTGAAGAGAGTCATATCAGTCTACTGAGTGTACATTGGTGATGAGGCATGGAAAGATATTGGTGTAAGAATTAAGAGAGGAGTATGGAAGGGAAATGATCACCGTGGTTATAACCTAGCATTTGCTTTTAGAAAAAGGGTGTGAGAAGATTTTCTTTCAAACGTAAGGGCATCAGGGACTGAAATAAATTATCAAGAGTGATCATGAATAATTTATCAAAAACACTTAAAGAATTTAAAGTTGAAATTTGTAGAGGACAAAAGTAGTTAGGTGGAGCAAAGGGGAAAAATGAATGTGTAGGGAAATTGCCACTAGAGCATGCACTCCCGTTGCAATTACTTTAAATTGTGCATTAGCATAGCAAGTGATATGATCTGCATAGACGTCAAATAAGACTCGTGAAAGTACAACGATCAACAACTAGTTCAATCAACTTTCTCAGGACTCTGATGGTTAGACATCCATTCAATGGATTCACAGTGAGAAGCCTGGATTGAAAAATGTTAGGTTTTTAGGTTAAATAATTCCCATGACTAGCTTTTAAAACATGATAAAATCTGGAAAGAAATAATTCTCCCCTTTCAAGTCACACATTCTGAACATATATTTGTAGGCATTACTTGCCCCCAAACTATCTTATGAGGAAGATTGGGAATTAAACAAGCAGGTTTTTTAATTAATTATTTATTTTGCCAACACGCATGCACCAAGTCTATTCTGAAGCTATTGAACATTCCAGCAGTGTTTCCAAGTTTTTGAAAGACATAAAGGCACTTCGGAAAGTACTTTGCCTTGCCCACATACAAATTAAACTGTTGGATGATTATGTTAATTTGAAGTAGCAACATCAGCATGATGTACAGCACTCATGGTTTTGAAACTCTCATTAGAAGTTGTGTGTTAATTAAACATTGTTAGATTATGTAACGTACCCAGACATACAACAGTAGATGGAGCAGGACTCAACTATTAGACAATGCAGGAGTGCTTTCTGCTAATAAATACAGTGGTCATCAGTGCATTTTATAAGCAATATAGTCAAACTGCAGAAATTATATTTGTGGTAATGGTGTATTGTTTAAAAAGGGCGGGACAGTTGTCGTAAACCACAAAATCCAAGTTGTTATGCATCAGCCACATATGGACATTCATTATCCTACCAATACCGCACACAGATGTCATGTCGTAGGAATTGTAGTAGCTCATGATCAACACTGAATGTTGACTCTCACCAAGTCTACATTTTCTCAACTATCATGTATATAACGGCAGAACCTACTTTCATCACTGAAGACGACAAAGCTTCATTTCATTTCCCTGTTGACCCTTTTAGGAAACTAGAGGAGACTCACAAGTTGTGTTGTGGTGTAAGAAGTAGATTGCGCAGATCTGAGGCTTTTCAACAAACAAGGCAGAGACACATGGAAATCCAAAAGACATAACTCTCACATTCTTACAAGCTCTCACTCATTGACAACAATAAAGATATCAGTACACACAACAAATACACAGAGAGGGAAGTAACTACAAATCATACATCATTAATCAGACCAAGTACACTCTGATATTGTAAACTAGAGTAAAAGTTATATAACTTTTACAAAATATTACATTTTCACTAAATCTCAAAAAATGGTAGAAATCGTGAATTTTTCGAAAAAATGAGGTAAATTTCCTTTACGAAAGATGCAGTATGTATAAATTTCCTGTTGCATCTGGCAAAAAAATGGATGGTTGGTACACAGAGAAATACAGTCATGGATACACTCAATAACACAAGGTGTAGACACATGGAAATCAACGAAGGATGACGCTTACCAGGTCTAAATTGTAAGCATACTCAATCATCACTTGCAGACAGACAGAACCTTGTTTCATCATTGAAGATGATGAAACATTGTCCTATGGTACCAAAGGTTTGGAGCTACAAGTGGCTGCATTTAGTTTCCACATATAAGTAAAGGAAATCTCTTATCCCAGTTCTTTAGGGTGCATGTCACACAATCATGTTTAATATTTATAAATTTTTTCTCATCAGTGATTGTTATACAATAATTTGTTAATGCTCCCAGTCACACAGTGGAGCTTGCACACCATACACAATCCCAAACCAATCTATTGTGTAAACAAAGTATATACAAAAGGCACAACAGGCAGTCTGCACATTGAATTCGATTCATCTTACCAGAGGTGACCACTAGAAACTTCGAACTTGGTTGCACCACATCAGACTACACTCGCCAAAGCGACTATATGTTCCACCATCATAGATGTGGTACATTGCACTTAATGTCCAGTAAGCTAACAATCTGAACACCTATATTACAAACATGTTCACAGGTTAGTTAAAGTTATGTATACTGTTTGATTCACAGTGTCTTTAAATCATTGAATGACAATTGTGCGTAATTGGGCCTTGGCAGTGTGGTCCCCACCGCAATCAATGGATTCTGATATTTTTGTGCAGGGTTACTGATTTTTTTTTAGAAATAACCAAATATCATCTACAATATCCATGTGTGTTATCTTAGTTGCTCAATTTGGTGATTTTTTTTTTTTTTTTTTTTTTTTTTTTTTTTTTTTACCACTCTTTAAGATGTCATTGGCATGACTGACTTGTCACTGACACCACATATTTTTAAAATTGTAGCATCAACACAAGCATGCAGTTTCATGGTTATTTTCACAATTATAGTTAACTGTATTGTGAAGTTGGCGTGGGAAATGCAGTTCGTGCAATTACCGCAGTTGGGCACCACACAAATAAGAAGAAATATATTGATTGATCAGTGTAGCTGTTGAGCTGTAACCCATCTCAGTGGTTCTGTGTGACGCTTCTTTTCATCACCTCTCCTTAGATGTGCTGTATTCAGTGTGCATGTTGCCTACAGTATGTGCTCCATGTAAACACCAGACTGGCTTTTGGAATTGTGTATGGTGAGCCAATTCCAGTGACTGGAAATGTTTACAGTTAGCAATTATAAATATGAAATATGATTGCTTAAGTGAAATGGACCCTAAATAAATAGGATCAGTTGTGTCCTTCACTTGGATGTTGAGACTAACTACAGTCATTTGTAACTCCAAACTTTCAGTGTCATGGATGTTGCTTAATCGTCTTCAATGATGAAAGAAGGTTCTGCCTGTATGCAAGTGACGATTGAGTAAGCGTACAATGTAGACCTGGTGAGCATCATCGTTCCTTGATTTCCATGTGTCCATGCCTTGTGTTTTTGCGAGTATCCATGACTGCATGGCTCTGAGTCATCCATCCACTGTTTGTCAGCCACAACAGACAATTTATATATATTGCATCTTTCGGGGAGGAAATTTACTTCATTCTTATGATCATTTCAAAAAATTCATAACTTCTACCAATTTTCGTGAGTTAGTGAAAATATAATATTTTTTACACAACCTTTATACTAGTTCACAATCTTGGGGTGTAATTGGTCTGATTACCAATGTATAATTTGTAGTTCCTTCCCTGCATGAGAATATGGTATGTGTATTGATATTTTTACTGTTGGCAATGTGTGAGAGCTTGTATGAGTGTGAGAGTTATGATGTCTGCTCCATGTCCATGTGTCTGTGCCTTGTTGTTTGGTAAAAGGCTTGAGCTCTGTGCAGGCTACTTCTTATACTATAACACCACCGTGAAAGTCTCCTCTAGTGTGCTGAAAGGGTCAACTGGGAAATGGAACGAAGCTCTTTCGTCTACAGTGAATAAAGTGATACCGAGCTGCTAGGATTTTTTTGACATGATGGATGTGTACTGTTTCTGTAGGGTAATGAATGTCCACATATGGCTGATGCGAAACAACTTGCTCTTCGTGGTGTACAACAAATGTCCTGCCCTGTTCAAACAATACAGTTTTACTAGATTGGTTATAATATGTGCTGATAACCACTGTTTCTATTAGCAGTAAGCACTCTGAATTATCTAACAGTTGTGGCTTGTTCTGTCTACTGTCATATGTGTGGGTACACAACACAGTTGCATCAACTAACAGGTATACTATATATTATGCTTATGTCACTGCTGCAAGTAAACACAGTCATACAATAGTTTAATTTGTATTTGGGAAAGGAAAGGCAAAGTACTTTCCATAGCACCTTCACGTCTTTGAAAAACTCTGAAACACTACTGGAATGTTTGATAGCTGTTCACTAGTTCAATCCAGGTCTCCTACATAAGTTAGTTTTGGGGCACGTAATGCCTACATATGAGTATATATGTTCAGAATGTGTTACTTGAATGGTGAGACTCGTCTCTTTTCCAATTTTATCATCTTTTATAAGCTACTCACAGAAATTATTTAACCAAAACACTTAACATTTTTCAACCCAGGCTTCTTATTGTAATTCCATTTAATCAATACGTGCTTATCAGAATCCTGAAGGTGCTCAAACTAGCCGTCAATAGTTGAACCTTCATGTCTCTCATTGTTCCTCTATGCAGATCATATCCCATACTGTGATAAACCATGATTCCATATGATATTGCATCCAACTTATATTTAATTGCTGGATAACTTACTGACCAGTAAAAATTAGGAGAGCTGTTTGTACCCATTCAGAGCAATTTACAATGTTCCTATTCATGAATCTCATTCCACACTCCACATAAATTACTGTAGTTTATACCCCAGTGCATTTCAGTGTCATATGTCATGTTGCATGAAGTGTTATCTACATTTGTTGTGGTGTATTGGCTTAGTCACCATATGACAGAGCTGTGCCAGCTACATTTTGTTGAGTCAATTGACAAAGTTTGGCCAACGGATATCATTTTTGCTGAAGTCCTGAACATCAAGTTGCCCAGTGTGCCAATTGTTGTGTTGTGTGGCATCCACACCACATATCACTGATTAATAGTATCAATAAAGCACAGAAAAGTGCCAGAAGAGTCTCACAGAGATAGAGGATGTTAAGTCACTATTCAAGAAATGCAGAATGAGTAATTTGCATTTTCCATTTCCAAAGTGATAATATCATAAAAACCTGAACCAAACTTATTGAACAAGAGAATTAAATGTTAATGTTATTTTATATGTGCTGGAAGCACAGATTTCTTTCCTCTCACCAATTAAGTCTATTTTCAAATAATAGACAGTACATGTGAATAACATCCTGCTTTGATCATTAATTATTTTTACTCATGAAATGTTTAAAAACAGCATGTTCTCACAAATGACAGAATGCTCTATAACAGACACAAAATTTCAGGATAATGTTCCTATTCATGTGTGAATTGGCGATTGTACATTTCAAAGATTTTCAAGAAACAAAACCTTGGGATATTGTACAATTCCTGTCAGACTTAGATATGAGCCCTATACGTCACCAAATTTCACTTGAGTTCATTGTAAACTGTTCGTAAATTACAGCTAAGTATTACACTTGATTACTTCATAGACTGTGCTGAGTTTAAGGGCAGTACCACAGGAGTGATTTCGGAAATCATACAAAACTGAAATTAGAGTGGTTGGACCTGAGGTTGAATGCACTTCCTCAGAATCAGAATTTCGGATTCTGCATTAAATGCAGGTCCTCGACATAAAAGGAACTTGTCATCCTACTTCTGACTTACTGACTTACTACTACTCCTTCTGGAGGCTCAATCAATCTTTCCTTTGTGGACAAGAACTAAAAATAATTCATGTAACAGAGGTGAGGTACAAGTATTTTAACACATTAGCATTCTAGTAAAACTATTAACGTAAAAAAAAGGGTGACTGCAAATTCCTTTAACAATGAAAACTAGCAACTATCCAGAGACATCAAATGAAAATCACAATGGTCATTTTAGGAAATGTCAAATGACATTCGAAGGCTGTTCTCCTCCAGTGTATTCTTATTAACACGTACAGCAATAAGAAACCATTGTGTGATTTGTAGGGCCGTAGAATTTACATCAGTGAGGAGAGGAGGAATTTATCTCCTGGTTACAGAATTCCTTTGTTGGCTCACATTTATAATGAAAGAAAAACTATTATTCCTCTAATTTCTATAGACTGCATACTTCCAGTGTTTTCATACCAGCACTAACTTTTGATCCAAGGGCAGTAACTTTTCTACCAAATGAGATGGTAGTAACTTTAATGACTTGATAGAGAATTGTTTGGCTTCAATACCACGTGACTATGTGCAAATTTACACTTTTTTTTTGACAGCTTCATATAAATCAAATAAATAGTATCTTTTACCAAAAGTCTCAGTCTACACTGTGCAAACTCTAGTATTGTATTCCCTTCCTGTGTCATTCACTGGAATAAATACGCTTGCAAAAAGAGCCAAGTGATTGTAATTCTTTTTAACCATTTCAATACATATATTTTTTTGTCATCCTGTGCTGTTTAAAGGAGTTTTTTGTCACTGTTGTTCGGTAGCAGCATTAACATTACAGTAAATTACAGTTATATAAACAAGACCCAATTTCTCTATTCAAGCACCCACGTTAGTAGTAATACCAGTTATGACAGTCAGCTTTTGGACTATGCTTTTCACATAGTGGCTGCCTGACAAAACACCTTATCTATGTGTTTGAAGTGGAAATTCGATATTCACTTAAATTTCCGTATCTTTGTGAATGCATTGTCCATTCAAGATGCTGTTTGTTGTTATGCACTGATGAGTAAATTATCTCTTCACACGATATCATTGGCGTGAACATCAGTTTTCATTGGCCAACAGGATTTCAAACTCACATCATCCTGATTGCAAAACCTAAAACTTCTTAACTTACTATCACTTCGTAGTAAAAAAAAATTATGTATTTAATATTACACAATTAAATTTTTTTACATGGTTTAATCAGATAGCAAATCTACCAATGTGACTGATTATGAGTTTAGATTAATTAAATCATTTTAATTAAGTAACACTTTTAAATTAAATGCCAGTGAGTAATCGAGGTACTCAAAGGACTAAACGTGTATCGGACTACATCTCAAACTCCGTTAATTCAATTACATTTGATCAAAAGAGACAATTTAATTGCATCGATTTTAGATTAATTAAATAAATTTTAATCACAGAACTGTTTTCTATTAAATGTCAGTAATTCTACATGGTGTTCAAGGGATTAAAGAACAACAGGAGTACACTGTAATCTATTGTAATTAGATTTGATTAAAAAAATACATTTTCATCAGATTATTATCATCCAAAGATCCAGTTCTTATGGAGGAAGGTGACAACCTAGTTTTAAATATGGGCTTTTAAAGAGAAGAGGAGTCAAGGAGGCTCTTAAAAGAGGAGAGTGATTGCTCACTCTTTAGCACATGCTTTTGTGAAGCAGAATGCATGCCACGGCAGGTTACAACCTACCTGTCTACAGCGCATGCCTGCCAGTTGCAGGGGGCGTGGCAAGCAGTCAAACCATCATTGATAAGTCCCTTTGAGACACTGGGCAAGGTGATTGTCTGGAGAGAACATGTGCAAGTGATCCAATACCTGTCTTCACCAGGAGCAGGTACCAATGAGTGGAGGGGGAGGAGGCATGTTCCACTTCACAGGGGGTCAGATATTTAGTACAATCATTTTCCCACACCTGGATCAAACGCAGGTGTTGCTACTTCTGCTGACATTGCCAATCATAGGCTTTAGAATATTATGTAAGCTAAAATTTGCATGATCCTCGATTTCATCAACAAAAATAGACTTTTCACAATAAGTTAACATCATTATTTTATTAGAAAAGCATACATATTTCCCCGACAGGCACCAAAGGTCATTTCATTCCTCAATACCCTCAGAGCTGGATAAATAACTAAGGAATGTTCATATCCTTGTTATATTTGCCTCAACACAATCGATACCAGCGAAATTGCAGTAAATTTTCTAAAACAATATTGCTCTGACAGTGTTGTATAAATCTGTATCTCTTAATCAGAAAGTAATCAAGAAAAATTTGTGAATGGTTAAAAAGAACAGGGAACTAAGGTATTTATAAAAAATGTTTATATATGTTGGTGATTAAAGAACATCTAATTCACCTGAGTTGCAGCAACATTTCAATTAATTAAACAGCGTCTCTCAAATGTTTGCATATGTTACTCACTTTTCCACACAATGTGCAGCAGTTATTGCCCAGTTTTCGTTTAGAAGAGCAGCTCCACACTTATGAAGATAAGTGGATGTTCTCCATTGCCGAAGAGATATCTGTAAACAATGTTGTCATTTCATACATTCTATAAAATACTGAAACTTATTTGTAATCACAGTTTGATAATTTAACTGAACTTACTGGGGATTGGAATGACAATTAACAATTAAATAAATTCTCAGAAATATATTTGCAGTACACTGAGAGGCCAAAAGTCATGGGTTAGGCAGATTCAAATATCTAGATGGTGGAAGCACCGCAGAAGATACGTATAAATGTGATGTGCAATCCCAAGGCTTTTATTTGTATTCTCCCAAGTGGTGAGATAAGTTTACCACACATAATGAATTGTAAGACTTTTGAATGTGGACTAGTAGCTGGCGCCAATTGCATTCCATTTCAGATATTGTTCGTCAATTCAACATTCCAACAATTCGTTTGGCTGCCTAAATCGCAGAAGATGAATCCAACTGAAAACATTTGGGATATGACCAAAAAGTCAATTTGCATCGGAAACAGCTTTGCAATTATGTCAGGCTGTAGAGGAAGTATAGCTGAATATTTTATCAAGGAACTTCAGACGAACTATTGAGTCAGTGCCACGTTGGCGTGCTTCGCCAAGGAAAGGGGGATGCCCACACAATGTTAGGAGGAATCGTTTGACTTTTGGCACTTCAGTGTAGATATTGGATATGTTTTCAAACTAAGCATTTAAGGATTTAAAGATGAGTTAGCTGATGTCTTTTGCTTTCTTTCAGTTTGCTTACCTGCCAAGGCCATTTCCCGAAAGATGCAACCTGTCCCCCGACTATTCTGCCATCAGGAACCATGCGTCTTCCACACACTGAAACAGTTAACCATGAATCACAACAGTTGTTTAATCAATATATCATCTTAGTAGAATACATCTTACTGGATGCTAGATGCTAGAAATATCTGTAACTTGTCAGGAATTGTTTCCGTTTAACATATCATTAATTCCTCGTCTCACTACAGGTTTAATGTATTAGGAAATGTGCATATTAATTATGTATTATTCTTTACAAACCCAAATATCTATTACACAAGACCAATCCATTTCTATACCGATTTTTAATATATTGTAATCAGAAATTTAATTTAATTGCAATGGAGCACACGCTCCGGTGGCAATTTCCCTACACCCCCATCTTCCCCCTATCCTGCACCCACCTACATTTACCCTCTACAAATTTTATCTTTAAATTATTTCAACGTTTTCGGTAAACTATTCATCATTAAACTTGGTAACTCATTCCAATCCCTGACACCCTTACCTAAAAAAGAGAATCTTCCCACACCCTTGTGCCTGAAATCGAGTGCTAGCTTATGGTCATGATCCTCTTTTCCCTTCCATGCACCACTTTTCATACCTACTCCAATATCTTTCCATGTCTCATCACCAGTATATGCCCTGTACGCTCCCATGACCCTCCTCATCATCCTCCTGTCTTGCAATGAATCCCATTCCAGCTCCTTTATCATACCTGTTACTGATTGCATTCTGTGATAATTTCCAGAAACAAATCTAGCAGCTCTTTTTTGCACCCCCTCCAACTCCTGTATTTGATACATAAAATGAGGGTCCCATATTACACTACCATATTCGAGCAATAGTCTTACCAAAGTTTTGTAACCCAATTCCTTTACTTCTCTCGTACATCCCCTCATCACTGTCTCCAACAAGTGAAGAATTTTGAAACCTTTTCCTACCACCTGTCCAATGTGTCCTGCCCAGTTAAGCTTGTTATCAAATGTAATGCCAAGATATTTACATTTCAAGTCTTCAGAAAGCAATTCTTCCCTCACCTTATATTCATAATTAACCTTTTGTTTTTTGATTTGTGTATCTAAAAGGCCGACTGTTCTTTGCATTTATATTCATCCCATGTTTACCAACCCAACTAGATATCCTGTCCAGATCACCATGCAACTGTTTACAACCCTCTATCATTTTGATTCTTTCATATAGCATTATGTCATCTGCAAACAATCTAATTTCAGATAGTAAACAATCAACACAATTATTCATTAGAATAATGAATAGCAGTGGTCCCAATATGCTACCCTGTGGCACTCCCATTTTTACTTCCACTTCTTTTGATACTACATTTCCTACCCTAACTTTCTGTTTTCTACCTTTTAAAAATTCTTCTATGCAGCAAATCACATTCTCATCCACTTCAATAGTTTTTAGCTTATTTACTACCATTTTATGACTCACTCTGTCAAACGCCTTTGACAGATCTAGTGCTACACTATCAATTTGGCCTCCCTTGTCCATTTCATCTGAAATATCTTGCATAAATCCCAACAACTGAGATTCGCATGAATATCCTTGCCTGAACCCATGTTGCCTGCTTGAAAACCACTTACGTTCCTCACATATATTTCTGATGTGTTTGCATATCAATCTTTCCATTAATTTGCCTAACACTGATGCCAAACTGATTGGCCTATAATTCTCAACTCTATTTCTCACCCCTCCTCTATGTACCGGTACTACTATTGCACTTTTACAGTCCTGTGGTATGCTGTAATATCAAGACTCAATTTAAATAATATTTCAAAATAAGGTACAATGTCACATCTGGCTATCTTTAAGATATCTGTAGTAATATTATCTACACCAGCCCATTTATGTCTTTTCAGCTTTCTTATTTCCTTCATGATTTCCCAGGATGAACTTCAAATTGATTACTATCTTCATTTCTAATTGTGTTGTTAAGCTTGTTCTCTGAATTAGACCCTCCCTTTTCTGATTCATTGTCCCTAATGCTTTCACTAAACCAGTTACTTAAAATCTCTGCCTTTTTCAAATCCTCAGTAACTTCTTCTCCAGCCTTATCCGTAAGTGTCTCTACACCCTCCCTTCCCCTCAGTTTCCTGATATAGTCATAGAAATTTCTAGATGCATCAGTCAATGGTCGTCCTCCACTGACAATACTCTTCATAAACCCATCTTTAGCCACTTTCTTTGCTGTTATTAATTCCTTGTTTAGTTGTTTTAAATATTCCCGACTACCCTGCTGTCTCTTAACTCTGTTATGTTCTGTTATCTTCTTTCCAACTTCTTTAACCTCCTCACTTCCCTGTTATCGTACATAGGTTCTCTACTTCTCTTTATTTTCTGCCTTGGAATAAATTTTTCTTTCCCCATTGTTATTATCTCCTTGAACTCTTCCCACCTTGACTCTACTGTACTTGTGCCTTCCTTCCATTTGCTGAATTGTTCTCTGAAATATCTCTTCAAATTTGAAACCTGTGCCTTTTTATAATTGTACCTATTTTCCCCTTCAATTTTGGCTGCTGGTTTACCTAATCCTCTAATATCCATCAGAACTGCATCATGATCACTTATTCCTTCAGTTACTTGACACCCCACAAGGTTTTCATCGGGCTTAATTAGAAATATATCCAAAATATTTTGTCACCTAGTGTTTTACTCAACCACTTGTATAAATTCTCCTTCCCTTATTAAGATATTTGCAAATCTTTGTTCCCTTGTGTTATTTATCTTATTTCCTTCCCAGTTGACACCTGGTAAATTTAAATCCCCACCAATGATGGTCATTCTATTCTCACCTCTAAAATCTGAGTATTAATTTAATTTCTCCCCAAGAGTCTCATCTTCTTCTGTCGTTCTTCCACTGCGGTAAACAGCCAACACTTTTTTACTACCCGAGAAATCTACGCCAAGTAACTCATGGTCTTGATCTATGAATGCCAGTGAACTGTGGAAGTTTTTGTTAACTAGTATGAAAACTCATCCACCAATTGCTCCTCTATCTTTGCGGTACACTCTGTAACCATCAGGAAAACCTCACTGTCTAGTACTTCTTCTTTTAACCAACTCTCTACCCTAATTATTACCTGTGGTTCGTTTATCTCTATTAAGTTTGCAAATTTTATTACTTTGTTCATTACACTTCTACAGTTTACCATTAAAACCCTTAATACTGGCTTTACATTTTCAGAATTTATCTCCTCTTTCCCAGTTTTACCCCAGTCAGTTATTGTTTCAGCCACTTAATCTATTTCTTTAACATCTGTGACTTTTTCCATCGTGAATCGGCAATCAGTATCACTTTTATAATCTATTTTTGTTCCTTCACCAGCAGCCCCTAACTTAAAAAAGGCACAGTCCTGACCCCATCATCACTGGAAATGGGCTCCCTCTCTGCTTTAGCTAACAACTCAGAAAGTACTCCCTCCCCCCTTCTATTTAGGTGTGCACACAATCTTGCCATCACACTACTAAGATTATGAGAGTGTTACTCAGTTTAATTACACAGCAAAACATTTTAATGTGAATATTTTCATTCCACTCTGCTGGGCAAAAATAAAAATAATCTTTTAATTCAGGCATTAAATCCAATGAAAAACCAAATATAAACATATCGGAGTGAGAACTAATTCATCTTAAACACTGCCTCTTCTCTTAAAGCAATTGTTAGGTTGGTGTATAATTTAGTGCAATGAAATTCAGTAAAATTGAGATTTGTTAGTCAAGAAAATTATAAATAAAATACTTTGTGGATGACTGGCATCCAATAGTTTGATAAAGGTCACATATATGAAACCCTAAGTAGACCAAGATAAATAGCAAAACATAATTTCACTATTCTTCTAGAATTAGCATAAACTCCATTTAGCTACACTATCTTCATCCAGTGGATATCATAGCACCTGAAAATTCTCGTCACCATCAATGTGGAATGCCGTTAACCTAAATACCGTCATCATCATTTTTTACATCTTTTATGGTAATTTATTCCAGTCTCTGACCACCTTACCCATGAAAAAGAATCTTCCCACACCCTTAGATTGAAATCGATTGCCAGCTTGTGGTCAAGATGACCATGGCCACAAGCTGGCACTCAATTTCAGGCATAACGGTGTGGGAGGATTTTATTGTTTAGGTAACGGGGACAGGGATGAGAATAAATTACAAAAAGAAATGATTAATAATTACAAAAAATGCTGAAAGGATTTAAAGTTGAAATTACTAGAAGAGAAGGAAGGTTAGAAAAAGGAAACGGGAAAAATGTGCGTGTAGGGAAATTGCCGCCGGTGGGGGAGGGGGGCATCTTCCCTAATGTGTAAACATTTATTTATGGGTTATCCTTAGGAATCATCCAGTCATTTGCCTGGAGTGATCTACAGAAACCATGGAAAACCCAGTTAAGGATTGCCAAAGCAGTTTTTCGAGACCAACTCCTATTCTAAGTTTTCTCGCTGGATTAATCCTACCTATTACATTCCTTAATCACTCCTGGAAAAAAATTAGTATACAAAAGGATCTGATCTAGCTCCGATTTCTCTTATCTTCTCGTTCATTCCCACGCCCTTAATGTCGGTGGTAGTAAAATCTGTTTTCTGTCATCTACATCTACATATATACTCTTCAGTTCACAAAATTAAGGGTGGCAGAGGGTGCTCAGCACCAAAGCTAATCTCTTTGCTGTGCATTCCAGTCCTGATGAGGGAAAAAAGAGTTCATATAAGAATCAGTGCGGCACCTTATTTCTCTAATCTTATCTTTCCTGTCATTCCAACTCAAATAAGTTGGTGGACGAAGTATTTCACTAAACTCTTAAGTGAAAGTGGGAGTACGCATGTTTACCAATAAGTTTAAACAAAACGTGCGTCATCTATCTACCAGAGACTCCCAGCCTAGTCTACTAATCAGTTCTGTGACATTTTCGTAAGTACTGTAGCAAGCTGTCACGAATCGAGTGGCTCTTCTCTGTACTTTCTCTACACTTTCGATCAACCCCTTATGAAATGGATCCCAAATGGCACAACAGTAGTCCAAATTTGGACGCACAAGAGATTTGTACGCTATCTCCTTTGTTTGTTCATTACAATTTTTCAAGACTCGACCTAGGAATCACAGCCTAGAATTAGCTCTACCTACTAACGAATTAATGTGTAAGTCCCATTTCATGTTCCTTTGTACTGTTACTCCCAAATATTTCACAGAATCGCCCATATCAATAACTAAACTGTTTACCTCATATTTCTGAACAATCGGATTCTTTTTGTTAGTTATGCTCATTGTCTTGCACATTTTACAATTTAGTGTAAGTTGCCATTCAGCGCACCATGCCAAAATAACATCCAGATCACGCTGAATTTCTAAGCAATCGGCCGAATATGTTACTTCCCTATAAATAACCGCATCATTATAAAACAATCTAAAAATTCTTTCGAGATCGTTTATAAAAATTAAGAATAGTAGGCCTAGTGGTCCTATTACACTTCCTTGGGGTACACCCGAAGTAACATCTAGATTAGAAGAACTTTCTCCTTCAACGGCGACATACTGCGACTGACCAGTTAGAAAATCCTTTATCCATTCACAAAGCTGATCCGATATACCGTACGCTCGAAGCTTTGCTAAAAGGCGGTTGTGTGGCACAGAGTCAAAGACTTTCTGAAAATCTTAAAAAATTGCATCTACTTGAGAACCTGCATCAACTTTCATTACGTCGTGTCTAAATAGGGCCATCAATGTTTCTCATGATGTTTTCTTTCAAAATCCGTGTTGATTTGTCATAAGCAAATTATTTTAATCTAGAAAATTCATAATGTTCGAGCATATAATATGCTCCATAACTCTACTACAAACAGATGTTATAGATATGGGACGGTAGTTTCTAGGATCACTTCAATTACCGTTCTTGAAAATCAGAGAGTTACTTGTGCGATTTTCCAGTCTGAAGGTACTTTTTGCTCTTCTAAGAATTTACTGAATATATCAGACAGAAATTGTCCGACTTCCGGCGCGTACTCTGAGAATACCCTTACTGGAATTCCATCCAAGCCCTGTGTTTTCTCCCTCTTCAGGAGATCTAATTGCTTTATGATATCTGCAGTATCTATTCATAATGATTCCATCCTATCCTTATTTTCATCAGTAAATGAATTTTTGAATACAGTATTTAGTACGTTAGCTTTATCGTGGCTTTCATTAACCTCGGAACCTTCACACGAATTAGTGCTGGAATATTGTTGTTGGTACAACTGAATTCTTGTACATACGACCAAAATTTGAAGGAAGCATCCTGAAATAGATATGTCATGAACTTTCTAATGAACTTCTGTCCAGAGCAGCGCCTGCTGTGTTCCAGATCTTTCCAACCCAATCTCTTCAACAACACACTTACGCTTTTCCTCCAGCTGAGTGCTGAATAGTCCTCACGCACATTCTCAAACAATACGCGTCAGTGATAAAGGGTTTTAGGAACAGAACACGTGCGGTGACAACTGGCTTAGTATTTTACATAGATACAAATTGGAGAATACTATTAACAGTTCAGAGGAATAACAGACATCCGCCCAGTCAATACTGGTGGACAGAGAGCGCGCGCTCGAAACAATCTCATTCTGTAAGAACAGTCGACGTCAAGGTTATTAGAGGTGGGATGGGAATGGGGACAAGGAACGCGAAGGAATCCGGCCATGGTCTTTTGAATGAAGCATCCCGGCATTCGCCTGGAGTAATTTGAGAAAACCATAGAAAATCCAAATCCGGATGCCGGGATGGAGATTCGAACAGCTCACCCACCACACTCGGTCTGAGAACCTACTCCAAATCGGTACATCAGTTTTAAGTTTTGCCATATTACAGGTAAAACTTTTGAGTTTCATGACAGATTTTAATTTCCTTCCCCGAGATCGGGTGGCGTAATGTCATATCTCGGGTTTTAAATTAAAACCCAAGCTTTCAAACCAAGAAAGCCCCATCAAAATCTTCTCAGTAGTTTTTCCACAATGTTGAAACAAACAGACATACACCCATTATAAATTTGTATTAGTATGGAATAGATAGCTTACAGGCGTTCCAAGTGTATGGTTGTGTTTTTCTGTGCTTTTACCGTGTCTGCATTATGCAGAAAACACCGTTATCTTTATTTGCGTAGGCCAGAGAATACTGCCAATTCAGAAAAATATTTTGTGGCAAATTCATAACTATTGGTTCTGAATTTAGTAATCTGACTTTTAATATAGAAGAATCTGAGGAAATGCTACGCAATTTGTATCAACAGTTTGTTGAATCAGCAAGAATCTGTTAGAAATCTCAAAAATACTATAGCTCTCCATTATCATAGCTAAATCCTTGTCGAAAATAAATGCCCAGCAGAATATCGCAGGAAGATGTGGATATATTATTTATCATAATGTATTTATTCTAATATTATGGATCGGACTGATGACAAAGAATTTTATCAAATTTTGTACCTTCTCTATAATCAGCTGTGCTCAGATTGCCTGTGAAGTCGTCCACACCTGAAAAATATAATACACATTTAAAATGAACTGTAAAAACATTCAAATAAATAATTAAACTGCATGTATATATGCACTTGAACATAACTTTTTATAGAGTCACTGGATTTGTTTTGACGAGTTCATATAGATTTTTATTTATTACAAATTGCATCTACACACATTAAGACGTTATGATGCATACTTCTAAAGTGTAATTAATTACAATTAACAACTAAAGGAAGAAAAAATCTCGAAGAATTTACTTTTTACTAGGTTTCAAGTCCCAATCTAAGGGAAGATAATGAGTGTTGCCATCTATCTACAGACCGTATAAGGTTAGTGCAATTGCGATTTTATTGTGTTTGTCTAATGTCTACCCTCTGAGGTAAACCAGTCAGGATAGCCCTCCGTACCTGCGTTTCTCTCATTTCACACAATGCATAGTTAACAATGCCAACATTTTAATTCAAAAAAAGGTCATTCTTTTGCCAGTTTTGAGGTAAACCTTGAATATGTTATTGTTGTACAGAATCGTAAGTGTGAACAATCTCTGAACAGATTTTTCGTTTAATTTTTGCCATTTCTTTAAGAAGAAAAAAAAATGATCGTACAGAAGATACGAGATTTTTTTTTCGCCCTGCTCAAGAATCGACTTTCAGGATATTCAGGGTTTTTCAGGTTGCAATTTCAAATGAGAGTTGTTTAAAATTAATCACGGATCAAGATATAGCCTTTTCTGATTTGTTTCCAGTGGTTCTATATACCATGATGTTTCGAAACCCAGAACCACTCTGCTGGCTACAAGAAGATCCTCTCTGTCATTAGCCTTAAAGCTGATGATTTATTTTTGTTGGTCTTTCGTGCTATCATTTTCTTCTATTTTTCTATGTCCTTGGGATGACATAAAAACCGACTCCTTTTGCAACCACACTGGAGGATGGTTGTTTCATGGTGCTGGTGCATTTGTATGAAGTTCTCGCAGTCTCATTTCCCCTGTTCCTCAAGTTCTGTCCGCCACGCTGAAAGTGACTATTTAATATCAGGTGTGCTCTGCTTCCTTGTTCAGTTCCCACGGGAGCCAAGACCCTGACTCGAGCGCAGATACGCGCATAGGGAGATAATAGCAAAATTGTCATCAGACTCATAGGGTTCCCACTCAACCAGCCCTCTGAGGCTTATGACCCTCTGCACGCGTAATAAATAGAATTGTTTCTGGCTCTGGTAAACTTGCGGTAATAACAACGCCCGTGCACGAGACGCCTCCCGTTACAATACTGATAGTGTGTAACAACTATCCTACAAACATTTTTCAAAGATATCATTATAACGGGATATTCTACTATTCAGCTGACTCACATAAAAATGGTACAACTAAAGGTATATGCAGGCTGTCAACGGGTAGACTGACATTCAAGGACATTTATCCACTATAGACTGAGATCTTCTCTTCCCCTACTTAATACTTCACAGTTGCTTCAAACTCAAAAGAAATTATTCCAGTTTTGCAGAACAAGTTAAATTCAGGTCAAGTACAATCAGATTACCCTGTTAAACTAGTGGTGGCCAACCTTTTGCATACCATGCATCAGTTCGGTTCACATAAGAGTTCAGATGAGCATACAACTCAAACACTTTGCCTGCCTTCTTACGTTCATGGTTCTGGTTGGAAAATGGGGACAGAGGTAGAATCTGCTTCGCTCAGGGGAGGAAAATGGATAACTGAATGAACATTTTTAAATGCTTTTATTATTTTACGTTAAACAATATCTATTACAGCGAGCCTATTTGGATTTCACTAGTGTTCAGAAAATTCTTAATCTGAATCAATGATTCGCGACCTGGCTTTGCTTTTAATAAATTTCGTGGAGAAAGAAGTTTACATCTGTATGGCGTAATGAATTTATTTTTAAATCAGTAAGTTCCATTTGTCTGTTACTAGAGATCTCAATTATGAATTGTTTACTCAGTGGAAATAGGTTTATGAGTGCATGCATGCGGTTATATACTTCAACCAAATCATTATAACAACTTTCATATGACTTTTGAAATATCTCAATTTTTTTAAACATATTTGGTCAAATTGCTATTACCTGAAGTACATTAACTTTGCTCTGTCATGTGTGAAAATTGAATCAAATCCTGATTTTCTAATTGACAGATAAACAGTTTTAATTTCATTTGGAAAAAATTGATGCTGTTTACTAGGGCTAGGAAATAAATTAATCTTGCCATGCAGTTTTGAATTTAGATAATTGAGATAGCTAGTTACAGCAACTAAAAATGCCAAATTAAATAGCATGTCATTATCAAGTAACAGGATATTGACAGTAATTATGATTGTATTATTATGAGTGTAGTAATTACAATTGATACTGTGTCGGAGGATCTCTGATAGGCGAAGAGTAGTGCAGCCGATGTCAAGTTATAAAGGAGAGGCGAGAAGAGAGACAAGAATCGATAAAATGTAGTGGTTGAATTGTGAAAGGTTTAAGTAGTTTTACCAGGTGTAAACTGTGTAAAAAATACGATTAATAATACATGGGAACAGAGATTTGCAAATACCTTAATATGGGAAGGAGAGTTTACACAAGTGGTAGAGCAGAACACAAAGGGACCAAACATGTTGGATATTTTCCTAATAAAGCCCAATCATAACTTTGTGGGGTGTCAAGTAACTGAAGGAATAAGTGCTCATGAAGCAGTTCTGGTGGACATTAGAGGATTCAGTAAACCGGTAGCCACAACTGAAGCAGGAAATATGTACAGTTATAAAAAGGCACAGATTTAGAACTAGAGATATATTATGGAATGTTTAAGGAAATTGAAAGATGGCACAAGTATAGTGACCAGGTGGGAAGAGTTCAAGGAGATAGTAAAAAAGGGTGAAGAAATATTTATTCCAAAACAGAAAATAAAGAGAAGTACAGAACCTACATACTACAGGTATAATAGGGAGGTGAAGTGGTTAAAGAGGTTGGTAAGAAGAGAACATAACAGTTTTCAGCAACAGGATAGTAGGCAATATTTGAAACAACTAAACAAGGAATTAATAATAACAAAGAAGGAGGCTAAAGATGGGCTTATGAAGAGTATTATCGGTGCCGGGTAACCACTGACTGGTGCATCTAGAAATTTCTATGGCTATGTTTGGGGGGAAGGGATGGTGTTGAAACAGTTACTATAGATATGGATGGAGAATTTACTGAGGATTTGAAAACGGCAGAGATTTTAAGTAACTGGTTTAGTGAAATCATTAGGGACAACGATTCATCAATGGGTGGGTGTAAATCGGAGAATGAGCTTAACCATACAATTTGAAATGAGCAGACTAAAAATTTTGAAATTCATCTTTACGATATCCTGAAGGAACAAAGGAAGTTGAAAAAACAAAGGGGCTGGTGTAGTCAAAGCGGCAAGGATACGCAAGTAACTTTTATGTTGTATTATTAAGAAGGCTAGATACTTACAATTGCATAAGGTTTTACTTTACACTTTTATATAGGGCCGTGAAAAAAAATAGATTTTTGCCCATACATTTTCTTATAATTTTTATTCATTTAATTTTCTTAAGTGTAAAGGACTCATTTTTATCAAAAATTGAACATAACAAGTTTTGATTAGCACAGTAAATGCTATCTAAAGTAATTTTTTGGATCGATATTATGACCTTAGTTCGAATGTCCACTATGTTCCAATCCTGAACCACTGTACATCTTGTTTTACCACATACGAATCATTTGTGTCCTCATAGACTTAACTTCTGGTAGACAATTAAAGACTGTCAATGCTAGAAAAATAAGCGATAGCTTCTGTTTTGGAGGCTGGAATGATCGTCCAACACAGCACTCAAGTAGATATTTCTTTTGATTGGGCTAGAAATTCTTTCTGCGTAAGTAAGAACCATCTAACCCTAAGAATGGAGGTGAATGGTTTGCCTTTTTTTTATTGAGGCTTTGCGGCTCGTCGATAACAGGACCATTACAGCCGATAGTAAATTGTGGACTAGGAACGGGAGGGAAATCGGCCATTCTCTTTTTAAGGGGCTATCCTCGTTTTCGCCTGAAGTAATTTTGTGAAATCGAAAACTAAAATCAGAATAACCGTAGTGTAGATCGAACCCGTGTTGTCCGAATGCCAAAACCGAGCGCTACCCGCTCAGCCAATTGGCTCAGTCTTTTTGTTTAATCCTAAGAGGTTGACAGAATCTGAAAATACGCCATTCTCTACTACACAGGCACACAATTAGTCATGCAGATTACATACCCGGCGGGATGGTTGTGGTTGTGGTTGTCGTTGTGTCGTTGTGAGGGGTCGACAGCGACACTTGCACCCAGTCGCTGGTCGTGCTGATAGTGCTCTCGTCGGTGCCTGTAAGTACATGACTGTTGTTAGTACATTACAGATTTCGAGGCGTATTTTCAGCATTTAAATTGCCACCGCGACGTTAGAAATATTTCTTCCGAATTATTTTCATTGTACGCTACCAAGAAGTGTTGCATTAACTACAAGTCGAAAAAGGAAGAGAGTTTAAACAAACAGTAAGCGAGGTAATATCTTATATTAGTAAGTGATCAAGACTTTATAACAGATTTTAAAAGGGAAGAGATTCGCAATTCGACGAGTAGGTAAATCATTTAGTCCAAAACTACGCTATCGATTTGCGTCAATTCTCGCTTGTCTATAATTTCAACAAAATTAAAAAAGTTGTGTACTTTTATGCATGCTCACAGGTTACTCCCAAAAATATTTTAACTTTTGAATGTAAACATTGTCGAAGACAATTACTGAATAATCGTCACATGCACATTAATACAGCTAAATGTATTTTTTAAGCAATAAAACTGACCACTACAAAATAAAAAGTATTTTTACGGAACATTGCCATCAATATATTATATTAACTAGTCTATTCAATTCTAGTAATGTTATTATTGTTCTTACTAATGCACTATAAGACATTTATACATATTATTTACCATTATTGTTTATAGAGAGACTGTTTTTAAACTTATGTTTGTTGAAGAGTGGCAACAATCAATCACTCTGAGAAACGAAGTGGTTATTACGAGGACTAACGCACTCAATAACAAATATTACTTTAAAAAAATGCCATTTATTGTCACTATGAACACTGCCATCAACTAGGTTTGTCTAAAAATAATACTTCGAATATTGCAACAAACCAAGAGAAGTACAGCCACTTATAACATCTTTCGAACAAAATTTCTCATCTTTCAAAAGGTTCAAATAGCTCCCAGATTAGACTTACAAAAACCAATCTTAATTTGCTGACTGTATCACTTAACGCTGACCGTAGTTTTTATTAAACTTATACGCCATCTTTGCTCTTAGCAGTGCTTAATAAACACTGCTACTTCGTTTTTTTTCATATACATTTAATAACCTCGACGTTTACGAGGCGTAAAGCCATAAGAACAATAATTCCCTATCTGCATAACTTTGCCTTTCAGTTGGTACACAAAAAACGTTTCACTCTCTAACATGTCGCTAATCATCAGTGTGTGATACAGACACGCGTTAAGAAGACTGCTCACTTCCCGTCGTATCCTGTCATAATTGCATCACAGCAAACGCCGCCCCTAAGTTCCTATGAACCACAAGGTGCAACATAGATGTTACAATCCCCCAAATCATGTCTTTCTTGCATTTCAACATCTTATTTTGTATTAGAATTTGATAAGCACTCTGGAGGGGTATAGTATTTAACCTGGGACATTTTTTACTATTATTATAAACTGCGATGGAGCTAATACACGGTGGCAATTACCCTACACACCTAATTACATATTTTTATCTTAAAATCCTTCATACTATGGGGTATAGTGCTCATTGACGTTTTTGGTAATTTGTTCCAGTCCGTCACTCTCCTAACCACAAATGAAACTTTAAGTCTGAGATCGATATATTGTGTTGGTCCTCCCTACCCTTTCAAACACTGTTTATAAATCTTCCGCCAATATTTAACCAGGCCTCATCACCAGTATATGCCTTGTTCATACCAAACCATATCTCATGACACCCGCTCCATCTCTAGTCGGCATCGTATCACCCCGTAATACTGTTGCAAATGTCTGACTACAGTTTTATAATCCATCTCTTTTATTTCCCTGATACATCCTCTCATCTTCTTAACAAATGCGATACTATGAACCCGTACCTATATGCTCCCCAATGCGCTCAGTCCGGTTTAATATCAACTCATAATACCAGCTATTTACATTTTACTCCAACAAGCAATTCTCCTTCCACTGAATAATCATACAAACGCTTTATTTTCGTAGCTGTACAAATAATAAGTTGAATCTTCTTGGCATTATCTTCATTCCATGCCTATTAGACATCATTATGCCATTATGTCATTTCCAAACAGCCTGGTATCTGACTTTCGATTAACAACGGAATCATTCATTGTATAAAGAATGGTAGATCCTAATGGTCCCAATACGATACTCTGTGGCACAACCGTTCTCACATACATCTTCTTTCATAATGCTTTCTTTTTTTTTCTTTTTTTCTTTTTTTTTTGCTTATAGGTTGACGCCTTGTCGAGGTCATTAGAGGCGGGAAAGGACTGGGGGCAAGGAACGGGAAGGAATTCGGCAATGGCCTTTTCCCTTCACCATCCCAGCATACACCTCAAGTGATCCGTGGAAACCATGGAAAACCCAAAACTGGATGGTTGGACGGAGATTCGACTCTTAGGAATTCCTCTACCTGGCAAGATACATCATTTTTTATCCCGATGTTCTCAACCTTATCCACAACCATTGTTTTAAATGCCTTAGATTGTGACTACTGTCTACTTGGCATCCGTTGCCCATTTCATCTGAAACACCTTCTACACAACTTCTTCTAAATGCATGCTAATAGTGTAAACACGAGATCGCGTTTTGGGTATGGTCACAGGCCTTGAACTGTTCCTGAAAACGCAGCTACAGCAAACACGTTCAAAATATAAAAAGCAAAGAAAAAACAATATATAAAAATAGATGCTCTGGGTAATAAGTTTAAAAAAAATTAACTGAGTCCACAATCCGAAGGTTGGTTGAATCCTCCCGAAGGAGGCATACTAAGACATTGTGTCAGAGGTTGGATGGCCAGTTCCTTTCCTCTGGGACCTACAGTTTAACGTGGAATCCGAACCACGGGGCGATCTGGCGTAGCTCATGTGATCAAACACAACTCTCAAGAATTCCTGCGCCTGCCGGGATTCTAACCCAAGACCGGAGCAGCGGAAAGCTATTGCCTTAACCAGACCGCTCGGTAATGAGTTATAAGTTTGATAAACAGATAAAAGAAATACGCATAATAACGTAACTACCCAGAACATGGTGAACACGCACAATGTGAAAAGTAAATAAAACGCAATAAAAAAAATAAAAATCAGCCACGATTTTACTTTCAACAGCCTTAACGCCAGGTCTAATGTCCAATCTAAAGATGGACGACAGCTGTGACTGCTAAATTGCCAAGGACTACACTGAATTTAAAGTACAGTTTTATTCCACATTTTTCACCTGTAAAGATTTACTATATGTTTTTAATTAGGTTGACATATTTAACTTAAAATGAAGTGCTATAGAAGGCTAATTTAATGAAAGTACTCCGATTGGTAGCAACATCTCCGGTACTGTTCCGGCGCGTGATATACAGGCTACTGCGGACGGAGTTAATGCATATCTACCAGGCGCTTTACATTTTCTTCAACATGTAGCTCTCTCATATTACCTTGCGACTTTAATTTTTATCTCTGTAGGATCATATTCACTAAGATGGGAATGATTTTACTCATTTAATTCTGCATCCGTCCCTGTGTTACAATCAATAATAGTCTCACGAAACCACTTGCTCGGAATTTCAGCTGTTTTCGTAATCTTTTCAACTTCTTCTACATCGTTATCTATAATTGTCTGAATATTTTCCTTCCTTTTTATTTTTCTAACATATCTATTAAAACCTCTGCCTACATCATTCGGTGTTCCTTGCACAACCATGATATTTTTCATGAATTTATTCTTAGCTTCCATCTGGTATTAATTCACAGTTTAGTTGTTTCAAACACTCTCCATTACCCTCCTGCTTCTTTAATCTATTATGTTCCCTTCTCATCAACCTCTTCAGCCTCCTCTCATTTATAGCAGTAGCAAGTTTTCTGCTCCTCCTTATGTTTTGTTTTGGAACAAAAATTACTTCTTTGAACTGTTCACACTTTTTATTATATTAGTGCCTCCCTCCTACATATTGAACCCCTCCAAAAGAGACCTCCTCAGTTCTGAAACCTATGCATGTTTATAATTATGCCTATTATCTTCCTCTTTATTGGTTTGTGATTACCTGAACTCCGTTATGTTAATAACTTTCTGTCGTCTGAGACCAACATAATTTTCATCACGATTTATTACGAAAACATCTAGCATAGTGGAGACTTTCCCGATGTATCAACTGTATAAAATGTTTCCCCACCGGGGGAGTGCGTCAATTTGAAGCGACATTTCGAAGTCGCTCTCCTACTTCATTTTCCTAGCATATTTTTTCCCCATGTACACAGTCCAGTCACATTAATGTGACCACCTCTCAAAAACCAGAATAACCACCTTTGGCAGAGCGGACCGCTGCGAGGCGTGCAGGAAGAGAGTCAGTTAGGTTTCTGAAGGTGTTCACTGGGATGTTGAGCCATCTGTGGCTAACTGCGCTAGATTACGCGGTTGAGGATCCATGGCGTGAACAACCCCATCGAGGTGGTCCCACAGATTCTCGATTGGGTTTAAATCCGGTGAGTTTGCTGGCCAGGGGAGTAAGGTAAACACATCCTGGTGCTCTTAAAACCACGCACATACACGGCGAGCTGTATGACATCTCGCATTGTCCTACTGGTAGATGCCATCATTTTGAGGAAAAATTATTCACATGTAGGAGTGGACATGGTCCGCAAGGGCAGATACGTACTTGAGCTGATCCATCGTGTCTTCCACAATGATGAGTTCACCCAATGAATGCCAGGAAAACATTTGCCAAACCATAATGCTCCCTCCTCCAGCCTGGATCCTTCCGGCAATTGTTGTAGGGTGTTTGCTTTCAGACGTTTCACGCTGTATGCGCCAACGTCCACCTGTCGCCACTCTGTGGACGTCCAGTTGCGGTACTGGCGTGCAAATTCCAGCCTTCGTCACCGATGAACAGCAGTCAGCATAGGTGCATTAACCAGGCGTCTGCTGCGGAGGCCCATGCGCAGCAACGTTCGCTGAACCGTTGTTGAGGGTACACTCTTGGTAGCCCCTTGGTTCATCTGGGCGGTCAGTTGCTCAACAGTTGCACCTCTATTTGCCCGAACGCATCTCCGTAGCCTTCGTTCGCCTCTGCCATCTATAGCCCGTGATGCACCACTTGTTCCACGCCGCTGATTTTGAATAGTGCCATTTTGCCTTGCACGGTATACTTTCACGACGGCGGCACTTGAACAGTTCACAAAATTAGCCGTTTCCGAAATGCTTCCACTCTTGGCCCGAAAGCCAATAATCATGCCCTTTGGGACGTTGGATGAATCGCTACGTTTCTGCATTACGCCAACGATTGAAATGCTTTCCGATGCTTTAGGACATCCTTTATATACACTCCTTGTAATGTGCTGCCACCTGCCTTCTGTGATTGGCTATTTCACGTTGACGTCGAAAGTAGGTGGTGGTCACATTAATGTGACTGGACTGTGTATTTTGTTTCACTACTTGTGTAAACACTCCTTCCCTCACTAAGGCACCGAGCGTGGTGGGTGAACGGTTAAAGTTCTGGTCTCGCATTCTGGATGACGTGGTTTCGAATCCCCGTCTGGCCATCCAGATTTGAATTTTCCATGGTTTCCCCAAATCATTCCTGGCGAATGGCGGGATGATTCCTTCAAACTGGCTATGGCCGAATTACTTCCCGTTCCTTCCTCCCATTCCTTTCCCGCCTGCAATGACCTCGACCACTAAGGTGTTTGGAAATCTCCGCCCCCTTGTATTTCTAACCCCATTCACTGTCCATTTAGCACCTCGTATATTAAGATACTCACCTATTATGACCACTTACTTCCCCAGTTCTGAATTCTGAATATGAAAGCAACTTCGCCTCCGTGTTGTCAATTTATTCATTTATCCCCTACTTCGGTAAGCAGCTATTACTCTTATCTTTCCACTATTATACCCCAAAACACTACTCCAGGAATTCATGTTCATCATGTGTGTGAACACACATTACCGTAACTGTAATAGTCACCACTAACTAATAACCACTCCTTCACCATTTCCTCCTGCATCTCTATTGTATACTCCGTAACCCTCAAGAAAAACCTCATTGTCAAGATATCCTTCTTTTAACTAAGATTCAACCCCTCTAACTATATGTAGTATGCTACAAAACACTAATTTACTAATAAAGGCACGATTTTCGAATTTTGCATCTTCTTATTTTCTCTGATGTCCTGCCTTACAACCATCCTTCCTCCTTTCATCCCTTCATTAAATTTATTTTTAACCTATACTGTCGTTTTGTAAAAAATTTACATTTGCATCATGTTTCCATTAATACAATTATTCTGAATGAAATTTTTGTGTTGTGGTGACTTCCTGTAATGTGCTAACTCCTTATAAACAGATTCTAACCTGAAATAAAAATCAATATGCGTTGATGTTTTGGAAGGTATTGACGTAAAACTTTCATTTAAATTTACTATTATTATTACTAGTAGTCTACATTCTGACTTTAATCTGAAATATCTACAGCACGGACACGGAAACGTGTCATGGGTGAAGCTGCACTCCCATAATATTTTTGTTATTTCTTAAATTAATCTAACCTTTCCCTTCTTGATTTGGTGCAGGCTATATCTAGTAAATCTTCATCCTCTATTTGCACTATCAGACCACAATATACATATGATTTTGAGGTAGTCAGCAGCGTCGCATCCAGCTCAATAATAACACGCCTCACTGCAATGTTTACCCTAGGCTAATCATGACGCTGAAACACTTCCACAAAACCCACATTTGTATGCCTAGTCGATATACCCATCATCCCCAGGTCACTTTCTATCTTAACTATTTTCATGGGCGCCGGGAGGGGGGTACAAGGGGGGTGCACTTGCACCCCCCTGACATTCCATAAAAAAATTGTAAAATACACAGAAAAAAATTTAATGAATAAAAAAATTATTACTAAATTCACAGTTTGAACAATAACTTTATGCGTCTAGGTTGCTGTCCAAATTTGTTCAACACCTTGTCAATAAATTCAGTGTCCTCCTCTACCCTTTTCCTGTGAACACTGAGCATGCACAGGCCATTTAGCCTCGCGTTTCCCACTGTTGACCGGTTCCAAGTCTTGACCCGTCGTTAGGTACTAAATGACCTTTCAATGCTACACGTTGTCGCTGGAATGGTTAGGCCAATATTGATTGCCTCGCATACCGCTGGGTAAAACGGGATGGCTTGAGCAATCAAATCTGCGTATTCAGTAAGGGATTCATTTAAGGCGGCATCACTCACTTCACCTGTCTTGTGCATCTCGTACCATGTGGTAGCCTCGGCAATAAAATTCTGTAAAAAATATCCATAAAGATTCTGTATGTTTTCTGCCATGACTAAAAATGAATGTTTGTCCAATTTTCTTATGTTTTCTGGATGTAACTGGATAAGGGAAAATGCTTTTTTATGTGTAGAGGAAAAACGTATCCTCAGAGAAGAAATTACTGAATCTAAATATGGGATGAAGATAGATATTCTGAAGAATTCTTCTGTATTTTCAGAGGGTTGATTTGATCTGTAGGTCTGTCTTGCCACTATTCGAGGACGTTTTAATTCAACATCCAGTTCTTGGCAAATTTTTTGAGCATTCTCGAAAATAACAACGAACTCCATCGTCGCATTATCACGGTGAGATTGAAGCAAGTCCGTTAATTTATTTATGTGATCGTGTATTGCCTTTATATTCATATCTACTTTTTGTAATTGGTTGCACACGGGTTCCAGTTTGGCGGAATAGGCAGCAATCACTAATAGTGTCACAATATATGTTGGAGTTGTTGCAGTAGTGTACAACTGATATGTTGGTTTTCGCTATGGAGTTTGGTGCTTTGTGCGAAAGTTCTTCTAAAACTCGTACAATAGTAATAAGGTTTTCAGAAAATTTTCTTTTACTTTTGTACTTTTCGGTCCAACGCGTTTCACAGAAAAGAGGTATATTTGGAATTTTATTTCGTTGCAATGTACTCTCTCTAAAAAAATGTATGATGTCCTTTGTCGTTCCAGCAGCATTTCTTACTTCACTGACAACGTTCAGATCATTGACGACAAGATTCAATATATGGATTGCACAATGGAAGAATAGGGCTGTGGGATAATTGTCATTAATAATTTTCTGAACACCACCTACATGACCAGCCATTGCAGCACAGCCGTCGTATCCTTGGCCAACGAGTTTATTTAAATCAAAATTGCAATTTTCTAGAAAGTGAATAATAGTTTCAGAGATGGCTTTCACGTTCAACTCCTGTAGCGGCACATATCCCAAGAATTCCTCACAAACTTTTGGGGTTTTATTTTCTTTATCACAACGTAGATAGCGAACACCAATCAATAATTGCTCTGTACCACTTATGTCCGCTGTCTCATCAGCTAACACTGAAAAAGCCGAAGCATTCTTCACCTCCTCAATTATTTTGCTTTTTAGTACATCGCAACAAATGTCTATCAGTTCATTTTGAATTTGATGCGATATATACAAGGAATTTCTTGCTCCCGACTCTAAATGATTTTTCAAACTCTCATCCCCAGAATCAACTCGAAAATGTAGTAGATCTGTGAAAACAGAACCCTCATCGACTTTCCCGCGAAGTGGAAGATCATGCTGTCCGCAAAATTAAATTGCTGATACAATAGATCGAAGTTTCACTCGATTTCCTTCAACTTCTTTGAAATATACTGTATTTAAAGATTAGTGAACACTCAGTCCCCTTCTATCCATTACTTTTTCAATTTTTTTTGAAGAAGTCAGCGCGTCACTATGCCCGTTACTTTTCGCATGAGACTATGCAGCTTCATGAAACTTATGATACTTAAAGCAAGGAGAAACGATAAACTGTCCTTGTAGACCGCGCTGCACTGGAGACCGAAACAAAACACACACTCGACATAAAGGTCCTTTTGCTACAGCTGAGTAGACCAACCACGGGTAAGCTGTAAGCCATTCAGGCCGAAAACCCCTTTTATCGTCAAGGTTTACGTCATTTTTGAAATTGTATGTTTTACTAGGAATCCAATGATCTCTTAGCAATTTCAAACGAAGATCGTCATCAATTTGATAGTTTAAATTTAAGCACATGCCAACATCCAGTAATGAATCAGTTGTGCTTCTACTGGTAGAATCCAGTGGTGCATCTTGTGGAAGGTCTTTGCCGGTAAAACTGGTGCCTATAAGCAAAAAGAGATTTTAATTAAATAACAAAACGATTACAAGAGTAAGAAACAAAGATAAAATACGAAAAAAAAAATAATACGAACTAACCCCTCGCCTTTCGATTATGCTTCGTTCTAGACACGAATACCGCATGGGACAGCATAACTGGTAAGTGGTACACTAAATTCATGATAAAATAGACCTCTCATACCCAGCTCTTTACACAAGACTAAAATAATGAGACCGCGCAGCAAGAAACTCGCAGACGCTCAGAGGCAAAGTTCGGAGTTCTACAATAAAAATAATCACGAATGTCACCATTTTAGTCATAATAATTATTGAAATAACCAAATCGATTGATTGTAGGAAGATGATAACACTTTTTTCGTAATTTTTACAACCATTGTGTATTTGGTTTTCATCGAATAAACTGTTAACATTTCGCTAGCAAACGCAATTATATGGCGAATACCGAAAAGAATCGCTAAATTACGCACGGAAAACCAGTAAGAGAGTTTGAATGGACTAAGTTACACTTTATAGCGCTGTAGCGTTGCAGAACTGTGTGTGACAAATGCACACAAAGGTTAAGGGTAAAAAGAAAGAGCATTTACGAAAGAACTCTAATGGTAAACTAAGACACGAAATATAAATAAACTATTAAATTAAATCGGAATATTAACACCTTAATTTTGTTTTCACCATACCATATTTAGAAGGTAAGCTTAACTTGAACGCAGTATCAACAGTTTTAGTAGTAATAATAATAATTACGAGCAGTAAATAAATAAATAAATCCGTCTGCAATGTTAATTAGCGGTTCCACATTTTAAATCTGCAGGAAGGAAAAGTTTCAAATCTCTCTGTGTTTCTAACTAACACTGATACTTCTATAAAATGTTCTCTCAAGCTTTACTTCCTGCCATCCAAGCCTGATGGGTTATAGGTAACACTGTTGCCTGGCATTCGGGAGGACGCGAACTCAAACCCCGTCGGGCATCCTATTTCAGTATTACATGATTTTCGTAAATCTCTCCAGCTGAACTCCGGAAAAGGTCCTTCAAATTACAATCAGATCCTAGTTTCCAATACTATCAGGATTTATATCACAGTGGCATCGAAGATATGAAGAAGACGAAAAAAAAAAGTGAAGAAAAAAGAACGTGGTGGGTATGTGGTATCACTCTAATCCGGTTTTCGGGTGTTCGTCGATTCGAATCCCCATCTGGCCATCCAGGTAAGCGTTTTCGATGGATTCCCCAAATCACTACAGGCGAATGCCGGGATTGTTCCTTCAAAAGGCCATGGCGGAATTCCTCCCCATTACTTGCCCCCAGTCCTTTCCTGCCTCTAAGGACCTCGATTAGATGTAAAGCTAGAAGCAAAAAATAATTTCTCAAATAAAATTAAATACATCTCTGTGGTGTGTTTTGGACCTTTTCCTTGTTGGATTTATCTTATTCAATGGCCGAACGTGGTAATGAAGGAACTAGAGTGCTATTTCCACATGTGGAGAGTCTCTAGTTTGATGTTTTAGGGCTGGTCGACGTCAAATCCTTATAGAGGAAAAGGGACTAGGGGCATGATTCGGGAAGGAATTCAGCCATGGCCATTCCACGGAATCATCCCAGCACTCACGGAGTGATTTCGATTAATCATGCAATATCGAAATACGGATGGATGCATTAAGATTTCAACCCCTGTCCTTCCGAATGGGATGGCTTGAGCGTTAACGGGACTCTCTGTCACTGGTGCGATTCCGGGCAGGGGCATGGGTGTTGTACGTCCTGTGTCGTCTTTCAATTGTATGAGCAAAAAGCATTTGGAAATACTCAGTACACAAGATAAACACACAAAACGGCTTAGCTGGGTGAATGGCTATCGGGAGGAATGCCATTAAATATTTAGAGGACAATTTTATTGAACCAAAAGGCAACTAGCCGCCGTCAAAAATATCTCACTGGTCCACCTCATCCCACAAAAATTATTCTTCGTTTGGTGGCAACTAGTAACATGGCTAAGTTCTAAAAACGTGCTAGGATAGGTAGGCGTACTGTAGTGAAGCTCTTCAGTGCACACGGGAGGGGTATTAAATTTCAGTTGAGTGTATAGGATTTAATCTCTTTAACATTAAGCTTGGTTATTTTGCAAGAAGAAAATTTTCCTGCTGGCTCAGTTCAGACGCAAGGAGGAAGTAACCGAACTGACAACCGTTTCGAGGAAGTGTTTATTTACCAGTGGCTCTGAGGAAGTGAGGAACGCTTGTTCAGTAGAGTTAGCTCTAATATGGTTTGTGAATATGACCATCCACACTCGAAATATGCCTATTTTCGAATTACGAGCACATACAAATACAGTGACAGCCATTTTCCGAAAGTAACAGAAACATATTATTAAAGTTACTTGATCATAGTTAGAAGACCGATGAAAATGTTAAAAATAACATTGAACTAATATGGATTAGTCATTAAAAATTTCTGAAAATTACTTCTCGAGGATTTTGACTTAAGCAGACCCTCATTGCATCTTGTAATGTTCTACTTGTACTATTTTATTGCAAAATGAATTAACCAATATTCCCCAATAATGGAGCTTTTTAGAAAAAATGGAAGTGCACGTTATTGAAAATTGACCTGCCTCCATCTACTGATCTAGATATTTTATGAGCTTCGGTGTCTTTGTCCATGTAACCTGCTGACTATTGTGTCAGCCTTTGTTGAGGTGATGTGGCACTATATTGTGAAGTCAACACAAGACGAACGCTACACTATTTCAAAAGCAACCATATGGGAGGAAGGACTCGATCCGGTGACTTTTATTATTATTATTATTATTATTACTCCTCCATTCACTAAAAGTGTGTGGCGGAGGGTGCATTTCACCTATCCGAAAGGGTAATGGTTTGGAAGGGATATACGGGATAAGGCAGGAGGCCTCTGCAAAGCGATGACAGTGTTCTAGTCCCTACATTGCTAGCGCCAGCTTACGTAAGTATCTTGATCGGGACTCTAGCGAAGGAATTTGTGAATGTGTCTGCGGTCGTGGTTTGCTTACACGGAAGACAATTCCGTAGGCCCACAAAACAAGGATATTGTCAGACATTTCAGGCATGCGATTTTCCTCATCCTCCTTCAACTAACTTGCTAATATTACTACCTGAGGCTGTTGTCTCACACAGTTAATTTTTTTTAACTGCTTTACGTCTTTCAACAGCGAGGTCTTTAGAGACGAGAAAGGATGGGGGCAAGGAATGGGAAGGAATTCGGCCATAGCCTTTTGAAAGAAGCATCCCGGCAATTACCTGGAGTGATTTGGGAAACCTCACACAGTTAACAAACGAAAGAATTATAAAGGAGTAGAAAAGTATATCCTCGAGGAACCAGGGCTTTCTGAACTTTTTTGAATTTGTGTCCAGCATGACTTCTCGACTTCGAGGTCATGGGAGACGGGAATATGGACTTTTTGATGGAACTATCCTGACGTTCGCTTGCAGTGATTTGGAAAAACCGTAGAAAATCCAAATCTGGATGGCCAAAGGGGATTTGAACCCGAATCCTCTCGAATGCGAGGCCAGAACATTATCGCTCGTCCACAACGCTCAGTTTTTTAAGTGACCGTAACATGTTGATATATAGGAACAATAATTACAGACTGACTCAGCCATTAATCTTTTTTAATATATCAATTTTTACAGCCTAGTAGTAGACGAACAAATATTTGATCAAGTGAAGTTGTCAGATCTTAATCCCATCGTTTCTCACGAATCCGTAATCAGCCATAATACACCCACTTTTATAAACCCATATGTATCCTTGCAATTATTTTTTTGAGAGATAACATCATTTTCCTTTTGCAAATCCAGCTTATTCCAGTTTGAAAAACAATCATCCTTTTCATTCAGAATGCAGGCATAAGAGTTTAGAAAGCATATGGAATTAGCCTACGTCATTAACTGTAAGACTGACAGCGGTCTTTTTCCAAGACCATTCATGCTTTTAGAAAATGCCATGGTGGCTCCCCAAGTGAGAAGAATTATTGCTCGGGTTCAAATTCCCGTCGGCTATCAGATTTCGTTTTTCCACGTTTTCTCAAAATTTTTGCAGATTAATGCCAGGACGATTCCTCTGGAAGGCATTGATCAACTTGTTTCGTGTTCTTTGTTCACAGTTCTCTCCTATATTTATTTACCACGATAGTAACTAGGCATTTAGCCCTAATTATTAAAAATGGTTAATGTATAAAAAAGAAGAACTGATGTGTAGTTTGCAGAGGTGAAATTTTAGTTCCAAAATGCTGTAAAATAAAAATTTGAAATATACAGAAATTATTATTTTTTGTTTTGTTTTTTGTTTTGACAGGTATTTGACGCATATATGAAAGGCGTGGTGTTCAATCATCGTTCATAAAACCACAGATCAATATGTTATTATCACAGCGATATCTGAAAACTTATTTTGGATATTTTTTTAAAAATCTATCGTTTATTAGGCGGGATTAGGGGCAATAAACGATTCTTGTTTAATTTTTCTGCAGCACGTCACAATGGCTAATATTTAAAAGTTATTCACACATCGAAACGAGATAATTACTTGCAGTTATCATTTTGTAAATGAATCTAATGCAGCAGTATTCTTGTCAAACTTTTACAATAATAAAATTTTATTTTGATACTGCTTTGTCTAGCCTCTACTGAAGGAAAATGTAGTTTTATCTTGATGGCACATAATTCTGAAGTCACAATACAAGGAAATACGCATCGTTTCCTGCCATCGAATGTGCGACTTGTATTCAAACACTAGCTGATCCCCGCGACTTCGTACGCGTGGATTAAGAAATTCTTTGCCAGAACTGAATATAGAAAGTTATTGGTAACAACACAGAGTCGGCATAATATGACCGGAAAGCTATCACTATATCATTCAACCTTTGAACATGTCCCTTGAAGAGAATCAATTTCCAACATATTTCTGTCTCCATTCGATTAGTTGTCAAAATGTCGTGACTACAAATGTTAATCATTCCGGAAAAAATGTCCTGCGCCCTTCCTACAGATTTTCTTGTCAGATTGCCATTTAGTCGTCAAAACGTAACAAAAGGACAGAGACTTACTTCCTCATTTATGGTATTATTACTGCAGATCACACACACTGACTGCGAACAACCCCTAAGGGATCATTTTAACGTAAAAAAGTGTACACCTACAGCAATGCAAGACTACCCACGATATTCCTCGCATTGAACCCCTAAATTTGTTATATCTACAGTTTAACATTCAATCCGAATAACCGGCGGTCCAGGCATGACTCTTACGATCAAAAACAATTTTTAAAAATCTTTGCCTGCACTGGGATTTGAACCGGAGACCCAGGGCCGCATTTAGGCTCTGTGGGCCCCTAGGCTATACAGGTGGTGTGGGCCTCCATGTTGACAGTGGCATTGGCTGCCTAGGGCTATGGATGCTTAATTCTAAAATTCGGGTCAAAAAATTTATGGGCGACTTTATTTTTTATTTAGCCCAGGCGGAGGAGCCCGGGTTGATATGCGGGCCCCCTATTTGGTGGTTGTCCCCACTTTGATGTGGGTCCCCCTTTTGGGTTCGGGCCCCTAGGGTACAGCCTATGTAGTCTATGCTTAAATGCGGCCCTGCGGAGACCACGATTCAAACAGCAGTAAGTAAGCCATTTAAGCACTGAGCTACAAGACCGCAATATGGAAAGATATTACAGAGACCTACACATCCTACGCGTCTGTCTATCACCGCTCAGTAATTTTTGGAAATTATAAGACAAAGTGTATTATGTATACAGAAAATTTTTCAACCAAATGTAGACAGTACTTTTCTCCTTGTTTCAAAGGATAAGTGTGCAAACTTTCAACGCAATCGGATGAAAACTGTGGATTTGTATGAAGAACAAAACAAACCAACAAACAAACATACATTCATCTTTGTATATACAGGGTGTTACAGAAGGGTACGGCCAACTTTCAGGAAACATTCCTCACACACAAACAAAGAAAATATGTTATGTGGACATGTGTCCTGAAACGCTTACTTTCCATGTTAGTGCTCATTTTATTACTTCTCTTCAAATCACATTAAACATGGAATGGAAACACACAGCAACAGAACGTACCAGCGTGACTTCAAACACTTTGTTACAGGAAATGTTCAAAATGTCCTCCATTAGCGAGGATACATGCATCCACCCTCCGTCGCATGGAATCCCTGATGCGCTGATGCAGCCCTGGAGAATGGCGTATTGTATCACAGCCGTCTACAATACGAGCACGAAGAGTCTCTACATTTGGTACCGGGGTTGCGTAGACAAGGGCTTTCAAATGCACCCATAAATGAAAGTCAAGAGGGTTGAGGTCAGGAGAGCGTGGGGGCCATGGGAATGAAACTAAAATGAGCTCTAACATGGAAAGTAAGCGTTTCCGGACACATGTCCACGAAACATATTTTCTTTGTTTGTGTGTGAGGAATGTTTCCTGAAAGTTTGGCCGTACCTTTTTGTAACACCTTGTATATATATATATATATACAAGGTGTTACATATATATATATAGAGAGAGAGAGAGAGAGAGAGATTAGAGCAGATAATACAAACACTGACTTGGAGAGGAAAAAAAATTGTACACTTAAAGAATTGTTAGACCGCGTACAATTCTCCAAGTATTTCACCGCAAAATTTGTGGGATCTACAGTTTAACGTGAAATCCGTAAAACTGAACGGGGGCATGTAATGGGGTGGAATTCGGCCATGGCCTTTTTAAAGGAACAATCCCGGCATTCGCCTGGAGTGATTTGGGGAATCCATCGAAAACGCTTACCTGGATGGCCAGATGGTGATTCGAATCCACGAACTCCCGAAAACCGGATTAGAGTGATACCACATATCCACCACGTTCTTTTTTCTTCACTTTTTTTTTTCGTCTTCTTCATATCTTCGATGCCACTGTGATATAAATCCTGATAGTATTGTAAACTAGGATCGGGTTGTAATTTCAGCCACTGCTTTTTGAAGGACCTTTTCCGGAGTTCAGCTGGAGAGATTTACGAAAATCATGTAATACTGAAATAGGATGCCCGACGGGGTTTGAGTTCGCGTCCTCCCGAATGCCAGGCAACAGTGTTACCTATAACCCATCAGGCTTGGATGGCAGGAAGTAAAGCTTGAGAGAACATTTTATAGAAGTATCAGTGTTAGTTAGAAACACAGAGAGATTTGAAACTTTTCCTTCCTGCAGATTTAAAATGTGGAACCGCTAATTAACATTGCAGACGGATTTATTTATTTATTTACTGCTCGTAATTATTATTATTACTACTAAAACTGTTGATACTGCGTTCAAGTTAAGCTTACCTTCTAAATATGGTATGGTGAAAACAAAATTAAGGTGTTAATATTCCGAACCATTTATTTTTCTAGAAATAGTTTATTTATATTTCGTGTCTTAGTTTACCATTAGAGTTCTTTCGTAAATGCTCTTTCTTTTTACCCTTAACCTTTGTGTGCATTTGTCACACACAGTTCTGCAACGCTACAGCGCTATAAAGTGTAACTTAGTCCATTCAAACTCTCTTACTGGTTTTCCGTGCGTAATTTAGCGATTCTTTTCGGTATTCGCCATATAATTGCGTTTGCTAGCGAAATGTTAACAGTTTATTCGATGAAAACCAAATACACAATGGTTGTAAAAATTACGAAAAAAGTGTTATCATCTTCCTACAATCAATCGATTTGGTTATTTCAATAATTATTATGACTAAAATGGTGACATTCGTGATTATTTTTATTGTAGAACTCCGAACTTTGCCTCTGAGCGTCTGCGAGTTTCTTGCTGCGCGGTCTCATTATTTTAGTCTTGTGTAAAGAGCTGGGTATGAGAGGTCTATTTTATCATGAATTTAGTGTACCACCTACCAGTTATGCTGTCCCATGCGGTGTTCGTGTCTAGAACGAAGCATAATCGAAAGGCGAGGGGTCTCGCGAATTCTGACCCCGACTGTACCTTAACTTTACCTGCTGTTACCCGCGACTTCGATATAGTTGATAAAAAGTTTCCAACCTCATTTTCCACGACATCAAACTTTTTTTTCTTCAAAATTTCATTAGAATCTTTTCAACTGTACGAGCGCGACTGAACGACAAATATCCAGACAAATACACTTTCACATGTGGGTACAAGGCAGTGCAATCGCCAAGTAGAGTCAACGGCCGCACTGGCTACTCACTGCTCGAAACTTTTCGGATCATTTGTGTATCTTAATTTCCTCGGTGTTATTCATGCTACATGTCTCAAATTCCTATTATACACTAATATCAGCAACGTTAGCAAACATACAAAATTTTATTTCGTTTGGATGTTAATTGTATGCAGATTTCACCGTTTCTGCCACTCACTGAGTGCGTGATGAGCATCATAACTCTAAGGTACTTTTCGTAGACAGAAAAAGCTGAAATTTGATACGCAGATGAAGTTTTAGCCATAGATCACAAGAAACGTGTAAACTAGAAAATTTCCTTATTTTTGCCCTTTGTCTACCTCAAACAAACCGCTTTCTACTGTAATAATGTTACATGTCTCAGGTTTTCATTATAGTCAGTGCTTACTAAGTTTAAACAATCTGTTAAATTTTATTTCTCCCTCGCCTTACTTCGGATGTTAGTACAATTCGAAAAAGAAATTGACTACGACATCCCGACATCAAAGTTCTACTGCATATCCTTAGGTCGTAGAAACAGACAATTTGGTACACATTTATGGCTCCATCCCCAAATCATAAGAAAAGTGTAATATTGAAGATTTTCCATGTATTTATTAAATACATAGCTACTTAAAACGTGAAAAATTTCAGCACAATATTTGCAAGTTAATTGCTTTGTTCTGAATGAGACCATAAGCCTAAAATTTCTTTTATGTAACAATTTTAACTAAGATTTTAAATTTTACTTCATCCTATGTTAAGTTATTTACTTAAAGTGGTAGTTAAGTGTAGGGTAATAGGTTCGCTCGACCGTGTTTATTGAGTGAGAACCATTGTTGGCAGCACATATTGAACTCTTTAAATCTGAAATGATTTACCCACAGACCACAGTCTTTCAAATGGAGTCGTTACATTTGATCAACGACTAAGAATAAACGATCAACTTAAAAAAAGAAATGAGAGTTTAAAATAGAACTAGTTTCGTTGTTTAGTGGCAAAAAGTCATGAGATCTTGTTCTGAGACAAGTATAATCTTCACAGTGTGTATTCATTTCACTTTTTGAAACATTTTGGTTTGTCTCAGTGTTATAGAACGTTTAATTATAATAAAAATCGTTCTGGCGTCTTGGCCATTATGTATGCCATAATTTTTACTGAAATTAAAGTCATAATATATCGGATTTATTCTAAAGTGTGCGAGAAAAATTTTGGCTTTTGTGTATTTGAAAGTTTGATAATGCAAAACGTTTAAGGTATTTGTATAGGTCTACGAAAACATGACATGCATCAGATTTTTTTATTATTCTAAATAAACGGTCAATAAAACCGAGAGAAACCATTTTTTTTCACAAAGTGAATTTGTAGCGTATACACTCTTTAAAGTTTGAACTTGGCTCAGAACAAGATCTCATAACTTTTTGTCACTAAACAACCATGACGTGGCCTATTTTTACAAGAAATCTTCTATAGGATTTATAATCTTTGCATATAAAATCCTAAGCGTCTGTAAACACTGGATCAATTCAGACCAGACGAAATGTTATTGAGGTGGTGCAAAAGGCTTCTTTTTTTGTTGGTATATAATTCATTCTGATAGGTGGCGCTGAAGTATAATTCCTATATTTACAGTCAAGTTATGTTGACCGCGATTAACAGGCAAAGACACGCAGTTAGGAAGCAAAACTATTGGTGTTGAATAGTTTCTATACGAATTCATGATGATTAATACATAGAATTATTTTCTACTTGACGTGAGAAATTACCGAAGTAAGTATATCTGGGGATCAGAATGAAAAAATAAATAAATAAATAAAATCGAAAGCGGTCGTTATATGATACCAGTTACGGTCTCGGGACCAGAAATGACCTTAACGCGAAGTTAACGGAACTCGTCCTTTTGAATATACGATTTTTATGGTAGGTTTTCCTTTATCGTGAGTGTTAAGTAAACAATTAATGCTGTTACTGTCTATTATAGTGAGGTTATAATTTATTAAATAAGAACATAAAAAAAATAATAAAACCGAAAATGTGGTGTTCAGTTACAGTATGCTTTGCTTTCGGTCGATAACGCAAAGGTCACATTGTAAGTATTAACGAAATTTCCAAATGTGAAATTCGTGTAGCTAGAAAATTTTTCAGAATTTAATACACTGCCTGTACCATTAGCATCGTTGGGTGTGAGCCAAAAATCATAATCAGGTTTCACTGACACAGTATCATATGGAGATGGACTGTAAGGACTTTAGTTACGTTTAATAGGGAACTGGACATGTATTACAAAAAAAAAAAAAATCAGAAATTTAGTTGGAAATAATATTTATAAATTCAGAAACATTAACCAATAATTTTTTCCGTAAAATAATAATGATTTATATTTTTAAATCAATGAATAAAATCTGATTTTTAGCCTATTATTAACGTTAAACGAAACACCAATCACAGCGCATGACGTCATACGTTAGGAAACAAGCGATACCGCGCCGCGTTAACATGTATTTTTTAAAAGTGTTTTTAGCGACGTTTATTTAAGTTTTTTGTTCACAGAACTGTTATAATACTGACTGATAAGAGACGTGATAACGATCGTCCAAGTACAGGTAGTTGCTGATTCTTTAAACCATTGTTTTCATGAATCCAGAAGTTACTAAAGCCGACAGCTGAAATCTTCGTAAAGTGACTATAATAATGTTTTGGAATTTCTTTGTCACAAATTTGGATTGTAGTGCTGCTGAGTTTCGAAGTGTGAAGACATCTGTGTAAGTACAGGCTTTTCGCCTGGAAACGCTTAACGCTCCATTTTGTCCTCTTGTGAACCCCCCTCCCCTACACATATCCCGACGTGGCTTTCGCTTCTACTCCCCTTCCCCCACGTAACACGTAGCCTTGTTTCACTATTGATTGCAGATGATATTTTGTACCGTTTTCTCTTGTCAGATTATCGTAAATTACATACAGAGATAATGAAATGACAAGAGTATAAGAGTATAACTCTTGTACGAGTTACTTATACGAGTTTTAGAAGAACTTAATTACTGTTAATTAATTAAATGACGGAAGTAAATATTTACATGGTGCTGAGATGTATCTCATTTCAACTGTGTCAATAATATGAATGAAAAGCTACGTGGCCTGGCTCGGAACCCCCTTCCCCCTACGTAACTTTCCAGCTAACCCCTCCTCCCCCCTCGACCGAGCCACGTGTTTTATGGATTCCCCTAACTTCACAAAACGATTAAAATCATTTAATACTGTTGGAATAACAAATCTGAGGACAAGTAGCTTTACACACATATGACGTCACGCGCGACGAGATCACATGAAATATTGTTTGCGTGAGAAATTAAATATTTTAACATTTACACATGGTTTTATGTACCTATAAACCTTTATTTAAGTAAAGTACAGTTTTTCTTGGCTACATATTTCTACAATGGTCAATTTAAAATACTTTCTTAAAATTTGTCCGGTCTCCTATTCTGTTACGTGGCTATACAGTCTAACTTCTATATACTACTGCGAGATGCAATTATGTTTTTGATGACCGCGAATCTGTTGTTCCGATTTTGCTCATATTTACAATAAATGCCTGATGACCAACAAAACATTCTGAATAGTGTCCTTAGCCTTCGATTGGCGAAACTATGGTTTCATGTTGATGCGAAGTTGAAAGCTTATAAATTACTAAACAATAATAATAATTAAGAAATTAGTAAACATTGTCAGTTGAACGCGATTTATACATCGTAATAGTTTCTCTGTTCCACTGGCGTTGCGTTAATCGTGACATAAAAGATTTTAAGAGGGAGGTCCTACACCCTACTGACATCGTACGTGAGCGAAGTAACCGAAGATGCTGGTAATATCCAAAATTTCTTTGATTGTTTGTCTGTGAACCATCAGTACAAATCTCAAAATCCTCGTGGACGAAGTCGCTGATACAGTTGGTATAATATAATATTAGTAACATTAATCAGATAATAGAAGTGGCGGCCTGGGAGAAGCCAAGTCCAGAACTAGATGAATGTGTGTTGATGGATAATAGTGAGTGTACGCAAATTGTAATGTTAGTATAGCAATTCTTAGTCTTTAATTTTTAAATGAAAAATTCGGATACAAAGGTTATATACCTGGACTGGATGTCGTAATATGAGATGTGTCATCATCAAACTGACGACTGATAACATCAGTCTTGCGCTTTTTGCACAAAAAGCGTCTTATGTAGTTCATAACTTGAACAAAGACTCACAAGTACATACGATCACTAACTCGTCTTGCGACTCTGTTGGTTGTAGCTAAACGTCATGCCACACTTGCTGCATACTGATCCCCAACAACTATTTACCTATTGTTGGCGCTCACGCGATTGAAGTGACTTCAAAGGATATCGCGTGCAGTCCAACACACTGCCGGCACCCAGCCGTGTGGTCCTGTAGGTGGTGTTGTCCGGTATCGGGCTGATAGATGCGGAGAAAGTATAGAAGGAGTTCGATAATTTCAGATCTTTTACGACCAGATGTTGTTTTCATGTTACTGATTGTCTTAAGAAATGTCTTTTCTCTTCAGCCTCACTTCCAAGCTCATCGCATAATCGTACACTCTCGTATATTGCATTATCCTAAAACATTCGTAAAATTTCGTTTCAACAGATGCTCTGAACGTTTATGCACTGGAGTATCAAAAATATAGTACATTGTACAAAAAAAGAGTACGTTTACTTTATGATTTTTGTAATATCTAGATTTGGTCTGGTGACTCAAAGGGTTACGGCGTAGAATGAGATATAGAAGATCCCCGGTTGAAATCCCGGTCTAGGGTGCAATTTTTACTGGACTTAAAATGATCTTCACCTCTGGCAAACCATTGATTTATTAATCCAAAGTTGCTAGGACTCTCCGTCATTGGAATTCCACGTCAAACTGTAGGTCTAATTTTTTCGGTAGAATTACGAGACTATTTTGGGTGACAATGATTGAGTTGACCAGAGCAGCGGGTAAGAAACTCTGTATCCAGGACCTCAATTATCAATACCACATAAAATTATTGTACAGCATCTTTACGGTCTGTATTTAAATTAACATACACGATCTCTTTCTTTATCAACAAATAATACCTTTTGTTTGTAAATCGTCTGCGGACATGGGTGGATGAATTCCCTTCCGACCCCCATCGCGTGGCACGCGAAACACCCAGGAAAGATGCAAATAAAAAACCCACGTGGCTTGAAATTGACATGACGTTCGAGCTTAATTTTATATATCTGCTTATAATTATGAGGATAAGCTGTTCTAATTAATATTATTATTTAATAAATAGAAAATGTGATATATAATTATAATGTGTAAGAAGTATAAAAATATATTGTGAATATGCCCGTGCACCCCAGGGTCGCATTTAAAGTGACCCGCGCCACAAAAAAAATGGGGTTCGCACCACTTCCCGGGTCGCCGTCTCGGCAGTAGTAGAGCTAAAAAAAAGGTCACCTAGCCCGGAAATTTTTGGGCCGATGGGGGGGGGGCACCAATGCAGCCCTGGTGCACCCCCCTAGAAGCAATCCTGCCGGCGCCCATGACTATTTTGAACTCTAATTGCTTTCTGGTGTCTTTATTTACTACAACTGCATGAGGCTCCTAGTCACCTAGCTAACGTAACAGGCTATTTTTGTTTTTTATTTTAATCGTGGAGCTATGCTCCCTCTGCAACAAATTATCCCTTTTTCGTCCATTGCCCGTTACTTTTTCCCAGCACCCGTCATACAACGCATCCATTAACTTCGCCTTTTCTACTACTACATGGAGGGATCCGCGTTCTTTCTGTCCCGTATCTATAGCTGAAAAACTACGGAAGAGCCTCCTAGCATATGTTATTGCTGTTCGTGTGCAAAGGAGAGAGTAGGTAAAAATTTTGTGATCTGACATTGGGCTTCCTCCCATCGTCCCATCCGAGGCTTATAGGGATTTACCACCATACGGCCCATTTCTGCGCGTAGTGGAACCCCCGGGTGGGAGATTAGGGTTTCCTCTGGTCTTGGTAACCCTACGGAGACAACAAGGGACCAGAGCAACACCCCCGCTATGTTTCGCGCGTAATCGTGGAAAATCATGTCCGAAGAGTATGGCGCTCGTCAGGCTACGGTGCCTGGCTCTTGGCGTTCACCTTTGCCGGAGGCTAACGAGACTGAATCGACGACCTGCCTTCTGAGTCTGAATTCGGATATAGATACTTCCTCGTCCAACTGTGAAACTACTATGACAAGTCAGCCTGTCCATGGACATGATGGATCTCGGGCCGCGAGAAGATTCATCTCTCCACTTGATGCAGTAAATCCAAAACCACCCATACGTGCACAACGCACACAAGGTGCGAACGTCAGTAATAGCACCAAACTACTGTCCAGCAATGTTGCCAATATGGACAGGATGACCCAAAACAAGTACGTTACTTCTTCCGGGAGAGATGAGGGTTACGGCACTGTCCAACAATGGCAGCAACCAGGAATTTGTCTTCCAGAGTCGTACAACGAAGCCCTCACCAAATCTCATTCAGGAGAGTATGGATATGAGCAACCCTTTCCAGCCACTGCAGGAAAATCCACCAGAGCTACCAAGAAGCACACTCATTCCACCAATAGTCGAGCAGTTTGAGGGGATTTATAAAACCCTTCACGGCATGGTGGGTGCAGCACTTCTCAGCTAAATAAGCCGATGATGACAAAAGAAAAATTCACCTTCACCACAGTCGAGGACTTCACTGTAGAGAGAGGGATACTGAAAGCTGGCAAATTCCCGTACTATACCTTCCCGAATGGGACAGTGCCTCTTCTGAAGGTAGTATTCCGCGGGATGCCTAGTACTACGGATACTGAAGACATAAAACAAGAGCTGAATGAAATGTGCTACAACGTCCAGACGGTAGTCCAGGTTCGCTGTCCGGGAAGCAACGACGCCATATCACTCATCTTTGCTGTTCTGCCTCAATTCTTGGAGAATTGGCTCATTTTTGGTGTTGAAAGCATATGCCAACTTAAGATTCAAGAGGAAAACCTGAAGACTACTGCTGGACTCTCTCGGTGTTTTAATTTTAAATGTTTTGGACATGTAGTTAAACATTGCAGAATGCATGAGTCAGATGCGCTGGATCACCTGAACCAACGCAGTGTACTTCTGATTCGACGCCGCCAAATACTCGAACTGGGGAGGTGGCCATGTAGCATCCTACGGAGGCTAACCGGCGTTCATGAAAGCTCGTAATCGCCAGAGAGGACTCCCAGCCACTAGGGACTCGGTCAACCAACGTCGGAAGGATTACCAACCTCCGGCAGAGTGTCCCCACTGAGAAACCTCAACCTAAAAAGGCTTCATAGTTGCCGTCCAATAATGCCTTCCAAGAAGGCTAAGAAGGGACACAAGACCCAACAAACTAAAAGATATAATGTGCATAACGGAAGTCAGTTCTCTGACGTTGTGGGCCCACAGTAGTCTGCTGCAACCCTATATAACAGCAGCTTGGGTGCCAAAACACGCAGATCTCCTTCTCTGAATACCTGACGTAGGAACAACAATGCCATCAGAACCTCAACAAAAACCACGGCTCCCGGGGAATCTGAGCGACTAAGTAAAACGTTGGAGTCTGGAGTCTGTATTAAACACATTGTTCAGTCTAACCAAATGGCTTGATCAGATGGCAACTGACATCTGCGCCGCAGTGACGACGGCACTCATCATCTCTAAATGCATTTGCAGTACTATCATGGATATAAGACTACAAATACACATAACCTATCTTTCTGCATTTGGAATGCCAATGACATTCATGTACAGATCATGGAGTTTCGGCAGTTTATCAGGAAACAAGACGTAGAGTTATGTCATGATACCGAGACACACTTAAAACGGGGTCTGAGAGAACATCAGTAGCCAACTACTGCTGCTGTCGCCAAGATCGACCAACTGCAAAAGGACGAATGGCCGTTTACGTGAAGATTAGCATTCCACATCACGAGAGCCTCGTTCCGCCCTGCAGTTCATCAAAGCAGTCGCCGTTGATGTGACCACTGCCAGAGGGACACTGACCACAGTCGCGACTTATCGACCTCCAAGAAGGGAAATAGAGGAGGTTGATTTTACTACTTTGGTTAAGATCAGAGGCAAGCTATTCATCGGTGGCTACCTTATCGCCAAATACACTGACTAGAACAGTAGAGTATCAAACCCTGCGGGAAACTTGAGACGAGTGGCCAACAGAAACATGTGCGTGGGGAACCGAGGAACCCACCCACTTCCCTGCTCATCACAGACGTTCTTGACGTTGTGGTTACGAAAAAAATCACAGGATTCGTTGCTGCACCCACTCCAAATAGACTGTCTTCGGACCACTCCCGGTCACAGTGGAGGAAGATTTTGGTTGAAGTCAAATAAATTAGCAACAATACTTGACTTAGACTGGAGTAAATAACGAGGGCTTGTTTCGCCAGCATGGACGGATCATCCAGTACAGGACACACAGGATGTCCGTTCCCTCTTCAAACGCACAGTGAACGAGGCATTAACTGCGACCACCTCAAAGATATTTCGCTCTAAAGATACTTCGCGACTGCTACAACCCCACTTGCTGGCAGCAATCCGACACAAAAATCGGTTAGCTAAAGAGTGCCGAGCGTGGTGGGAGAGTGGTTAACGCTCTGGCCTCACATTCGGGAGGACGCGGGTTCGAATCCCCGTCCGGGCATCCAGATTCGGGTTTTCCATGGTTTCCCCAAATCACTCCAAGTGAATGCCGGGACGCTTCCTTCAAAAAGGCCATGGCCGAATTCCTTCCCGTTCTTTGTCCCCATTCCCATCCCGCCTCGACGACGACGAGGCGTATAGCAATAACAAAAAAAAACTAAAAAGTGGACGCTGACAAGAAATATCGAAGACTGTTTAGCCAGGTTAAGAGAGAACTAAAGGCGTCAATAGAGAAGCACCAGAATAGTGAATGGGAGGCTCATTTTTCGACGCTGATACCGGGTGACGGAACGATCTGGGCAGAAACACAAAAATTTATAAGACAGCGTTTTCGACTCCTGCCCCTACTACGTGAACGGGTCCCTGTCTAAAGTCCAGTGGATAAGGCAAATGCCCTTGCAGACGCGTTCGAGATAAACTTCCACCCTTCGGAAGCGCAAGCTGATTACTCCTCTCGAACTTAAGCACATTCTCTGAGTGGTTATTGCTTAAGCGGCTCAACCGTTACAACAAGCAAAACGAGATTATCCCTTACCACCAGCCTGGTTTCCGCTGTAGACATTCCACCACTCAACTAATGGGTGGTCGAGGCTGTGACGACGGATAATATTGAAAGACAATACTGGGGTTTGGTGCTCCTTGATATTGCTAGAGCGTTTGTCTCCGTTTGGAATTCGGGTCTTCTGCTCAAGCTATATGAACAAATCTTCGCGGGCAGACTTCTTAAGCCTCTGAGGACCTACCTTACTGGGTGCATTTTTTGTTTTCGTGTTAGTGAGGCCAAGTCCACACTGAGACGAATCTCGCTGGCGTCTCGAAGGGCTAGGTGCCGGGCCCAGTTGTATACTCGCTCTTCATCGCAGACGTACCTACCGCACCATGGGTCTTTGCAGCTACCTGCGCTGATGACACTGCATACTGCACGGCAAGCAGAAGTAAAGCTATAACAACTCGGCGCCTACAAGAAATCATCCGAACAACTGGCGACTGGGTGAAAATGTGAAATGACATCAACCCCACCAAAATCCAGGCCATCATGATAAGCAGGAGACGCAGAAGACGCAAGAACCACCTCCAGCCTCACATAGAACCTCATTCACACAACGAGAGGATTCCATGGTCTAATGAAACCAGGTACCTTGGGGTGACGCTTGACGGGCATTAAGATGAAGAGCCCATGCTGAAGACGTCAGGAAGAGATCTAATGCAAGAAAACACGCCCTAAGTCGTGTGCTAAACAGGAACAGCCTCCTGAAGCCGGGGGTTAAAATTTACATCACACTGCTCAGGCTTGCCATGGAATATGCACGTCGTGTATGGATGGGGCTACGTGGCAGCTAGGCACCGGTGCCGGCTTCAAGTTATTCAGAATAGGGCACTAAAGCGGGTCCTCCATCTACCCATAGGCTTCCTGACAGCAGTTTGCATGAAATCACCAACATTTCGTTGTTGAACGAGCGCTTCAGCATCATTTTACGAGGAAGCCCAAAAGACCCGCAACCCGATGGTCAACGTGCTCGGTTAATACATCACAGACATTGATGGGTACAAAAGGCCACTGGCACTATTAAATTAAGAACGCCACTGAGAAGCCAACCGGTAAGTGAAGTAGCGTACCATCCAATACCAAGTCGAAGTGAATGTCGGAAGACAACTTCAACAAACTCTGCCAAAGTATTCAATGCCAGCAAATGACGGATCGTCGGAAGAGACTCATGTAATTTCCTTAGTGAAAACTCTCTTCACAACAGAACACACCTAAACTCTCTGTCTGCTTCAAGGCTCGACTCTCCCATGTCACTTATTTAGGTTTCTACTAACTATAAAACAGATGAAGTCTACAACATGCTTAAAGTTTTTGAACTCAACCTTCAACGAATACCAAAAATATTTAGTCTTAAATTAGGTGATAGCTTATGAATTAATCATACCTTTTTAGATATAAACAAAAGAAATTTATGTCGAAAAAAACCCAGGAAGGAACATGTATCTAATTTGAGTGTCACAAAGTTAATGTCGTAAATATTACAACTAAGTATACTAAACAGAAATCTAACTAATATTATTCACACCACGGTAGTAAAGATTTGTGTAAATCACCAAAGGTTTTCTTAAATAGTAATTAAATCAACTCTTAACAACTACAGAACGAAATTAAAAGAATTTTTTTAAAGATTACAATGAAATTTTTTCTAGCTCTCTGAACTATTCGAATGAAGCCTAGCCTCAAAATTTAAGCACATACACGCAGCACTAAAACTGAAATTCACAAATTTGTATTAAATAAAACATTTCGCTAACACACACTATTGTAAAATACATTACACTAGCTGACCCGGTCACGCGTTGCTGTGACTTACTAATTATAGTACGTTGGATTAATGTTATTCTAAACTTCCTCAAGTAGTCAAATTAATATTCACTAATAAAGACAAAAACATTGTAGCCGATTTGGAAATTCAAATGTAATTGGTAAAGAGTTACGGAGAGTTGAAATTAATGTCAAACGATCATAAAAAAATTTAATTTACATTTAATTACAAATTACTTAATAAAATAATATAAAAATTGATATTTATAAAATAAATTATTTTTTATTTATTTATACAAACTGAAATTTCAGTTATATCTTTAGTCATACTGTTTTTATATTTTTCCCACAAACTCGAAGATTGTGTTGGATAACATGTTGTCAAAATAATTGTAAACAGTTTGACGAATACTATTCGGCGTAGCTGTCAACGCTGCATCAGCAAGTGTCAGGACTACCAGCAGCTGCAACTCGCGACATGCATCTTGACATGTATTGAACACTCGACCATTAACTGTTCCTAAAAATTCGAAAGAAGCTGGTCCGGGAACATTCACCAATAACAAACGCTGAATGAAATGTTGGGTTTTATTCTCCGTCTAGTGCAGCTAACAAATGAAAAAACTTTGTTATGGCATATGCGTTTCGGTTTATTAGACCATCATCAGTGCCCTAGAACAAGTTATGTACAATTTTTGATGTGCAGCATAATGTTTATCTAAATGAATGAAACATTCACGTTGTTTTGGATGCACTGTGTAAAGTCTTTGCTTTGAATATGCCTGCGATCGAAGGATGTGGTTCTCCTTGTTTACGTGGCTACATTATTTTACCTAATTTGTTCCATGAAAAATAGCTTGTAACATCGGTATATAATAATGTTTTTGCGAATTGGCGGAACACATCAGATTTTTGACACAATGTGAAAAATTCAGTTTGTTGTTTGTCGTTTTTGGTGGCTCAAGTATTCTTTGGAAAATATTTTCTTCGATGAAATATACACGTTGACCGTTTTCAAGATGTATTGCAAGATGCTGGATGGAAGGGTCTCTTTCATGGATGCGAAAACTAAAAATATGCCAGATAGCTTCGTTGCTGCTGATGTATCTACCTATTTGGTATCGTGTTATTTCGTCATTTTTATTTACATTTTGAACTTCAAATACGGCCAAATCACTGCCTTTATTAACATATTTGCAAACGTACTTAATAGATTTTACAGAACTGCAAAACTCGACATTAATATGAGCCTTATACGTTTTTGAAAGCAATGGTGAGTATGGTACCACCCACTGATTGTCAATTTCAACTTGGTTTCTAGAATTTGACATTCGCATTGTAAATGTTTGGCCACCATTCTCAGCGTTTCTGCGGCGATACAACGGATAACCTCGATATCCATAATAGTATCATTCGTATATTCCTTTGGAAAACGCTTATTACATTTTCCACCATCTATGCATGGCGATGTCATGTTAAAAGCACCGCACGGTCCGTGGATCGAGTGACTGGTAACAATATCAAACAATTCTTGATCAATTAATGGGTCCGGAATTTCGGCTGAAATTATTTGATCGATTTCTTCTGGACGGATTTTAACTTCAAGCCAAATCAAAATATGAGAATGAGACAAACCTCGCTTTTGCCACTCAATCAAATACAGATAGCAACGTGTGTTACCGAAAACTGAATGTTTTACGATTAAATCAATCAATGATTTTAATTTTTGTTTGAACACACGTGCCGTGACATCATAACGATGCATTGATTGATGGCCTGGTAATAGCAAAGTTTGTATTTCCTCCCAATTCGGATTACATGTAAATGTAATAAACAAATCTGGACGACCATAATGACGTACGTAAGTCATCGCATCTTGTATATATTCCTGCATGATCCGTGAAATGCCGATGTAGCTTGAAGGTAAAATAAATGCATTACCGATATCATTGTCGTTTAAATTTTCATAAATGTTGCCGATAACAGTATCTCGTAAGAGGATGTGTTCCTGCATCTTGACGTGTGACTTTAATCAACTGAGTCACCAACCATAAAAACTGCAACTTCATCTACGGTTGGCGCGTTGAATCTGCTAGCGTGTTCTCCTGATGGTAATTTATCAACTTTGATAGTTGTCATTTTTTAATTGTGGCGACACAATTGAATAACTTGATTATTATTTTCCAAACAATTTTCCAACAATACCACAATTGCTCTCTCTTCTGCTTGTTCGATGAAATCATACTGGCACCTAGTTTTCAAGCGTTCCTCACAATTTCCAATAGATTTGGAGAAACTTCGGGTCATCGTTTGGCATCGGTATCAACGACCCAATCTTATGGTACACCTGGCCTTGTATTTTGAATTTAGTTTCAAAATGACGTCCATCAGATGTAAGATCGCAAATTTTTGTTGCCCCAAAAGACATCATCTGGAAGCAAGAATTGAATTTGCGAGTCTTGCGCAGAAACAATTTCGAATCACCGAGCGTGGCGGTGTAACGGTTAGCGTTCTCGCCTCGCATTCGGGAGGACGGCGGTTCGAATCCCCGTCCAGGCATCCAGATTTGGGTTTTCCATGGTTTCCCAAATCACTCCAGGCACATGCTGGGATGCTTCCTTCAAAAGGCCATGGCCAAATTCCTTCCCATTCCTTGCCCCCCATCCTTTCCCGTCTCTAAAGACCTCACTGTTGAGAGACGTAAAACAGTTTTTTAAAAAAATAAATCGAATCGTTTGATTCGCCAGCAAGAAGGATTGTAAATATTCTGGCGGATTGGGTAGTTGTAATAATACATCTTTTCCTGATGCACAACACATGCCGGCTGCTTCATTGCGGAATTTCAACGCCTGATAATACTGGCATATTTTGCTCATTGCACCGATTGCAGTTTTAGAATGTGCAGATGTGCATATTGGAACGCAAGACGAACAAATGATACACGTGTTAAAGCACGGCTGATTTACTGTCTCTCTCGTTCTCTTTCTCTAAATGTAGCTATGTGCTGTTCTCGTGCCGTTCTTGTTCTCGATATATTCTATCACAGACGTTCATCACGCTGTTCTTGAGATTCTTGCATACGACGCTCAGCTGTCCTGATTCTTTGAACTTCCTTACTTGCCGCGATTTGTGTTGCTGATTGATGAGCTTTCTCGTCGTGCGTCTTGCCTCTCTGCTACACGCATTGTCGAGGTTAGATTCTTTGGCGACATTTCACTGAAAAATATTTGAATTACAGCAAAAAGTGCCTTTCTGAAAGTTTTAAAATAATACAATATAATGCAGTGGGTCCATTGAAAAATACAGTAAAATGGAAGTTAAGAACTAATGAGGAAATATAAAATAACATTGAAAAAAATAACAGAAAAAGAAGAATGATATTTTTTTGATACATTTATAGCATGGATGACACGAGGCTTTCAAGAGGTTTAGAAAGATTTGAAACGAAATAATACCAGTGAACTGTATGGAAAGAAAAATTTTTCGATAGCAGACTTTGAATATATCAGGATTCAAAGTTAGAGAGGAGTACAATAATGAAGGAGAACTGGGGAGGAAGAAAGAAAAAACAACAGGAGAGGAACTGAAATTGACACGTGGTCTCTAGCTGACCATAACAAAAGAAGAAGAAAAATGATAAGCTAGCGAGAAATGCTTACACGATTCGAATTTATCGTAACGTTTTCTTTAATGTTATATTCATGTGTGTAATCGTTAGGTATGAAGACACACAAACGATGAACAACAATACAGTATAATTATAAAACAATACACAGCACAATTAAAATTGAAGAAACTCACACATAAGGCGTGGCATAGACCGTAACATTAATAAATCGAAATACAACGCCATCTACTGGATTGTTCGATAAATTAACACACCGCCATCTGTTAGGAATAAACTGTAGCATAAATAAATTGAAACAGAACGTGATCTACTGGATGATTACCCAACATAGCTAACCAAATGTTGTATAGATAAGTTAACACATCGCCATCTGTTAGAAACTTATGGAACTATAATAATAATTACGTGTGGTCGAAATGACCTGTTGACATGGTTTCTACTGGCTGGGCATTCTGCCCCTGTCGTAGCCGCCTTTACCTAGCCCGCACATCCTGCCTGGTACAGGGGACCTACAATTTAACGTCGAATCCGAACCACAGTACCGTCCAGTCGTATTTCACCTCATACAGCATGCTGCGCCGGGGGTTAATGCCGGGTTAAGTGTCTATAAAAATCCTCGCCGAGACGGGGACTCGAACCAGGGACCTTTCCATCCCCAGTCAGACACCCTAACCACTTAGACAGCAGACCGCTTAGCCTTGGTGGCTTGCAAATAATTACAAACCATTGTCCTATGACAAACATTTAATTAACATTTATTTCGCAAATAATAAATATTGAGGGCTATAATCCAGATAAAAACTATCCTATCTTTTAAGTTGGACTAAATTACACACATTAAGCCAAATTTCATCTAAATCGGTTATGTAGTTTCGGAGTTCATCGCGGACGAACATCGTGACACGAGATTTTTATATATATAAAGATTTTAATCTGTTGTAGCAATGTGACTATCAAAATTTAACGTTTAACTATAATTAACTACAAACTGACAAAAAACAGAGCACTTAATGGTGTCATGGTGCAAGGGAACTCCAAAGATGTCAGAATCTGGTGATTATAAATCTTGCGCCTCTACCTCTTCTATCATGCTGGTAAACTTCAAAATTGTAATAATTCCTTCCTCGACTGAGGTTTAAAGCAGTTAACACTGTTGCAGGCTCTGGACATTATTAACTTGCCACAACTACCTGAGCCAACGAGGCAGGCTATTTCAGGAAGGAATTTACCAATTTGAATTAAACATTGCCAAAAATACTCATAAATGTTTATTACGTTTTCTGTCCCTTTAGAATATTCATGAAAAATATAATAAAACGTAATTATTGTTTTCTGTTCTAAGGCAGATCTTTTCTAAATTTTCTCCAATCTTCTATATTTTCCGCCATTTTCTTCACCCTGGGAATCTGTTCTGCTCTTTCATATCTTCCGCCATCTGGAATCTTTGACTTCTCATTATTTTCCCATTCACAGTACTTCTCAAAGCATTCAGAATAATGATTTTATGGCTTATCAAATGCTCCAACCAATTTCTCTTCCCGTTTCTGATAGGCTTCAAAATATTTCTCCTCTCAGCCACTGTTATCAGATTCGCTTCATTCTTTTCCTACTTCCGATCTCTGCAATCTCCGCCACAAGCACACGTCAAAAGCCTCTTTTACAGAGAGTCCAAGTCTTTGCAACACCTATATCTATACCCCGCGATCACAAATTTTGTAGGTGTTAGAAAAATCTGTGTACCGAAACTAATTCTGTGTATTACAACCGCGAAAAGCAATAGGAAAGAAAGAATTCATATAAGGATCCGCACGACACTTAACTTCTCTACTCTTATCACTCCTGTCATTGCGACGCAAATAGCTTGGTGGAAGAAGTATTTCGTCGCACTCGTAAATGAAAGATGTTATTCGCTTTGCGATTTATTCAAACCAAACCTACGTCATTTGTCTGGCAGGCAATCCCAGCCCAGTCTATGTATAAATCCTGTGACACTTTTGTAAGGATTGTGGCAAACAGTCACGGATCGAGCGGTTCTTCTCTGTACTTTCTGTGGAATTCAATCACTTGCAATACAAATCGCAATAGTCCAAATGTGGACGCATGGGTGTTTCGTAAGCTATCTCCTCTGTATGTGCGTTATAATTCTTCAAAATTCGTCGTATAAAACGCAGTCTAGAATTATATCTACCTACGACTGATCTTTAAAACACATTCATTATTTCTTTTGTAGGCTACTGTTATACCCAAATACTTCAGGGAATCAACGATGTCAGTGACTGAATTGTTTAAGTTGTACTTCTTGTTAGTTATACACATTGCCTTGTATATTTTGCCTAAGAAACGTCCAGATCGCGTTGAATTTTTAAGTAGTCGGCGAATTCCTTACTTTTCTCGTGTTCTGTTTCCCCACAGTGATCTCAGCAGAGGTTAGGCTGTTGGCAATATTTGCTGACATGTTCAAAGTCATTACACTTAGTCAAGAATTACTTGATCGTGTTCAAGTGTCCTAACTGCAGAAAAATCTACGTAAAATTTCCCGTTTTTTTTTTTTTTTTTAAATTTAAATTAAATTTCTGGTCGTAAAACTGACTTCCACAACGTGGTGAACAGTTGCTTTGTTCCTAGGCGCAGTTTTAAATTTTGTTTTAACCTTCCCTCACCCTAAACTGTTCTTTACTTACTTCTCTCTCAAAAGTTTGCCTGTGTGCGACTTCCACTGGCTTTTCTTTTTCCATTCAAGTAGGAACGTCATGTAGACTTATCAATGGTCTGCGTTTTCGCGGTTGTTCGCAGTTCAATTCTTTGTTTCATTCTTTATACCTTATACCTTATTAGCATCTTTATTTGAACCTGTTTCAATAATCACATTCATATTTGTGGTCTTGATACTTTTGGTCTGTATTTTATCATTCACCGGCTTCAAGGTTCGGGTGACCTTTTCCACCACCTGCTTGTCTGTCCCCTTTACTCAAGGAAGCAGCTGACGGTTGCATTGTCCTCTTAGCATGTTCTTTCCGCCCGTAGTGGCCAAGCGAGCATAACCATGAATAAGTTTGCAATGTTGTTCTTTTCTCAGTCTCTCGTTTTCGGCCTCTAACTGGACTAGCCTTCCCTATATGTACGATGCTGCTTTAGCCTACGATGCCATTGTGTCCTTAATCTTCCTAGACAGGCCACATTCTGACCATCCGAAACTAACCAACCCCTTGGCTAGGTCAATAATCATAAAGTAAGCCTCTTATTACACTAGGCGCCTGGCGGCGCAACCAACCGCGCTACTGGTGACTCTGTTGGTGACGCGTGCATGAAACTGGTGGCGCAGTCAGCCAGCCACTATTTTCCATTCTCGCACAGCCAAGCAGTCTGCTGTAATCCTCACATAGAATTGTGTAGTTCAATATGTCCAGTGAACTACAGAATGTCGCTGAGGAAATGAATGGAAGTAAAAGTGTAACGAAGACAAAAGGGTAGAGCAAGAAGCATCTCTCATTATTGTATCTTTTTAAATTTTCTGTTATGGTTGGAATGTTAAATTCCCTCCCAATTTACTTTTCCGATTTACAAATTTAAATTTTAAATTTCTTAAGCGTTTTGGTAAATTATTCATCACTACACTTGGTAATTTGTTCCAATCCCTGACACCCTTGCCAACAAAATAAAATTTTCCCACTCCCTTATGCATTAAATCGAGCGCAAGCGTGTAGTCACGGTCGTCTTTCCTCTTCCATGTACTATTCCTAATTCTGTGGCCAATATCTCTCCAAGCCCCATCACCAACATATGCCCTATTCATTTTCAGCACTCTCTTCACCTTCCTCCTTTCCTCCAATGAGTCCCAATCCAGCTCCTCTGTCATATCAATTACTGCCTGGGTCCTGCGATAATTTCCACAAACAAATCTAGCTGCTCTATTTGCACACCTTCTAAGTCCTGTATTTGATTACCAAAATGTGGGTTCCAAACAATACCACCATATTCAACCAATGATCTGACCAAAGTTTTGTAACCCAACTTCCTAACTTCTCTGGTACATCCCCTCATCACCCGCTCCAGTAAATTAAGGATTTTGTAACCTTTTTCTACCACATGCCCAATGTGCTCTGCCCAATTGAGTTTTTTTTTTTATCAAATGTTATGCCAACATACTTACACTTCAAGCTTTCAACAAGCAATTCCGAAGCCACCCTATAATCATAATTAACCTTTAGTTTTTTTATCTGTGTATTTTATAAGCTGAATCTTCTTGACATTAATCTTCATTCCATGTTGACCTACCCATTCAGATATTCTAGCCAGGTCACCTTGGAGTTGTTCACAGTCTTCACCTGTTTTGATCCTATTGTATATCATTATATCATCTGCAAAATACCTAGATTCTGACCATAACACATCAACACAGTCATTTATTAGAATAATGAACAGCAACGGTCCCAATACGCTAACCTGTGGCACTCCCATATTTACTTTCACCTTTTCTGAAAATGTATTTCCTACTCTAACACATTGCTTTCTGGCTCTTAAGAATTCCTCTACCCAGCAAGTAACTTTTTCATCCAATCAAATAGATTTCAGTTTATTTAAAACCATTTTATGGCTCACTCTGTCAAATGCCTTTAAAAAGATCTAGTGCCAAACTATCAACGTGGCCTCCCTTATCCAACATATTTGAAATAACTTGCATATAGCCCACCATCTGAGATTCACATGCATATCCTTGCTTAAAGCCACGTTGTCGATATGAAAACCAGTTTCTTTCCTCATAGACATTTCTGATATAGTTGAATATCAATCTCTCCATCATTCAGCCTATCGCTGATGTCAAACTAATTGGTCCGTAATTTTCAACTTTATTTGTAACCACTCCTTTATGAATCGGTACTACTATCGCACTTTTCCAATCCTTTGGTAAGGGGGCATCCACAAATTACGTGAGGTGTTTTTCCGGATTTCTGGACCTCCCTCCCCCTGGTGAGATTTCGTGAGATCTGGCCGGACCCCCCACCTCTGGTGAGATCTGGTCCGTGAGAACCCCCCCCCCCCCTAGAAATCGCCCTCAAAACTTTTGTAGACCTTTTATTTTTAGGTCACACCCTAACTTTTTTGGCGAAATACCCTCCTAAAATCGACTTTGGCACAAATTGTAGACATTTTTTTTGGCTCTACTGTCCCCAAACTTTTCGCAAAATCTCACGTGAGATTTCCGTAGACCCCTCCCTCCCCCCTGGTGAGATTTCGCCGGACCCCCTCCCCCCTATTTCACCTCACGTAATTTATGGATGCCCCCTAAGCAGCAAGACTCCAAACTCATCTTAAATAAAATTTCAAGGTAAGGTACAATATCGTATCTCACAATCTTTAATAATCAGTAGTAATATTATCTAGACCAGTCCCTTTTAAGTTTTTTTAGCTTTTTGAGTTTCTTCATAATTTCCTGAGAATTTATTTCAAATATTGTAGTTTCCTCATTTATACTTTTAGGAAGACTCTCCTCTGATTCATTCCCTCCTATCATAGGACGATTGTCCCTAGTTGTCTCACTAAACCAGTCACTCAATATCTCTCCAATTTTAAAACCCTAAAGTACAAGAAGGAGCATGTTATCAGACATGTTACCACGTCAGTAATGAACAGTAGATTGAACGAGTGGTGGCGAGACTGGCTGCACCGCCAGGCGGCCTAGTGTAATAAGCTAGGTATGATACAATGCTCCGCCACGACTCTTCACCGCCAGTTTGTGGCGACGCCACTTGCTGCCCAGGTGTAATAAGCTCCATAAGAGGCAATGGCCAGTGACGAGCAGCGTCACCAGTCGCGCAACTGGTTGCGCCGCACGGCGGCCTAGTGTAATAAGGCCCTAAGTCACCAAAAAGTCCTGGCATTGAGGGTGTAGGAAACATACTGCTGAAGAATCTGCCAATAAAAGGTGTAGTCCTTTTGAAAAGGTTCTTCAACGCTTGTCTGCTTCAACGATACTTCCCTATGTCGCCGAATACTGCCAAAGTCTTCGCTCAGACTGAAAGTGGGAATTATAAGCAAGTTTCCAGCAAAGATAGACCAGTCAGCTTACATACCACCTCATCCAAACTACTACAGCGGCTACTCTTAAAAAGAATAAATTTCACTATAGAATTTGACCATACTATCAGACGGGAGTCGAGTTTGTTCTAATAGGATCTAACTGGAACAAATTTACTGCTGACTTTTTTGTCTACATTGAAAAAGCATATGACAAGGTATGGCGTGTCAAACTTATCGACAAACTCCACCGTTAGACATTAGGGGCAGCCACATGTCACTAATTACTAACTACCAGAAGGACAGGAAGTTCTTGGTCCAAATTGGACAGAAGTTGGCAAAAAACATGTAAAACTTGAACAGTTCGGAAAAGACACTGTACTTTTCTCGTCAGGAGGGAGCCACGAACGCAACATGCTTAATGCAGAACGAGGACTTGGCGCGTTCGACTACTGTCGTAGGGAAAACAAGGTCAAGGCCACCCCGACCAAATCAGCATACCCAATCTTCAGAAGGAAACGGCACACTCTCCAAGGCAACTAGAACCAATAGGACAACAGCTACCCTGGGTCACCGAGCATCGATACCTGGGGATAATACTTGTCAAAAAACTCATCTATCAATAAAAAATATCAGACAGAAGAAAAAATGCCTTGTGGTAGCTGTGAACCTTGCTCTGATTCTAAGGCGTGGCGAGTTGAACATTGCCATGAAGATCCGCATCTACAGCTCTGTGATCTTGCCGTTCATCCTTTACGGTACATAGTATGGGACGTAATGTGCCATTCAACGCTGTTGCACCTTCATAGATTGAAAAACAAATGCCTGCGTATAATTATTCAAGCCAATAATTACAGTCTAACTAAATAGTTATGCGCAATCACCAACATACGCACCATCCAAGCCGAAATGTTTCACCAAACTGAAAGATTCATTAATAAAAGCCATACGACCGGAAGTCGACACAGGAACCTATAGGAACAGTGTTACCAATGAGCTGGCATAAATAGAAAGTGCCATTAAGCACTATAATAAATTCCTTATAATTTTAAATTAATCAAATACCTAATAAAAACATGATAACGGTTTTCCAATTAAAATGCTTTAATCTCGACCATAGCGTGGTTTTCCGCAAAGTGCAACAGGTATAGTGTGTACCAAACCCAACCAACCCAAAAAGTTACACAGAATATTAAGCTATATTCAGTAATGGGACTACTTGCACACCACTGAGGCAGAAAAATAAAACCTTGCAACTCAATTCATAGTGAAGCGCTGCAACTATGGAGGGCAGACGGGTCATGCACGAGTGTCAAGCTAACAAGCATTCAGACTAGTCTTTGTCTAGTGGTTCAGAATACATCACGGATTCTAAAAGAGATTAGATCTGGAAATGCTGGAATATGCTTGACGTCTCCCCAATGAACTCAGAGACGCTCTCAGTGCCCCCAGTAAGTATCATCTGGTCCACCTGCTGCAAGATGAAGCCGAAAGTAATGATCGAATCCACCCTGAAGGGTTGATCACGATGCTCTGCATTCTCGCCGGAAACTTCTGCAAGAAGTAGTTCTTCCAAAAACTTGCACAGAGGAACAAACCCGAAGGAAGAAGCCGGCAACAACTGAGTTGCAACAACCTGAAGTTAGCAATGAAGTCCCTACTGCTGGGCCATTAACAGCTACTGCACCTTCAATGAAGCTGCCCGACTCCCATGAGTCCACTAAACCAACTCTGCCTGTAAGCCCTAAACAGGTGGTGGCAAGCTTCGAAAAGCTGCAAAAATTACGGAGGGACCTGTACTGTCACTGATAGCTCACTAAACCGGCAACTTGGGGAGCCTTTTCACTACACTGCTGCTATGTTACACAGCTACCTTTCGTCTTTACCAATGGAAAAAAAATATGCAGTTCTACCAAAGAAGAAGACCGCAAAATGACGGTCGAAGCGTCATCTCTACAAATCACGATGCGATGTCACCCGCATAGCAAAGAGAGAACCTACGGCCGATGAAGCCTACAATCACAGAAATCAGAATTCCTGAAAGCAGTTGAAACCCTTGATAAACATGCACTGAAAACAAGTTTATGGAGCAGTTTCTTCGAAAGCATAAAATACGCTAAGTTGCCCTAGATATGCTAACAGTACAAGCTACCGAAAGAAAATAACAAGATGAAAATTGAAATTGCAAGAATAAGGCTTTAGCTTATTGATCTGACCTGTAGGCTGAGGCAAATTTGCATTTTCTATCAGCGTCCAGGTGACGAGCGAAGATCCAGATGTTGTTTCGGTCATTGGGGTGATGCTGGTAGGGGTGACTGTAGAATCCTCAGACACCTCATTTGAATCGTTCACAGATGAGGTAATATCTGCAGATAGAGTAACGTTGCTGAGTTTCTCCGTCGTCTCCTGAGGTTTTTCACTGGTTGTCACTAGTAAAGGTTTAGTTACTTCCAAGACGGATGTTGTGCTAGTGGCGGGCGGTTTCTGTGAGGAGGCTGGTTTAGTGATTGGCTTGACAATAGTGGTTGGCTTTGCAGTGGTAGAGTAAGATGGTTTTGGAGAAGTGGGTTTAAACCCTGGTGGTTTCCCAGTAGGCTTCTTGGTCGGGGGACTCACAGTCGTCGGAACAGAAGGTTTGGGTTTGGATGTTGGTCTTCCAGTGACAGGTTTCTTCGTTGTGGTAGTATTGACGGTTGGTCGCTTGGTAGTGGACGTGGTTGGTTTTTTGGTAATGGACGTGGTAGGCTTTTTGGTGGTGGATGTGATAGGCTTTTTGGTGGTGGACGTGATAGGCTTTTTGGTGGTGGACGTGATAGGCTTTTTGGTGGTGGACGTGATAGGCTTTTTTGGTGGTGGACGTGGCAGGCTTTTTGGTGGAGGTGGTGGCAGGTTTCTGGTGGTCGGAGTGGAGGAGGTAGGTTTATTTGTGGTTATAGTAGCGGGCTTTGTGTTGGTGGTGGTGGTTGTGCTAACCTTCTCAGAGGTAGTAATCACATTTTGCGTGATGATCGTTGTTTTGGCAGTCGTGGTAGTGGGAGTATCTGTTGTGGGACTGTAAGTGGTTGGACGTGTACTTCCCAGATCTGGTTCGTATGGGCTGAAAACTGAGTCTGTGGAAACCTGCGCGATGACACTGTTGTCATCTTCGTGCACAGGCTGAAACGCCAACGACGGAAGAAGGTCGCCTTCCAGGCGGCAGCAGCTGCCAAAGTAGAACCGGTCTATGCACGTGCCCAGATGCGTGCCGTTAGCTTTCATGCACGCGTACGCGAACATACATGTTCCCGTCTCGCCTGTTCTCCGGCTGACGCATGGCAGCTGTCGAATGTTGCGGCCGTAATCTGCAACAGATTGTAACATCGGGCATTAATGATCAGATCAATACTAACTCATAATTAGATAAACAGTAAAAAACATATTGTTTAACACGATCAATCATCCTAATCACGAACAAATGCACTTACAATCAATGCAAAATCTTTTTCAAATATTGACTGGAATGGAAAGGTCCTCTGTGGGAATCGTGGTTTCAGTCGCAATTTTAACAGGGCCAAAAATTGCCATTCATCTCGTGACGATACCGTATACTATAATGTTGACCAACGATTACGAATATTCTCATTTTCTATACAATGAGAAGCAGTTCCAATAATTTTCATTATTTCATATTTGATTAGTAATTGAGCTTATTTCATCGAGTTTAAACATTCCATATTAAATGGTATATTTCACTTACAATGTTTTTTTCTAGCTTGAGCCAAGAGATATTAGGTGGTGGAAAATGGCATGATATATTTTAATTACATAATTGCATTTTGCTATTTGTCTATAACTCATTATGTTTTTTTAACAAGTAGTTTCATTTATTTAACGGACGTCTTTTCAAGTTAATCTGCGTTAGTTTCACATTTGGGATTTTCCGTTCGTCCGACTTCAGCGGGAGGAACCATGCTAGCAGTCAGTTGGGAAGATTGACTCAAGAGGGGGTGTAATACATGAGGGGGCTAGTACAATTTTCGACATCTCCGCGTAATAAATTTTAGGTAACCGGGTATTAATTAAAGGCATTCTGCGTCAATGTATTGACTTTTTTTTAATTATTCTATAAGATCAACAATGTGTAAGAATGTGAGTATACAAGCACCAACCGATTTTATGGTTTCTAATTTTGTTTTCGCAGACCCCGGCAACGCAAAGCCGCATTCCCGCGGAGCGTGGTGTGGCAGTACGCGCCTTTCATCTTTTACCGCCTGGCCTGGTGGGTCTGCTAGCATATGCGGCAAAGATGAAAGGCGTCCACCACCACGCACCGAGGGACGCGCCGTTGGAAAGCACCTTCAGGGTAGCGTGTAAGCTTCGTGTTGCAGGGGTAGCCGGTTCGAAACTGCCTCAATCTTGGGTGGTTATAATTAAGTGTCGTGTCCGTCTAATGTTGTTTGTACTATATATATATTACAGGAAAACAACAAGCAGACTTGGAAAGAATACTATATAGTTGTTCCTGCCTTAATGGCTATCCTTAGTGATTACTAGACCTCGGATTATAGACAAAAACCTATTTTGTTCCCGACTGAGAAACATGAAAATAACATCATATATATACGATTTATGAACATTTACGTCCGTTATTTGTGAATTTATAGTGCCTAAAAATATCTAAATTGTCGTTAAGACGTATTTTTACAAGTTACGTATTTTTTTTTCGAAAATTTACAGAACAGTTTTTAATTCAGAAAAAGCTAGTACTTTGTCAAGGGTTTACTTCCAACAATTCAAACCAAAGTGTATGGGGTCATTGTCGCTCGGCACCTGTTTGTTGCAGTGAGCCGTGTATACTCTTAAAGCAACAGTATGACCAAGATACCGATCTTCCTTAATTAGGTGGTGGGGTTAGTAGTTTCCCGATTTCTCAACGGGTGGGAACATTATTTTTTGCGACGTTTGCAACAAACAGGTGAGTATACAGTAACAATGTGTTGAACAGTTTTTACTATGATACTAACAATACTTTAATAATGTAACTGACGTCCATGCAGGTTTATTAAGTATTTAATGAAAAATAGGACAGGCACCCTTCCACAGTATCGCAAACCTGATCTTCGCTTCTGGACACGGGACAGAAATTTAAATAGTAAAGCAAGCCCTAACTCTGTTACTGTGCCTATATGCGTCCACTAGTTCAAAACTTTTAAAATGTAAAGGTTACGGGGTTCCTAAGGCTTCTGCTGCTTTCCCCAGGTTTCACGGAGGTAGAGCTCCTCATTCCCATTACAAGCACTGGCACTAGAAGGATGTGACGGGGTAGCGCCACGCCCCGGCCGTGCTCCACGGTACTCATTGGATAGCAGGCTTAGTGGAGCTAGGGAACCGTTCCGAATGTTCAGTTTGGAGGAAAATTTAACCGCTTCATAGGGGATAGTTCCGGCCTGAGTTGTGGCGGGCTGTTCGAAACTTTTAACTTGGTGTTAGTAAAAGACAGTGCAGTTATATCAAAATAACATCAATTATAAAAAAAATCTGTAAATTTAACATTTCGCACCCACAGTACCAGATTGTTAAACAATCTAAAAGTGGAATTTAAATATATACATGGTGCGATTTGGTTGTTCAAAATAAATGTTAGTGCTAAATGTGGACTTTACTACCTACATTATAAATTTAACTGTATGTTTATAAATAATACAGTAAAAATAATACACATACAATAAAAATAGTAACAAATAAAAAAATACGTACATGTTAATTTTTGTATCAGTAAATAAATATCCAACAGATTTTTCTTCCAAATTTATTTCTCCATCAGTAAAAAAGATGTGAAAAATGTACATTAAGAGTTTACAGTTACTTTGGTTTGTTACAAAAAATAAAACAAAGGACAGCTATAATGTGATATCAGAAGGAAAAGCAATCAATGAAAGCAGTTTCACATTCCTGGGTGTATATATAGATAACAAATTGAACTGGAAACAGCATATTCAACAACTTCTTAAAAAACTGAATTCTGCAACATTTTCACTGAGGGTAATATCTAGAATAGCTAATATAGAAACCAGAAAGTTAGTATATTTTGCATATTTTCATTCCCTGCTCACTTATGGCATCTCATTCTGGGGAAACTCGTCACAAGCACAGAAGGTATTTAAATTGCAAAAGCGTGCTATAAGAACTATTTGTGGAGCAAGCCAACAGACGTCGTGCAGTAATCTATTTAAAAACCTGGGTGTACTAACAGTGCCAGCACAGTATGTATACTCCGTACTATCATTTGTAGTGGAAAATCCTGAACACTTCAATCTTAATGCTGACATATATAGCCATAATACTAGGAATAAATATAGTATTCACAAGGATTACAAATCACTGTCAATAGTACAGAAAGGGTTAACATTTACTGGAGCTTCCTTATTCAATGTCTTACCAACAGAAATTAAATGTTATCTACAAAAACCCAACTACTTTAAGTCCAAACTGAAAGAATTTCTGCTTCAGAATCCATTTTACTCTGTGAAAGAATTTTCTTCTTGGAATTTGGTAACTAAGAACGATTGATAAAATAGTATATATGGTGTATGGAAGGGGAAGGTGACAAAGTTGTCCACAATTACTAAAATGATATATGGTTTTTCTTTCTGTTGAAACTTTTGACAAATGAAGTAATTACACTGTTTACAAAATTTCACTCATATATAGTAACTAACATGGGATAGCATGCACTCAAAAACTGCTGTAAAAATTATGATACTAACAGGATTTTTAAGTAATTCACTGCTTATGAGTTGTGGTAACTGGTTCGTAAGAAAATAACTCGTTGTTAGATGCTGGTAACAAGTTTATACACTGTTCCACATAATAAGTATTAACTAACTCAGGATTGTATTTGTAGATTACAGGAAATATTGGTTATACTAATTGGTAATAACTAACTTCTTGTCAATATATAATATTATCAATTATATAGTAATATTGACATTACTAATAAGTGTATGTACTGTTCCACAGCCCCGAGATTATTCTCACATGGGATCAAAGTGAACATATCTATCTATCTATCGATTTTAAATAATCCCAGCCAGCTAAGATCAATTAAATTCAATTACGTTCTGCTGAATTACACTTCTGGATACTACATTATAAATTAACGAATGTTTATTAATATTTTGTAAACATAACGACAATTTTGATTGCCTGTTTTGAGATTTTAAGAACCTATTTTGCATTGGAGCAAAGTCTATTTTAGGCACCTAAAATAATATTTTTAGAACTTAAAAATCCGTGGTCTAGTGATTACCACTGTTTATAATAAACACTTTTAGGATATTTGCTATAGTGATATGAACTCAGAGTAATTTTCTCCTGTACGCTATTACCGTTCCTGAACTTTCTAATTAAAGAATTAATTTGTTAATTATTGTCAACAAATTAATTAGTGACCATGTTTTCAGATTCGCTATATGATTGAATTTTCTCCTGCAACCTTTTTCAGAGATTACTTTACATCTTTAGAATTTCACGTAGAACAGTAGGAAACTTTACCAAGGTGGATTAGCGCTTTAGTTTGCAGGCGGAATGCCTGGTCACTCATTATAATTTCTTTCAGTTACTACGATGCCTAGGAGCACTGACAAATGTTGAAACAATTGATGCTTTTTCTACGTTTCCAATAAAGATTTACAATCAATTGTTCCTGTGATTCTCGAAAAAAATACATCTGGCTGGTTTGTCATTTACTTATCGCTGTTAGTTTTATTTCAACCCGAGAACATAGCGAAAACGATTTCGCAGGGAATTATATGTAGGCTTCAGTTTTGAAACCATATTTTGTCGAATGGACAGTAATACGCAGAAATTGTTCGATCGTGAAATACACTAATTTTATGATGTAGAATTCTCGTGGTTTTTACAGTATGAAATGGGAAAATTAATGTCACTTCACAAAAGTTTAATTCACTAAAATAAAAATTTAATCCAGAACAGTTCTAATACTGGACTTAAAACTATTTCAGATTATTACTATAAATTCTGTGTCGAATCCGTACAAAGAGTTTGCATTCATATCTGTATCAGGAACCAACATATAATACAAAAAAGCCAGAAAGGTTAGACATGATATCCGAAGTTGACGGTCTTTTTTAAATATTTTCTTATCTACTCAGTGTGTAGAACATGACTTATATTAAGAGTTTATATTCTCTTAAAATTGATTTCGATGAAATTACTAAATGGGCAACATTAGCTAATGCTTTGGAGCAACGACTCGATGGAAACCTGTTAAGCTTTGTCTTTCAGAAGGATATATTATAGAACGATGCTAAAAGTACTATTAGGGTCATCAAACTTTTGGTTACACCATCGACCCTATTGTTTAGAGATTGGAAGAAAAAAAGGAATTCAGGACAAGTAACTCAAAATCTCAATAAGATCAAAGTATCTGAAAAGGTACGATATGACGATTATATTTTTTATTGCATAAGAAATGACACACATCATGACTAGACTAGTGTCAGGGACATATAGGTTCATTAAAAGGGAATTAGAATATTTTCTTGGAAGTAATGTCATTCCAGTAGCAAGCAGGCCAGTCTTAGCACGCGCCGAACTGAGCGCAGTATTGTTTGTCAGGAATGTGCTGTGACATTGACTCGATTGACATTAGGGATGTAACGGAGCTCCGCATCCGGAAGTGCGAATCTTCCGCATGAAATTCTACACCCGCTTTCGCATCCGTAACTTTTGATGCGGAAGTATAGCGGATGATTTGTTTACATTCCAATATATATATCTTATTATTTTCTCTTTATAAGAGAATCACCGAACGTTGTGGGTGAACGGTTAACGTCCTGGCCTCGCATTCGGGAAGACGCGGGTTCGAATCCCCGTCCGAGCATCCAGATTTGGGTTTTCCATGGTTTCCCCAAATCACTCCCGGTGAATGCCGGGATGCTTCCTTTAAAAAGGACTTGGCCGAATTCCTTCCCGTTTCTTGTCCCCAGTCCCATCCCGCCTCTAATGACCTTAGCCTTCGACGAGGCGTAAAGCAATAGGGGGAAAAATATGTATAAGAGAATTGCTCTATCGTCACTTACCTAATAAAGATGTGGTTGTTTCCTTTCTTAGGACACTGTAATAAAAGTAACAATGAACCGAATAGTGTTATTACTATAATGTGACGCTGTAGCCACATTCTAGGGAGCAATTTTACTATATAAATCATAATGTTAGATTAATTTTCATAAAATCTTCGGCATGGGCATATATAATATGACGCTGTAGCCACATTCTAGGGCGCAATTTTATTATATAAATCATAATGTTAGATTAATTTTCATAAAATCTTGGGCGATCACCTAGATAGTTTTTTTTAGTAATTTCCTAAAGTACGCAAGATTCCATGTGAGGACTGTAATGCAATGGTGAACATACAGTGTATCTTGTTGCAACGAATATTAGAGAATTATTGAGCTGTGTAGGCTTGAAGCTAATCGTGGCCTTCCCGAGCCACGGCGACAGGATGTCTTGGATAAAGGGTTTTGCCTGACTACACATACTGCTCCCTGAGGGTGGGTGGTCAACAAGGTCGCTCACCTGTCGGGTAATGCCTGCCGCCCGAGTACAGGGTCGTCCCCGAACTTAGCCGAATATTTCGGACACCTGTGATACACGCGGAGCGGATAAGATATCGGGGATATCACGTGACATCAGGTCCCAAGCTGAAGATCCAATCCAAATGAGCACATAACTTAAAATCCTCGGAATTTTCTGTTAAATGTGATCTTCGAGACTACAAGGGGCTGAGCCAGAGGTTTCCTCGGAGAGAGAAGAGCGACGAGATTCATTCGATTCTGTTCTATTAAGTGTCGGACTCCGAAAGTTGGCTTTTCTCGCTAACTGCTGCAGTCCGACTCCTGGTGTCGGAAAACTGACGCTGCTGGCTTGCATAGCGAGGCGATCGCTGGAGCAGATTTCACATGTCGACAGTCAGTAATGCGATGATGCGCATTACCAGTACGGATGTGCCTGTAGCCGCCTTGTGAGACAAGTCTCTTATACCGTGGGTCATCTCTGAACATTGCAGACATCAGACGCAGAACTGCAATGGTAAAATATTACGACCAAGCCATCTGATTGTGCATTCCCTGAAACTGAACTCTTAAGCGTCTTTGAGAGGATAGATCCATGTTCTAACTTTGTAACTGAAAATCCCTTGAGCTAGGCCACGATTTGCCAGAACTAGTTGTTGTCGAATGGCATATTGTTCATTTGTAGCGCTCTGATTTATTGAAATGTTAAGTCACAGTATTATGATAACTATGCCTGAGGCCATCATAACTTGTATCATTCTTTCTTGCATATTATTTCTAAGATGGAGTTAAAAGTAAATTACAATTGTTTGCTTGCTCATGACGGCTAATTGTAAAAAACAAAGGAGACCAAATCAAAAATATTATAAAGTTATAAGGGAAACCGTATCGCAGAGGAATGCCGAAAATATTCGAAGTGCTGGAGGAAGATAGGTGGATTTCTTTAAATATTGGGTACGGATCATTTGAATGTGATGAATTTTATACCAGAAATTGCCATATTTCAGACATTGGTTTTTCGATCGCGCAAATTTGATTGTGCCACACTAAATGCTTTAAATATCCCTCATTATCGGAGTTTGGGATAAAAGTAAGCTGCCCTAATATTGGTGAAAGAAGCCTGACATACAGAACACTGATGTGGAAAATTATTCATCGTAGCGCACAGCGAACAAATGTAACTGGGCAAAGCTTCTCCCCGGTTTCCGATGCACTCATTTTACATGGATACAAGCATAAGAGACTGCGTGGAATGTGAAAATTACGAATCAGATGTATACACAAGAATATGCCATGTCAAAGAATAATACGTTCATTAATTATAAAGCTTATATTAATACAAGATACCGGCGATTATATTGTTGATACCAATGAAAGAAATTTTTGTATGAAGTACGAGTTGTCAGTTTAAAATTCTTTTAATTTTTTTGAATTTAGTACTATCCGTTGCCAGACACTTATGATGTGTTGGGAGCTTGTATCCATAAATATCTGATCCAGTTTTTAACAAATGATGACTTGTAATCTTCGTGAAGATAATTTTTTCTTCTATTGTAGTAATTGTTCCAAATACTACAAATGTCTTTCATGGTGCGCAGTGTAAAAATTCCTTTTTTTTTTTTGCTGTCGTCAGTCTTTAGACTGGTTTGATGCAATCCTCTATCCCTTCCTATCCTGTGCTAACCTCTTCATTTCTACAAACCCCTTACAACCCACGTCCTCAATTATCTGCTTCATATATTCTAATCTCTGTCTTCCTCTACAGTTCTTACCTTCCACTGTTCCATCCACTAACTAATTAACCAATCCAGCATGTTTCAAAATATGACCTATCAGCCTGTCTCTTCTTTCTGTAAGCTTCTTCCACAAACTTCTTTTCTCACCCATCAATTACAAAACTCGTTCATTTCTTACTTTGTCTGTCCACCTAATTTTCAGCATTCTTCTGTAGCACCACATTTCAAATGCTTCAATTTTCTTTCTTTCCGGTATTCCTAAAGTCCATGTTTCGCTACCGTAAAGTGCTGTGCTCCACACATAGAGTTTTAAAAAGTTATTTTTAATTCCTAGATCAATATTTGACACTAAAAGGTTTCTCTTTTTCATGAAGGCTCTTTTTGCTAATGCTATTCTGCTTTTAACATCATTCCTGCTTCGGCCATCGGTTGTAATTTTGCTTCCTAAGTAACAGAACTCACTCACTTCTCCTATTGCATCAGATCCTATTTTTATATAAAAATTTTATATAAAATAAGATAAACAAAAAGTTTGTTCAACCTAAGATCACATATCACAGAAATTATACGAATTGCAGAAGAAAGGGCGTACGTCACTATTGGCCACCGATTAGACAGAGTTTCTTTCTGCCGCGCATACGCTTCTGTCGTGGCTACCCTTAACTTAACCTGGTAATCCTACCGGGTAAAGGGGACCTACAGTTTAATGTGGAACCCGAACCACGGAAGCGTTCTGGCGTACTTCACATTATACAGCAAGCTGTGCCAAAGGTCAAGGTCGGGTTAAGACAAAGATTCGAACTGGGGAATTTTGGATCAGCCTTAGCCACTGAGCCACCAGACTGCTCGTACGAATTACAAATGAGGCTACACGCAATCGTTTTAATAGGTCAGACACATGTGATCAATATGCAAACATAAAATTTCATGCTCTCTACATTTTGAATGGACTGACCTGCTAATTTTCTTACGACTGGTTGACTTCATTAGAGGCGAGAAAGAATGGGGGCAAGGAACGGTATGGAATTCGGCCATGGCCTTTTTAAGGAAGCATCCCGGCATTCGCCTAGAGTGATTCGGGGAAATCATGGAAAAACCAAAGCTGGATGCCCGGACTGGGATTCGAACGCACGTTCTTCCGAATGCGTGGCTAGAGCGTTATCGCTCACCCACCACGCTCGGTTTTACAAGTAAGTCTCATGTTAATCTGCGTGAAGTAGTTAGTTGCATGTATTGAGTTTTATCAAAATTTGAAAACAAGCCATTCGCTGTGAACCAATTATTAATACTATCAAGCACATAATTAGTAATGCGTTCAGTAAAGAAATCTGGAGTAATATTGTTTCCTATGCTTGTGGAATCAGCAAAAAGAGCAAATTTTGTGTTTTTAGCTTTAGCACGGTGTAAAGTTGTAGACCATTTATATGTATTAAAAACAATAATGAAACCAAAATAAATCGTGCGATGCTTCACGACCCCCTCCAATGCATCACATCTGATAAATCCCTACTCAGAAAACTGAACCACATAAGGCAGTGATAATTCCCGTTTTCTGTTCAAAATGTAAGAACTAAGCCATTTATTTACATTGCCATCTATAACATAATATTTTAATTCTTGTATTATAATTTCGTAATCTACAGGGAAAGATCCCTTAGAAATGTCGCAAATAATTCCTGCAGGCATTAATTTATCATTTAATCCTTTTAAATATTTTAAGTAAGAATGAAGCTTGTTCCGTTGAATGGCCCCTTTGAAAACCAAATTGTGATATCGTTTGGAATATTTCTATTTCTAAGGATCTGGTAAACTATGTTGTAGATTGATTTTTCAAAATGTTTGAAGGAGGCTTTTATTACTTCCCCAAGCACTAAGTTCCTACTAATTGAAATACTTTAAATTAGCTAAATTTTTATCAGAGAGAAGAGAAATGATGGTACTGTAAATTTGTATAATTATTTTCTAAATGAGTAGTGTTTTGACTAAGTGTTTTGAATGGACAGAATTCTCGTTGTAATTTGTTTAAAAACAATAATGTGCTTGAAATATCAACTAAAAGAACTGTAATTTTTTGTTTTTTTTGTTTTTTGCTAGCATCAGTCTCTTGATTGGTTTGATTCAATTCTCCATATCTTTCTATCTTCCACTAACCTCTTCATCTCAACGTACCCCTTACAACCTACGTCTTCAACTATCTGCTTCATATATTCTAATCTCTGTCTCCCTCTACAACTCTTACCTTCGACTGTTACCTCTACTAACAAATTAACCAATCCCGCATGTCTCAAAATGTGACCCAACATCGTTTCTCTTCTTCTTGTATAGGGTGCTAATGACCTAGGTGTTGACGTACATTAAAGCAACAACATCATCTTGCAAGACTCTTCCACAAACTTCCTTCCTCACCCATCATTTCCATTACATGTTCATTTCGCTCTTTATCTGTCCACATAATTTTCAGCATCCTTTTATAGAAACACACATAAAATGCTTCAATTCCCCTTGTATCTGGTATTCCTATAGTCAACGCTTCACTACCATAAAGTGCTCTGATCCACACATTGAGTTTTAAAAAGTTCTTTCTTAACGCTGGATTAAATCCTTGAAACTAATTGTAATTTTACTTCCTAAGTAACATAATTAAAGTTCCAGTAAGTACCAAGAAGATACTGACAGAGCTCAGGCGCGAGTTAAGCCACATAATTACTTAATATCGGCGAAATATGCCACAGTATATACATAATAATTGAAATATACAAATTTCTTAAGTTTCTCTTTGGGAATAATAGTTTTGATTCATGTCTACAGTGATAAATCACTTCTGTGCCGTTTTCTTCCTGGAGACTAATGAATTTGTGTTCTAGAGGAAGAGAAGTGCTTGCATCTGGACTGCGCCTGCATGTTGGCGGTTTTTTTCTGTTTTTTTGTTTACGCCATTGCCGAGCCGGTTCGCCGCTTGGTCTTGTGCTGGCGGATGACGCCGCAGGGGAAGTCAACAAATAATGCGGTTACGTTACCCGCGGGTAATTATTATTGACACGTTGCTACTCCATGTATCATATTTACTGGTCCTCTGGGGGCGAGATTTGAGACGGCCAGTTCTACTGATATGATTTTCTTGTATAAACTGGTTAACCCATTTTTCTGTCTTTCTCATCAAGATGGCCTTTAAGGCAAGTGCTGATCCTATAAAATTCAAACGAACGCTAGCTTTACTATCTTCAAAGAGAGAGATGATCTTCGAAAGATTTACTACAAAACATCTTTGAATATCTCTTAATTTAATGATGGAATCTGAAACTATAGATGATCCTCAAGTCAAACTTGAGAGTATGATGGATCAGATTATGAATTGAATTTAACCAAAAACAATGAATCTAAACCTGAACATGCATTGTTAGCCGTCTTTGAGGATTTGTATACCCGTATGAAACGCAACAAGATTAGTGTTTCCACCGTGAGATCGTGATCGTGGCCGAGTGAACACGAGTACATTAAATTGCCCCCCGCCCTCTCCATAGATACACCTAGTTTTGACGGTATTAGAGAAAGGTGACCCATATTTTACTAATCTTTCAAGTCTAATACCCATAATAATGACCGGTTTACTGTTTCGCAAAGTTTTCAGTGGGCTGTAAGGAAATACAAACTCAAAGAAAATTGATTTTAATTGTTCACGATGAGGTAAGAATTTCGAAACGCTCAAACAATATGAATAGCACAAATTTTCGATTATATTCTCGAGTGTCAAATAGGATAATTAAGATGGTGAATATGAAAGAACACAGGGATTAACTGAACTGCTGTTTTTAAAAATACCAACAATATATAGACAAAGCTTTGGAAAAGTATTTTGAAGTACTAAACTACTCTAATGTCCACAAAATTAATTTCGACACATCCAAAAAAATGTTTCAACCCTGTTCTCAACATGAAATATAACCAATATAAATTGGTAAAAGTATAAACAATTCCCTTCATCAATCGGACTCTGACCTACCTATGAAGAAATATGTGTACTGCAATGACCTGAATAATGTTGTGGAAAGATCGAGGTTACCTACAGCCTCTATATCAGAAGGTTGTACAGCAGAGTCCAACGAAATTATTTCTATAATAAAGGACTGCGTGAAAGAGATGTTATATTGTAATATGGATAAAGTTGCAGCTAAACTCCGAATATAAGCGAAAAGAAGTTTCCTTGTTGCGTGCAGTAATAAAAGCACCTGATTATCAACGGAAAGCTGATATTGTGGAAATGTTACCGTGCTCTCGTAAAACGTGTAGTTGTTAGTACATACTAACGATTGTTGAAAAGAATACAAGTTTGCGCGAATCCTACCACTCAAGGACAGACCAGGTCATGTTACTTTCATAGCAATGAAAATATACTAAGGCGTGGTAGTTAACTTTTAATTTACAGACTGACAATGGCCAGGAACTTTAAAATTCAAAGTTTAAGTCGCTCATGTCCAGCAATGGTATTAGTAATTATTTAACATATGCTAATCATAAGGCGTCAGTAGTTCAACAACTAAACAGGACTATTAAAAATGCAATGTGGAAAGAATTTAGTAGACGTGGATTGCATAAATGGGTTGAACAACCGTCACCAATCACAATATAAATGGCGCAGTACTATCAAAATGATACCATGTGACGTTTAAGACAATTCAGTACTTGCAACTGCATATAGTGGTATTGGACTACCACTCCAGCAAAATTCAAATTTAGAATCAGTAAATTTAAGGAACAGTTTACAGGAGATTACCCTCCAAACTAGTCTACAGAAGTATTTACCATCAGAAAAGTGAAATTAACAAATACTGTAACTTATTTACTAAAAGATTATCAAGCTAATGAAAATGCAAAAGGATTATTCCAGTAAGAGTTACAATTAACAAAACATTCACGTACATTTCTGGCTAACCGAATGATAAGAAGGAAGAATATGGCATTAGGGAAGTGGTTATGATTCGATAAATTACGTAACTCTTGGATAAATATAACAGATATATTTTAATTATAATTCGGACTTTTGTATTTAATAAGCTACATTACTGCTCTGAGTGCGTTAAAGAACTACCACACTGGCTCAGAGTCCTGGCACCCGCCCGCGTACTGGCCGTCGTCATTACTGCTCTGAGTGCGTTAAAGCGCCACCACAATGGCTCGGAGTCCTGGCACCCGCCCGCGTACTGGCCGTCGTCATTACTGCTCTGAGTGCGTTAAAGCGCCACCACAATGGCTCGGAGTCCTGGCACCCGCCCGCGTACTGGCCGTCGTCATTACTGCTCTGAGTGCGTTAAAGCGCCACCACAATGGCTCGGAGTCCTGGCACCCGCCCGCGTACTGGCCGTCGTCATTACTGCTCTGAGTGCGTTAAAGCGCCACCACAATGGCTCAGAGTCCTGGCACCCGCCCGCGTACTGGCCGTCGTCATTACTGCTCTGAGTGCGTTAAAGCGCCACCACAATGGCTCGGAGTCCTGGCACCCGCCCGCGTACTGGCCGTCCTCATTACAGCTATGAGTGCGTTAAAGCGCCACCCCAGTGGCTCGGAGTCCTGGAACCCGCCCGCGTACTGGCCGTCCTCATTACTTCTCTGAGTGCGTTAAAGCGCCACCACAATGGCTCGGAGTCCTGGCACCCGCCCGCGTACTGGCCGTCCTCATTACAGCTATGAGTGCGTTAAAGCGCCACCCCAGTGGCTCGGAGTCCTGGAACCCGCCCGCGTACTGGCCGTCCTCATTACTTCTCTGAGTGCGTTAAAGCGCCATCACACTGGCTCGGAGTCCTGGCAGCCGCCCGCGTACCGGCCGTCCTCATTACTGTTTCTCGGAACCATTAAGGTGAATGCTGGGACGGTCCCAAATTTCTGCTTTATCAACTATACATTTCACAAACAAAAATACACTTAATTATCACAGAGAACATAAAATACACGAATCGCAGACAGATGGCAACAGTTAAGCTTCACGATTAGAATAGTTTCCTTTCGAGAAATAAGAGGGTCACCAACCCACCACTGCAACGGCGTGGTGACTACTTTTCACACATTTAGAGATTGATGATTATCAGTACACATGATTAAGAGACCTCATCATTTAATGATTGAAAATAGCTAAATAATAGTAACATGGTGTTCAATATTTTCCCCGAGTCACTTGCGCTGATATCATAAAATGTCTTTACGCATAGGAAATATGGTACCAAGAAAAAATTGTTTTTACATTATATCAGGAACACAAAGGAGGAAAAAAGAAAAATTGACTTCAATAGTACATGGCTACACAAGAAAACAACTTTAATCAATACTAAAATTAACACCAACAAAAAAGACTTTAAAATACTATAATTAGTAAAATGAAAGTTGATTTTATAGTGCATCAGAGGCAACTGACCTTATCAAATACTCAAATTGATACCAAAGACAATAACTGATGGTGGATTACGAAACACCAAAAGAAACTGTCTTTTACAGAGAAACTAAATCACCGAGTATAACAGTGCTTAACAAACATACCAGCACTAGTAACACCGAAATTATTACATGAACTAAAAAACACAGTGCCTTAAATACACTGTATGTATTTTCATTTGTATATTTATCTTCAAAAACATAGTGTATTTTGATATCGCAAATATACATACCCAGTAAAATTATTAAAGTGCAATGATAACTCCTCAGCTTTTAACATTACAATTTAACATGTTATGACTATATGGTCACTGTCTTAAGCATCTAACAGCCCAAAAGTTGGTCCGTTTTTTTTCTTTTTTTACCTAAGAGCTAATGAACAACTGGTTTCCATTCTACGTACATTTTAAAGTTTTCGTACAGTTCACAAGTGAACTTTTTTTTTTTTTTTTTTTTTTTTCAAGCAACTAATTCTTCGTAATACGTACATCACACAACTAACTGTTTGCTTGGAATACAATATATATATATACACTATAAGAAAGAAAGTAAGCTATATGAAGTGCACTGCTATATCAACACTAACGTGAATAAACGCTGTATTTATTGCCATTCGTAGACATTCAACAACGCATTGATTCACACTTTAATACACCCCCATTCAATCATTCATCCACAGACTTGTGCCCACATTTAAGGGTTCCCACACCATCAGTGTAAATATATCGTTTATCATCCAATCTAAACATAACGACCCGGCATACCTAAGGAGTTTTGATTTGGTGAAGGGCAGACAGAAATCGGAGTTCGATATGAGTATTACATGGTGCCCTTTTTAAACAATTTCCAACTAGGCACTTTGCCTACCCTGAGGTCTGGTTTAATTTTAGCAGGAGTCTCCCACAATCCACAGTCAAACAGCCATCTCCTTCATTCTTCATAAGTCGAGCAGCCTTAACATTATAGGGTACTACTCCGCAATAATCGTATGGCTTATATCTGGATGTGTCTAATCTATCTGTTTCGTTTCATTACATCATATGGATCGCTCAGTGAGGAAACTGACTGTATCCATATCAAACAATTTTGGTCGTGCAAATTGCTGAATGTTAAATTCATAATTTTATCGATACATCCGCAGTTTAGACAGACCGAGAACACGCATGCGGCAGTAGGTGGGTGTGTGCTGGAGACAGCTGTTTTCACCTCCTCATCGTTTCGGAATCATCCTACACCGAGATCCTTTTTCAGCTTACCGAACACATGATAATCGCATCGCGCTAAGTCTGGACTGTATGTAGGATGTTGCCATACTTCCCAGCACATTCGGCATATTCAGCGCTGAAAAGTGTTTAATCGAAAATAGTAATACGTTTAAGTTTGGTAATGCTGCATATACAGGGTGATTCAAAATAACGTGGACAAAATGACATGGTAGATCAGTCATACAATAAGAATCAAAAATCGCATAAGATCAGAGGGTCGCAACTGTGATCCGGGGCCGCTACAGGGCGTCTAAAATAATACTGACACAAAGAGAAGAAACAAAACCATTAAAGAACATTTTATTGATAATTACTCACTCACATGCGACTAATGCAAGCCAAATGTTGAGCCTACAGCAGATGCTCAAAGTTTTTGCCAGATGCATCGAGACAAGCCCGGCATCTCCGTTGCATGGAACGGCGCATCTTCTCAAAAATACCAAATGTATCTCGAACACATCCGGCTGCCGCAACTATTCTTCCTATCAAGTCTTCCGGCGTTTCAATAGGTGTTTCATACACAAGTCCTTTTAAAAATCCCCACAAGAAAACATCCAAGGGAGACAGGTCTGGTGTTTGTATAGCAACGCCCCCTCGTGGCTCTAGCGCCCTCAACAGGCGTTAGCGACCCTCTGTTCCTATGCGATTTTTGATCCTTATTATATGACAGATCTACCATGTCATTTTGTCCACTTTTAAATCACCCTGTATGTAACCACTACAGGGCACGCCCAGCTAGTGCACAACTTCACGTAGCGGAGTTTATGAATATTCTCAGGCCTCTATCATCCTTGACGAGACGCAACATCTCATGTATAAGGGCGAATCAAAAAGTAAGTTACATTTCCAAGTTATGGCCATTTATGAAAACAACCTATACATAGGCAACACGGCTATGACAACATACAACGTATGTTTACTTTTACACAGTCCCCAAGAGACTGTAATCATTTCTCGGAATGGTCAACAAACTTTTCGATTCCGGATGCATAGAAATCACCTCCAGCACTATGTAACCACCTGAAGACAGCTTCTTTCACCTCCTCATCGTTTCGGAATCATCCTACACCAAGATCCTTTTTCAGCTTGCTAAACACATAATAATCGTATAGCGCTAAGTCTGGACTGTATATAGGATGTTGCCATACTTCCCGCTTGAATCGCTGCATCAGTTCGGACGTATGGCGGGCCGTGTGAGGTGTTGCGTTATCTTGCGATTATCGTGTGTTTGGTAAGCTGAAAAAGGATCTCGGTGGACGACGATTCCGAAACGATGAGGAAGAGAAAGCAGCTATCTCTAGGTGGTTACATACCGCTGGAGGTGATTTCTACGCACCCGGAATCGAAAAGTTGGTTGATCATTCCGAGAAATGTTTACAGTCTCTTGGAGACCATGTGGAAAAGTAAACTTACATTGTATGTTGTCTGAGCCGTGCTGTCTATGTGTAGGTCGTTTCTTAAAAGGCCATAACTTGGAAGTGTAACTTACTTTTTGATTCGCCCTCGAAGGCCTCATAAAGTTTTATATCCCATACCCTGCTAGAAGTCTACCTACTGTACCCGATGTGTCATCGGCATAACCGACGATTGCAAGAGCTTTCGGGGGCTATTACTGTTCGTTAGGTGCTCTAGGAATGCTCCACCTGACGCTACGAGTAGCCATTACGTCTCAAGACGGTCTTGCACAGCTGTTAACCACAGAATTACTCCAAACACTATACAATCAAGCATTGCTGAGAGGTAAAAAAAATTTTTACGTCAAAATGACTCATGAAATTTTAAAGCGCTTCGTGGTTATACTGTCATATACCGGTCATTTACCTTGGCGTACCTAAGGAAGCACTGAAAAAAACGCCACCAATTTCACGTTCGAAACAGACCAACGCGACTACGTCTGTCAAAAATTACAGATCGGCCTGCGCGCCCTTTGAGATGGCCTGCCATGAAAAGTCTGGAACTGTAAAGTAGTGGGCATGGTCAAGGATGTATCTCCTCTTTACATACAGTCTTCAGTTTTTCTAACAGATCTGCAAGCAGCCGCAAATCTGTCTCTAGTACAAATTTGCACATATTCGCCGAGGGTTTGGTTGATGAAAACCCTTCCCAATTCTTTCGCGTGTTCGTCATCACGTCTGAAATCCCATATTGCACAAGGAACTGTAAAACTTTTTACTTTGGAGGAAGCGAGGCCACGGGGAGCTTCATCCACGAATTCATGTTTTCATAGGAGAAGATTGATTTACACTTAACTGGAACTTCTCTGGCACCGTGTAATGCATACGGGTAGCTACGGTCCTTAAGTATTCTAACCAGCTTATCTAAAGGGGCCTGTATAAAACATTAAGCGTCGATAAACGACATAATGATTGACTCACATTTAACTTTCTTAGAAATGGAATATATCGTCCAGTGCTGTCGCGAGGTTAGCAAAGCGGCTATTGCTTTGACTGTGGACTCGTTCCACGAGAACGGGAACGCTACAGAATTGATGAAAAGTACATCAATACAAGGCCCTAGCAATAAAGTAGGCATCACATCAAGACAAATTATTGAATATGTTAACTTACTAGAATTGTGTACTGAAGTTTAGACATTGTTTGCAGCCCATGTAAATACACCTGTGATATAACATAACAGTCCCCAGTTCAAAACCTTTACCATAGATTTCACACCGTAGCACCAGTAAATTGTGCTTTCGGACGGCTGTTATTACAAGAGGAATACAGTTCGACAAGTTGGTTAATAACGACTAGGTGTTCTGCAGCAAAAGAGGTGTTTCTCTGAACTTTACTTGTGAGACAGGTGTTGGAATCGGTTGAGCCATTTCAAAGGGTTGCAACACACATTCAAAATCCGCGTAAAAGACTAATGTTACATGCCATTAGTGCAAAAATTCCTCGAACTTTAAGTTTACCTTCTATCGCCAGGCAGATCATTATCCAACAACCAGTTTCTTGGTGGCCCAAAACATTTTCGCCCCAGAATAGTGTGGACATCTTTTACAAATGTTTACACGATTATGCCGTGTCATGTTCTCGAGACAATAAATACAAAATTTACCGTCATATTAGATAACATACAAAAATGGAATTATTGGTTGTCTGCAGTGAGATTTAATGATACTACAACGTTATGTTTGTCTCCACTAACCTGTTTCAATAGATAGACGTTGGTCGAATAACCTGAATTTGCCTCTCAAATTTTGGAATTTCGTCCAGTTTCATAGGAAACTAAATACCTACAAAATCTATAATGCACTCTGAAAGCTCTATAATAGAATTAGTAACTCATTCCGCGTCTTGGTTTGCTTTACTTGAAATATCAGGATCGTCCAGAGAAATCAAATCGTATCGTTCATAATAATATTGACAGCAGCCTTATTTTTAGTGATAATAAATAACAGAGCTGTAAAAGAAGATTCTTGATCAAACTTTCCTTCGTCAATATCGAGGGATATTAAACGATCGACGGTTTTACAGCTGGCACGATTCTGGAATTCATTACATCACGTCTACATCTACATCTACATATATACTCTGCAATTCACAAAATTGTGGGTGGCAGAGGGTGCTCAGCACCAAAGCTAATCTCTTTGTTTTGCATTCCAATCCCTAATAGTACGAGGGAAAAAAGAATTCATATAAGAATCATTGCGGCACCTTATTTCTCTAATCTTATCTTTCCTGTCATTCCGACCCAAATAGGTTGGTGGAAGAAGTATTTCACTACACTCAAAAGTGAAAGTGGGAGTACACATGTTTACCAATAAGTTTAAACGAAACGTGCGTCGTCTATCTACCAGAGACTCCCAGCCTAGTCTACTAATCAGTTCTGTGACGCTTTCATAAGGACTGTAGCAAGCGGTCACGAATCGAGCGGCTCTTCTCTGTACTTTCTCTATACTTTCGATCAACCCCTTACGAAACGGATCCCAAACGGCACAACAATAGTCCAAATGTGGACGCACAAGAGATTTGTACGCTATCTCCTTTGTTTGTTCATTACAATTTTTCAATATTCGACCTATGAATCGCAGCCTAGAATTAGCTATACCTACCAACGAATTAATGTGTAAGTCCCATTTCATGTTCCTTTGTACTGTTACTCCCAAATATTTCATAGAATCGACCATATCAATAACTGAATTGTTTAACTCGTATTTCTGAACAATTGGATTCTTTTTGTTAGTTATGCTCATTGTCTTGCACTTTTTACAATTTAGCGTAAGTTGCCACTCAGCGCACCATGCCAAAATAATATCCAGATCACGCTGAATTTCTAAGCAATCGGCCAAATTCCTTATTTCCCTATAAATAACCGCATCATCAGCAAACAATCTAAAAAGGCTTTTCACTTTGTCTCTGAGATCGTTTATAAAAATTAAGAAAAGAAGTGGTCCTATTACACGTCCTTGAGGTACCCCCGATGTAACATCTAGACTAGAAGAACTTTCTCCTTCAACGACGACATACTGCGACCGACCAGTTAGAAAATCCTTTATCCATTCACAAAGCTGATCCGATATACCGTACGCTCCTAGCTTCGCTAAAAGGCGGTTGTGTGGCACAGAGTCAAAGGCTTTCTGAAAATCTAAAAAAATTGCATCTACTTGTGAACCTGCATCAATAACTTTCATTACGTCGTGTGTAAATAGGGCCAGCTGTGTTTCACATGATCTTTTCTTCCGAAATCCGTGTTGATTTGCTGTAAGCAAATTATTATCCTCTAGAAATTTCATAATGTTCGAGCATATAATATGCTCCATAACTCTACTGCAAACAGATGTTATAGATATTGGACGATAGTTTCCAGGATCACTTCGATCACCTTTCTTGAAAATAGGAGTTACTTGCGCGATTTTCCAGTCTGAAGGTACTTTTCGCTCTTCTAATGATTTACTGAATATATCAGACAGAAATGGCCCAATTTCCGCCGCATATTCTGAAAATACTCTAACTGGAAATCCATCTGGCCCCGGTGCTTTCCCCCATTTCAGGAGCTCTAATTGCTTTATGATACCTGCAGTATCTATCCGTAATGATTCCATCACCAACTCGACACGGCGTGGGAAAACGGGAACACTATCCTTATTTTCATCAGTAAATGAATTTTTGAATACAGTATTTAGTACGTTAGCTTTATCGCGGCTTTCATTAACCTCTGAACTTTCACGAATTAGTGCTGGAATGTTCCTATTGGTACAATTGACTTTTCGTACATACGACCAGAATTTCTTCGGGTTTTCTGTGAGACTCTTAGAGAGAGAGTTGGAATGAAAATCGTTGAAGGCCTCGCGCATTACATTATTAATACGTCCTCTTAACTCAGCTAAGGTTTCTAAATCGCTGCGACACCCCTTCCTACTTGAGCGTGCGTGTATCCTCCTTTGTTTTTTGAGTAATCTTTTGACTTCGCATGTGTACCACGGTGGATCATCCTCCCCATTTATTATCCGCTTCGGTATATGTATATCCATACCTTCCCTGACTATTCGTATAAATCGATGCCACATCTCTTCAACGGTGTCCTTTTGTGACTTGAAATTATGGTAATTATTCCGCAGGTAGGTTCTAAAACACTCCTTAGAGGCCTTACTGAATTTGTATACAATCCTCCGTTTTCTCCTTTTTCGCTTGGTCATTAGGATGATAGTTGCAATTACCGCTTTGTGATCGCTTATTCCTGTGGTCGTTGAAATTTCGGTGAATAATTCTGGCCTATTGGTAACCAGCAGATCTAAAATATTTTCGCTACCGTTATGACATCGCGTAGGTTCATTAACTAGCTGCTCGAGATGATTATTTCAGAACAATTCGAGAATTACTTCAGAAGCTGCCTTATCCCTGCTACCTGTAATGTGAACATAATTACGCCAGTCAATATAAGGCAGATTGAAGTCGCCTCCTAGAATCATAGCATGATCCTGAAAACGGCTAGCTATACTGTTTACATTATTTCTTAACTCCTCGGCGATAGCTATTTCGGAATCGGGAGGACGGTAGAAGGCGCCTAAGATGAGTTTTGACCCAGCAACTTTGAGTTTAATCCATATGATTTCACAGATCGTATCGACTTCTATTTCATTACATGGGAGAGATTTACTCACAGCTATAAATACCCCACCTCCATGAGAATGTAATCTGTCTTTACGAAAAACATTCATGCTATCTTTAAAGATTTCGGCGGAACTTATTTCCGGTTTTAGCCAACTTTCTGTACCGATAACGATATCCGCTTCTGTGCTACAAATAATGCTATCAAGTTCCGGTTGTTTGTTACAAACGCTTCTACAGTTAATTACGAGAACTTTTAACTGTCGAGAATCTTTTACGCTCCTCCTACATTCCGGTGTTACATCTGATTGGGTTGCCCGTATTTCGTGTTTCGGGTCTTCGTCCCTCAGCCTAAAAAACCACCCAGTGCATTCCACACCGCCCCTGCCACCCGTGTAGCCGATTCACGTGTGTAGTGCACACCTGACCTATTAAGGGGAACCCTACATGACTCGACCCTATGGCGAAGATCGAGGAATCTGCAGCCAATATCATCACAGAAACGTCGTAGTCTCTGGTTCAGCCCCTCAATACGGCTCTGAACCAGAGGTCCACAATCAACTCTGTCTACAATGCTACAGATGGTTAGCTCTGCCGATATCTTGCGGCCACTGGCCACAGAGTTCACCCTTTCAGCCAGCCGCCGGAAGGAAGAGAGGATAACCTCCGACCCAAGGCGACAAGCATCATTGGTGCCGACATGAGCCACAACCTGTAGTTGGCTACACCCCGTCCCTTCTATGGCATCCGGGATGGACTGTTCCACATCTTGGATCAGGCCACCCGGAATACACACAGAATGGACATTGGATTTCTTCCCCGAGGAATCCGCCATTTCCCTAAGAGGCTCTAATAACCGCCTAACATTAGAGCTCCCAACTACCAAAATCCCCTTCTGTGATTGCTCAGACCTGGCGCGCTGGGGGGCCATCAACTCGCAGGATGACAATTGTGGGACTGTGTCAGCCTCCGACAATATATCATACCGGTTGGACAGTCGAACAAGTTCAGCGTCTTGGCCTTTAAGCCTGCTCGACTGCCCCCGTGTGCGACTTCTAAGTCTAGAGGCCATACGCCAGTCACAGACAGGCGACTGAGGCACAGCCTCCAACTCTTCAGCCTGGGTTGCAGTTACAACGGTCGATATGGGAGAATCTGTTATAGGCGTTGCTACATCAGCTTCCCCAACACTACATCCGCTGCAACCTTTAACGGCAGCTTCCAGCTGTGTAACTTTCGCCACCACAGCTGCAAGCTGTGCGCGGAGATCAGCCACCTCAGCTCGCGTCTGCACACAGCAATCACAGTCCCTAGCCATTCTACTTTTGAAAAACGCGAAAAAGAAAAAAAAGATCAGAAAATCGAAATAACCTGTACTTTGTACAAAATATAAACACTCAGAGATTATGTCATCTGACACCACATAGATATCATTCCTTTCTTCCTTGGAAGTGTTTAATGTAAGTTCGCGTAATTTAGGCAAATACAGGTTGTTTCCAAATGGTTTTCCTTCTGAATTTGAAATCACTAACAAAGCTCATTAACACTGTTTAGCCGATATGGAAGGATTCCTGATTAACGCAATAATTTGTTCCTTTTAAGTACTAACACATGCACAAAGAAAATGGAGTGGCTCTTTGAAATTCCCTGAATTTTAATTACAGCCATAAAGCATCTTGAGTAAGCTCTTGCCTTGACGAGTGCCAAGTGAATGGGGCCATAGGCCAAGAGGAGAGGATAGTACAGGTGCTGGCGTGGTATGTTGGAGGCGGTGGCAGCGGTCCCGCTTCCAACCAGAGGGGTATGAGGTATCCCCCACAAAGCATTGCCAGCAGGTTGGCGTCAATGTTACCTACGGCTTGTGAAAGTAGTTCCGTGCGATGGACGCGTGACGGGCGTGACCACACCACTGCTTCCTGTCATCATAAATCACAAACAAATTCTGTATTGCTTTTGCAAACGAACGAAAAGAAAAAAAAAACTTTTATAGAAATGTGTGTGATACATACCAGAAAATTTTAAGCATTTCGGGGAAATAAACGGTTCATCCAAATATCGGCGGGACGAATGGCCAGTGAGATGGTCTGTGTGTTGTCATCAATTGTGCTGTAATATCGGCCGATGGATCGACACGCTACTAAGGGGCGAACCAAGAATGTCTGTCTATTGATTCCGGCATCAAAATCTGTAAAGAAAGAAACACAATTTAGAGAGACTTGCATGTAGAACATATTCAAAATATGGAATGCTATCTCAGTAAAAAAACAAAAATTACTTACCAGTTTCCAGAAAAACAAGAAGTTCAGGAAAATTGACGTCAGAAATATTCTCAAACATACTGACAGACAACGAGCGACGAACACTGTGGAACAGATGAGGCGGGGCAAACTGGTGTGTCAAGCTATGCCCCCCCCCCCCCATCCTCCCTCACCGAGTCACGATATATGTTCGCTTCGCGGCAACATTATGGTAATGTCACGACATCCACTAATTGAGCCTAGTATTAATTTGAATGCGATGCTTAAAACAATACCCTGTAAACATTCGTAAAATAGTATTTCTTCCGGTAAAATAAAATGCTTTCTTGTATAATGCGTGTACATTCTTGCTGTTCCTAATACACGGTACATAAATGATCTAATATACAGAATAGGCCATCTTTAAGAAACCACTCTGGACGAATTCTATACAAAACGATCAGGTGGTTTACTGAGAATAAATTAATACTTACTTCTAGAATAACTGATATAGAAACGAGAAAGTTCTTATAATGTGCATCAGTCAATCTAGATTACTTGGAATAAATAAATAAAGTTTTTGTAAGTTGTGCAAAAATAAAACCCTTCTCTTATGACAGGGAATAAAACACTGCCTACCAAAGCATGAAAGAATTATTGCATGAGAACCCATTTTAATCTGTGAAAGAATTTTTTTCTTGGTAACTGAAAGAGTTGAAAATTAATGAGAAAAGTAGATTCTAAGGAAAATTTAAGAAAAAAATGGGTAGTAAGTATCAGAACATTTTTTGCCAATTGTTTCAAGCTTCAATTACTGTAGTAATAGTCTTAAAATTATTACGAACACTTGGTAAAATAAATAATCATCTTGAAATTCCGCAGAAATGGTAACCAGAAATTAAAAAGATATTCATGAAATAGATGAGTGAATTGCAAAGAATTTTAGATCAGTTCACGGCGCATTCCAAAGCCGCGAGGAGGCTCACCATTCATATCACATTCCGGTTCACGTAAGGCCTTAAGAGTTTCACTATACTCATGGACAAATTCCGATGACGTCATAGCTTGTACCATTTGAACCCTTCCGACTACATTACGATGCCCGAGACATCTAACACCATCTAAGCCGTTCAAGGACGCATTCTTGTGCCATCTGGAAGCTTAGCGGTAAACGGAAGTGTCATCACTTGAGTGTTGCCATTTTGCAGTTGGATCTGGAACCTCATGGCACGATTTTGAATACGTCAATACGTCATTGAAATAGCTTGGTCGGATGGCGTCACTCACATGAGTTGAATATCTTCAAGGTATCGAAAGAGAAGATTAGTCCAGAAGTAATCAGCCCCATCTACTGATGAGGACAGAGGTTATCCGGAAAATCTTCTAAGTCCACTCATCCTGCGGAAAGGAAAACTGGAACGCGAAGCTGTCCACAGAACCTCCACTCGAGTATGGCTGTGATTTTTGTGTTGAGGAAATGAAGGAAACGTGGGCGTACTTTAAATTTGGGTAAGGAGATGCTCTGTAATTAACAAACGAACAATATTGTTAATAAATAAATAATACTAGTACCTCTAAACAAGTGATCTACATCTTCGTTTATACCCTGCAGTTCACAGAAAATTCCGATTCCGACATAGCTATCGCCGAGGAGTTAAGAAATAATGTTAACAGTATAGCTAGCGTTTTTCAGGATCATGCTATGATTCTAGGAGGCGACTTCAATCTGCCTTATATTGACGGGCGTAATTACTTTCACATTACAGGTAGCAGGGATAAGGCAGCTTCTGAAGTAATTCTCGAGTTGTTCTCAGATAATCATCTCGAGCAGCTAGTTAATGAACCTACGCGGTGTCATAACGGTAGCGAAAATATTTTAGATCTGCTGGTTACCAACAGGCCAGAATTATTCACCGACATTTCAACGACCACAGGTATAAGCGATCACAAAGCGGAAATTGCAACTATGAGACTAATGACCAAGCGAAAAAGGAGAAAAGGGCGGATTGTATACAGATTCAGTAAGGCCTCTAAGGAGTGTTTTAGAACCTACCTGAGGAATAATTACCACAACTTCAAGTCAAAAAAGGACACCGTTGAAGAGATGTGGCATCGATTTATACGAATAGTCAGGGAAGGTATGGATATACATATTCCGAAGCGGACAATAAATGGGTAGGATGATCCACCGTGGTACACATGCGAAGTCAAAAGATTACTCAAAAAACAAAGGAGGATACACACACGCTCAAGAAGGAAGGGGTGTCGCAGCGATTTAGAAACCTTAGCTGAGTTAAGAGGACGTATTAATAATGTAATGCGCGAAGCCTTCAACGATTTTCATTCCAACTCTCTAAGAGTCTCACAGAAAACTCAAAGAAATTTTGGTAGTATGTACGAAAAGTCAATTGTACCAATAGCAATATTCCAGCACTAATTCGTGAAGGTTCCGAGATTAATGAAAGCCGCGATAAAGCTAACGTACTAAATACTGTATTCAAAAATTCAATTACTGATGAAAATAAGGATAGTATTCCCATTTTCCCACGCCGTCTCGAGTTGGTGATTGAATCATTACGAATAGATACTGCAGGTATCATAAAGCAATTAGAGCTCCTGAAGTGGGGGAAAGCACCGGGCCCGGATGGAATACCAGTAAGAGTATTTTCAGTGTATGCGGCGGAAATCGGACCATTAGTGTCTGATATATTCAGTAAATCATTAGAAGAGCGAAAAGTACCTTCAGACTGGAAAATCGCGCAAGTAACTCCGATTTTCAAGAAAGGTGATCGAAGTGATCCTGGAAACTATCGTCCCATATCTATAACATCTGTTTGTAGTAGAGTTATGGAGCATATTATATGCTCGAACATTATGAAATTTCTAGACAATAATAATTTGCTTACAACAAATCAACACGGATTTCGGAAGAAAAGATCATGTGAAACACTGTTGGCCCTATTTACACACGACGTAATGAAAGTTATTGATGCAGGTTCACAATGCCATTTTTTTAGATTTTCAGAAAGCCTTTGATTCTGTGCCACACAACCGCCTTTTAGCGAAGCTTCGAGCGTACGGTATATCGGATCAGCTTTGTGAATGGATCAAGGATTTTCTAACTGGTCGGTCGCAGTATGTCGTCGTTGAAGGAGAAAGTTCATCTAATCCAGATGTTACATCGGGGGTACATCAAGGAAGTGTAATAGGACCACTTCTTTTCTTAATTTTTGTAAACGATCTCGGAGACAAAGTGAAAAACCTTTTTAAATTGTTTGCTGATGATGCAGTTATTTATAGGGAAGTAAGGAATTTTGCCGATTGCTTAGAAATTCAGCGTGATCTAGATATTATTTTGGCATGGTGCGCTGAGTGGCAACTTACGCTAAATTGTAAAAAGTGCAAGACAATGAGTATAACTAACAAAAAGAATCCAATTGTTCAGAAATTCAAGTTAAACAATACAGTTATTGATATGGTTGATTATATGAAATATTTGGGAGTAACAGTACAAAGGAACATGAAATGGGTCTTACACATTAATTCGTTAGTAGGTAGAGTTAATTCTAGGCTGAGATTCATAGGTCGAATCTTGAAAAATTGTAATGAACAAACAAAGGAGATAGCGTACAACTCTCTTGTGCGTCCACATTTGGACTACTGTTGTGCCATTTGGGATCCGTTTCGTAAGGGGTTGATCGAAAGTATAGAGAAAGTACAGAGAATAGCCGCTTGATTCATGACCGCTTGCTACAGTCCTTATGAAAGCGTCACAGAACTGATTAGTAGACTAGGCTGGGAGTCTCTGGTAGATAGACGACGCACGTTTCGTTTAAACTTATTGGTAAACATGTGTACTCCCACTTTCACTTACGAGTGTAGTAAAAAACTTCGTCCACCAACCTATTTGAGCTGGAATGACAGGAAATATAAGATTAGAGAAATAAGGTGCCGCAATGATTCTTATATGAATTCTTTTTTCCCTCGTACCATTAGGGATTGGAATGCACAACAAAGATATTAGCTTTGGTGCTGAGCACCCTCTGCCACCCACAATTTTGTGAATTGCAGAGTATATATGTAGATGTAGATGTAGGTGTTCTGCACCAAAACTAATCTTCATGCTTTACGTTCGAATCCCTATCGGCACGAGGAAAGAAAGAATTCATATAAGCATCAGTATGGCGCCTTATTTACTGCTCTTATCTATGCTGTCATTGAGACAAATGTATGTTGGTGGGAGAAGTATCTCACTGCAATCTTAAGTGACAGACACTTGTTGCATTTTACTCAATAAATTAATGTGAAAACTACATCCAATACCACCAGAAAATACTAGTCCAATATCCGTACACGTTTGTAAAGACTTTGGAAAGCAGCAATCAAATTGCGGCCGAATGCGCCGGGTATGCGGTAACTCTCGAGAGCACAGGTTAGAATCTCTGTCCGGCCATCTTAATTTAGATTTTCTATTGAAATGTTTAAAGTCCATAAAAAGAAACAACAATGAAATAATTACTGATTTTACTTCTGATATCAGGACAAATGATCAAGAAATTCACTGAGTTAAAATTTATACTTGGGATAAGAACGGCGATCTAATCACTAGTCCAGTAACGTAAACAAATACCATTGAACACACTGGTGGTTTCAAAGGACTTAAATGATTACAGACAATAATGAGTGTCATAACTGGTTCAATTTTAAGATCAATAATGAATACAGCACATGAAAATAACCAGTGAGCAAGAATCAAGATATGGCGTATTAATATTCAGTGAAATGCACAAGCTACGTGCGAAGCAGGGCATTCGCGTATCAGAAATGTCGCAGAACGGCGTTGTAATCAACGTTTATCGTTTTACAGGGGCAGATTGCAATTTGTCCATGCGGATGAACTCAGCGCCGCTTTAAACACAAACCGCAATAGTCGCTGAATCATCATGTTTACGTTACCAGCGTTGAGCGACGGTATCCTGGCTCGACCCGCGTGAGACAGTGGTCACGGCGGCCTCAAGTCTCTGAGTGGCGTCTCTAGCGAAACTTTCACCCATTTTCCGTCCATTCAAACCCACAAGTGCGAGAAGCTCTCAATGCTCCTAACAGCCTGGGATATTATACGAACAGAGGTCTACTTTCCGGCGGCTTCTTCCTTGTAGTCTCCATCTTATATATATATATATCCAAAGCAAGTGTAAATGTGCACACTATGGTTTGCTGAAATAACTACAAGCAAACGCCGGCAAGGTTGATTCCTCGTCCACAGATCGGAATTAGTGCCTAAATGTTCTTGTGTACCGGGGAGAGCGGGGTTGTTATGACATGTCAGCGGGACTTCATGTGGGGCGTCTAGTCTGTCAGGAAGATGCGCGATTAGTGCTTGTGTCCTTAAGTTAATGGATCTTTGGTATCCACCAGAAATTTTTGCATCATGGCGATAATGTGTGGAGTAAACCGTGTCTACACGACACAAAAGCACGTGATAAACTTGGCAGCTCAGTACGAGACTGTTAAGCGTCAGCGTCTCTGGTGCAGCGGTTCTGATTTCGTGTTGTGTGCATTTGGCACACAATATTCGAGTCGTACAGGACCGCTGGAGAGTGGTTGGAACATCGGCAAACTAGAGACAGGCCACAGTATGTGCAAGGTGGGCCAGTACTTACATTCCGCCCGATGCGTCATTTTACAGTTGTGGAGAAGATTACAAGAAGGAACACACTTTCAGCGGCAGTACGTGTTACAAACCAATATCAGCATCGTTATCTTGCCTTAAATGGCAGAAGACTTCCATGCTGCACAACACCTCCAATGCCTAGAGACCTGGGTCACACAGCTCCCGTCAGACAGTGACCGTCGGCTTCGAGAAGTTGCCCTGTATACTCGGAGATTCACCAGATGCATTCCCCTCGTATAAATGCATAGCGTGGCTCGTTGAATGTACTCTATTTTTCATCACGATTGGACCCAGGAATAGTGAGATAGTCGGATGAATCGCGGTTCAGCCTGGAGAATGATTCTGGCGCGTCCCTCGGACACGTCATAAGCCTGCCAATGTTATGGAACCTGTGTTCTCCAATGGGACGGCATTATGTAACGAGCACGTTCCCCACTGCATGTGTTTTCTAGGCGTACTGTGACGGCTGCAGCTTGTGGGAATGACGTCCTGCAATAGTATGTGCATACAGATCTGAATTTCATCTGACGGACAATAGTGCTCATCTGCACATTGCTAGCTCGGCCACCAGTCTCAAATCCGATTGAACATAGGATTGCATCCATAACACCATCACATCCTACAGCCGCTTGTACTGCAATGGGAATGCCTGACGTTGCCGCCACACTCCGTATTGACGTTCTGTATGCCACAGGCGAAGGGATACCACACACGGTCAGTGCCGCCCACCGTATCTTGTATCAGCAGCATTGTGTCGCGAGTCGAATTGTTGCCAGGACCTCTTTTAGGGCAGACATTATCACCGTTTCCTACGTTTCTATGATTTTTCCGTGGACCTCAATGATCCTTTAACATATGGACTCGTGTGTATCTAACACATGAACATAACAGTGGCAGCACAACAACATCTGGAGTTGACGACAAATCTTCTAGGGTTTGCAGCCGGATTTTATTATAAAGCGACAAGCTTTCGGCTACTAGCTCCGTAGTCATCTTCAGGTCGATTATGTATCGGCGATCTTGCCTGGTATCCATCAAGGCAAGATCGCCGATACATAATCGACCTGAAGATGGCTACTGAGCTAGTAGCCGAAAGCTTGTCGCTTTATAATAAAATCCGACTGCAAACCCTAGAAGATTTGTCGTCATTTATTCGCCGGGAAAGCCTGCATTCGCATATAACATCTGGAGTTATTTTTAGGGGCTTACCACATGGTTGCATGTTTCTATGACAGCACAAAGTTAAGAATTGCTACATCCACAAAACCATAAGTGATTACAGAGCCACATCTGCTCTTTATTATCTGTTTATTCCATGACGTCAGACTTTGCGAAATACATACTCTCTCGTGCCTTCTTTGCATGCTATGTAGATCGGATGTACCAAGCTTCCACGTCCACTAATCCGGGAAAATGCCTTGTAACCTAGCCAAGGCCATTTGGACTGTTTGCTGGTATGAGGTAGTGCGGGTGAAAAAGTAAACAAACAATGCATACTCCGCCGTATTATCTACTATCAAGATGTTACGAAAACCGTATTATTATAAAGAAACCAGTTAAGTATTTCTAACAGGAGGATAACTTTCGAAACAAATTCGCTGAAGTACAGTTGTATAACACAGCTTCCTAACTCTCGCTGCAAGTGTGTTTAAACCTTACACACTTCTTTCTTTCCAAATGATATAACTCGATATGAACAATTATTGCATTTTTACTGACAATTTTATTTAGAACAGGATAACATTTTATAATGGATGAAAGGGTGGTCTGTTATAAATGATTTTAAGGAATTTAAGTAACGTTTTAGCTACCACATTACGGTAAATAAATGTCAGAAAACTTTTAATTGGCAGTGTGTATTAACAATTTCTCAGACTAAAATGTCGTATAATACAATGCACTTTGAGTGCAAAACAACGTCGTTGAAATCTGTATAGAATTTATCTTTATAATAAAGAAGTTTTATCAAGTATTCAGTCACAGTTCCAGATTACTAGGGATATGAATACCAAATGAAGCCACGAGAGTATTTCACTAGCAAAAATCCTTCCCCCCCCCCCAAATCCGCACATTTAGGCTTATTTGCAGTTAATAATTAAATGGAAATTACCTTAAGTCGGTACCGGGATGGTCATCCCTTTGCACCACAGAAAACTACACATTTCACAAACAAATGGCACCAAGAATACAACATTCGCGGTTCATAGATAAATATCAAAAATTTATGAAACAGGAGAAATTCCAACTGATCTTAATAAAAATATCATCTTCACACTTCCAAAGAAAACACAAGCCGACAAATGTGAGAAATATCGCACCATTAGTCTAACAACACATGCTTCAAAATTACTGACTAGAATAATATACAGAAGGATGGAAAGGGTAGTAGAAGAGATAGTAGATGAAGATCAGTTTGGGTTTAGGAAAAATCGCGGTACAAGGGAAGCAATTCTGTCTTTAAGATTAATACTTGAAGGACGGATCAAGAAAAACAAAGATACTTTTATGGCATTTGTTGATTTAGAAAAAGCTTTTGATAATGTTAGATGGGACAAGATGTTCAAAATTTTAAAGAAGTCAGGTCTAAAGTATCGAGATAGAAGAATACTCTATAAACTATATAAGAATCAAGTGACTATAATAAAAGTAGAGAATCACGAGAGTCATGCATCAGTTAAAAAGGGTGTGAGACAAGGTTGTAGTCTATCCCCGTTAATATTCAACTTGTATGTAGAAGAAGCAATGACGAAAGTCAAAGGAAAATTTCCATGTGGTATAAGTTTTCAGGGAGAAAAAATCAGTATACTCCGATTTGCTGATGACATTGTCTTGTTAGCAGAGAGGGCTGAGGATATTGAGAAGTTACTGAATGGCATGAACAAAATACTGAAGGAAGATTTTGGACTGAATATAAATCAAAGCAAGACAAAAGTGATGAAATGTAGCAGAAATGATACCAATACTAGTAGTTAAAATATAAAAATCGGATCGGATGTAATAGGAGAAGTAAGTGAATTCTGTTACTTGCGAAGTAAAATTATAACCGATGGCCGAAGCAGGAATGATGTTAAAAGCAGAATAGCATTAGCAAAAAGATCTTTCATGAAAAAGAGAAACCTTTTAGTTTCAAATATTGATCTAGGAATTAGAAAGAACTTTTTAAAACTCTATGTGTGGAGCACAGCACTTTACGGTAGCGAAACATGGACTTTAGGAATACCGGAAAGAAAGAAAATTGAAGCATTTGAAATGTGGTGCTACAGAAGAATGCTGAAAATTAGGTGGACAGACAAAGTAAGAAATGAACGAGTTTTGTAAATGATGGGTGAGAAAAGAAGTTTGTGGAAGAAGCTTACAGAAAGAAGAGACAGGCTGATAGGTCATATTTTGAAACATGCTGGATTGGTTAATTTGTTAGTGGATGGAACAGTCGAAGGTAAGAACTGTAGAGGAAGACAGAGATTAGAATATATGAAAGAGATAATTGAGGGCGTGGGCTGTAAGGGGTATGTAGAAATGAAGAGGTTAGCACAGGATAGGAAAGGATGGAGGATTGTATCAAACCAGTCGAAAAACTGACAACAGCCAAAAAAAAAAAAAAGAAAGATTCTTCTTTTTTTGGCGCTATTATCTAAGTATTAAAAAATATAGACAAAAATCTCGCCTATTTTAAGTGGTAAACTTCCAGCAGCTTTTTCAACCGCTAAATGAATAGTGTTACACAACCGATAATGACAATATCTGCGTGAGCTTCTTTAAAAACAAACTCCCTTCTTCTCTCCCATCACAGGTTCACACACATGATGTTACCTATGTTATGCCCTGTAGAGACCCCCTCCAATTCTGGTATGCATACCACAGTGCTTACAATTTTTCTTTGCATATTGTCATAAAATGTAACAACAACGGGATATAACTTTGTGTTGACATCATCTGTTGCCAATAAAATGGTCTATCCTGAAGACGCCTCACAACTTCAGATATTACATTTTCAACCATTTCTTTTAAAATGCATGCTGCTTTCGTGCGACTACAGCTATATTTTTTCGCAACTTCTGATGAAGATAATATCCTCTTGAATAAGGCACCTGAATGATCAACTGCACTCAACGGAACATAGTGTTCCAATAAAAATTCAGTGATCAAACATTTGGCTTTGTATGTATATATATTCGTCTGGGCCAACTAGGACCACGATAGGCCGTTGTTTGGCTTGAATTTGCTGTGGATGTGTACACATCGGTTTTATAACTAGAGTCGTTAGGCCTAGAGGGAACCTACAGTTTAACGAGGATTCAATTCTGGCGTACGCTGAGACAGGGATTCGAACGGGGAACCTTTCGATCTCGAGTCAGACGCCTTAACCACTGAGCCACCAAGCTGCTCCAGTTGGCTTCGAACACGTCGGAATCAGAATCTCAAGACTTACCAAAAAGAGGTTGATTTTGTGGTTCTCTTCCTTAAATTTTAAACTCGCAATGTATTTACCGTACTTTACATGACTGGCCAAATCGTTTCCTTCGCTATGTGCTATGTTAATACTACACCTACAAACAGAATAAAAAACAAATTTTCTCATTCTTAATTTTAAAGTGCATGGAAATTCTATGTAACATGCTTCCTTAAGTGCCTGTAAAATCGGAGAGACATATCGATTAATTACTAACTACAGTAAAATGCAGCGTACCTTGACGTAAAGTTATAGTCAAATGAAAGAAGCTTCAACGCACATAAAACAGCACTTGCAGCCATGAACGAAATCGGAAACCTAACTAAATTTTCCGTAAAAACCTCAATAACCTTGTTCCTTATGAAGATCTCAACCATATGATCGAATTTTAATTAGGAAATTCATAAAATAACACAGTTCATCCGTACAATTGTAAAATAACAGAACTTTCCATAAATTTTACGGGAAAACCGTAAAGATTGGAAGGTATGCATATGGAATGATGGCTTCTTCCTAAATAAAATTTTCTATATATCTCCCAATTGTACCACCGGGAAGGGACTGCTAAGGAAGGAGTCATCGGAACGGATAGAAACGTTCTACGAGTCAGAGGGTGGGATGTTAGAAGTCTGAATACGGCAGGTAGACTAGAAAATTTAAAAAACAGATATCCACAGGATATAGAATAATTAGCAACAAGCTGTCAGTGTAGTTAATGGTGTGGGAACTGTAATAAACAAGAGAGTAGGGAAGTGGGTGAATTATTACGAAGAGCTCAGTGACAGGATTATTTTGATGACGGTAGAAACTAAGACTGCTCAAAAGGCATTAATGCTACCATGCTTATGTTTCAGAAAGACCTAAATCACTCACTGCTGCATTTCCACCTGTAATTTTAACGTCATTGACTTATTTTTGACACTTGTTCTTACGCGTACTTCTTTGAGTCACTTCCCCGAAATCTTTTTTGTGAACAAACATATAGAAGTGTAACTAAATGAATTTTAGCATCACAAATCTTATTTTCACTCACCACTGTTAAGGACAACCGCTTGAAGCATACAAAACAAACTAGATTTCTTGAAAAAAATATGAAAAATTCACTTGACTAGATCAAAGACACACTATAGTATTTTATAGAGAGCACTCTCCTATATGGTCGAAAAGAGGTTTTAAAAGTAGGCTTTAATGTTGTGCCCAGCTCATTCAAGACAACAACTACATGTAATGGGTTTAACTCCGGTGTTAAAAATAGGTTAGGAATTTACACCGAATTCTGTTTAGAGTTTTGCTTTCATACCAGTATTGAAAAAAGTCATGAATTTCAAATGGGATGAAACGTTTATAATTAGATGTTATATAGTTATGGAAGTTCAAAAATTTGATAAACAAAGAAATAAATGAAATTAAAGTTTTTGGTTAACGATATTTTCTGGCGGTTGCTGTTAATTTTCAAACAATGAATGAAACGAAGAGTGACTATTTTTTCAAAAAAATATTAAAAAATAAGAAGAAGAAACGAAAACAGAAAGTTAACCAAGTATATCCCATCAGAACATTTTATCTACTGCATCTGTTAGTGATCATGTGTAATATTTGATGTACGTATATCGCCAAGTATGCATCATTCGTGGCATTAGAATTAGTTTTGTGGACCAATATCACATCATTTTCTTTATGATAAGCTGTAGATTCAAAAGGATTTGTTCTGCAGTAAACGATAAAGTTATCAATTCCTTAAGCTACTGCCAGAACGTTGCCGATCGAAAAAAGTTTCAGGTGACGCAGACTGGTGTCTCAGTGGTTAAGGCGTCAGAATGGAGATCGAAAGGTCCCCAGTTTGAATCCCTGCCTCGGCGGAGATTTTTAAGAGCCCTTAACCACACTTTCACCTTGGGTACAGTTTGATTTGCAATGTTAAGTACGCCAAAATGCTTCAGTGGTTCGAATCTCGCATTGAACTGTAGGTGCCCTTTACCCGGTAGGATTACCGGGTTAGGTAAAGTTTATCACGACGGAGGTGCTTGCGCGGCAAATCAAAACTCTGACAATTGGCTGCGGAATCCTTCGGAGATATCCCGGCCAATAATGCTACATGCATTAAATACTGTTTCAGGTGGACAGACGAATTTGAATGAGGAAATAAACCCCTTAACAGAATAAATGCAATATGTAAACATTACGATACAAATATCCGCATTTTATCCTGAATTTGTGTAACATTATATCTGTAAACACTGCTTAAAACCATTCTAACAACTTCTGGTCACATTTAATTCTATCACAAACGAGCGTGGTGTGTGAACGGCTAACATTCTGGCCTCGTATTCGGGAGGACGCGGGTTCAAATCCCCGTCCGGGCATCCAGATTTGGGTTTTACATGGTTTCCTCAAATCATTCCAGATCAATACCGGGATGCTTCCTTCAAAAAGGCCATGGCCGAATTCCTTCCCGTTCCTTGTACCCAGTCCCATCCCGCCTCTATTGACCTTAGCCGTCGACGAGGCGTAAAGCAATAAAAAATAACTTAAAAAATATTTCGATAATATTCAAAATCATTTATATTATTTCTATAAGGCGTTTTTTTTTTTTTTTTTTTTTTTTTTTTTTTTTTTTTTTTTTTTTTTTTTTTTGTCACAAGCCATTATCTCCCTTCATACTTAACCTAAATGAATGAATGAGGTGTCATTTAAAAGCTTATTGTCTCCACTTTGGTCATATAATATTTTAAGAAAAGAATTTTTCGGAATTCGACCCTTAAAGGGCAAAAATGTCAATATTTTTAAAATGCTATTTTTTGTGTTGTCATTTATCTCCCTGGATACCTATCTGAAATCGTTTAATGAATCCTCATTTCAAAGATTAAGATCTTCGCTTTGGTGACATCATATATTAAGACAGGAATTTTTTGGGAATTCGACCCTTAAAGGGCAAAAGTATCATTTTTCTACAATGCTTTTTTTGTGTCACGAGCCATTTATCTCCATTAATATATCACCGAAATAGATAAATGAGGTATCATATTAAAGATTAAGGTCTCCGCTGTAGTCGCATCATATTTTAAGATTGGATTTTTTCTGAATTATCCCTAAAAGGGCAAAAATATCAGTATTTCTAAAATGCGGTTTTTATGTCTCTAGTCATTTATCTCCCTTGATAATTAAACAAAATTGATAAACGAGGTATCATTTTAAAAACTGAGATCTTCGGTTCCATTGCACCATATTTTAAGAAAGGAATTTTTCAAAATTCGACTCTTAAAAGGCAAAATATTCTACAACGTATTTTTCTGTTACGATCCATTTATCTCCCTTGATACCGAAATCGATAAATGAGGTATCGTTTTATATATCAAAGAATCCGTTTTAGTTACATCATATTTTAAGAAAGAATTTTCTCCCAATTCAACCCTTAATGGGCAAAAATCTCATCATTTCTAAAACTTTTTTTTTTTTTTAACCACTCTTGATGTCTAAGCGAAATCGATAAATGAGGTATCATTTTAAAAACCAAGGTGTCCGCTTTCGTCACACCTTATTTTGTAAAAGGATTTTTTTGGAATTCGACCCTTAAAGGGAAAAGTAACAATATTATTTCTACAACGTAATATTTTTTTTAAAATTACCAGCCATTTATCGATACCCAACCGAAATCGTTATATGTCATATCGTTTTGAAGATTAAGGTCTCCAATTAGGTTAAATCATAAATTAAGAAAGATTTTTTCGGAATTTGATGCTTAAAGAGGTTGCGCGTATGAGACAGTTCAGAGCCGAGTCCCTAGATTGCAGCAGCAGATATCACAGAACACTATCCGGCGGTACACCCGTGATGACTTCATTACAAGCATACGCCGGGAAAGTCTCCGTTCTTATATCACAGAGATTTCAATAAATCGTGTTTTTTTTTTTATACAATAAGTAGCTTTTTGGATATTTTTTTCTATTACGGAAACATTTTTGATTTGCTATAGAATTCCAGTGTAAACATTTTATTCGCACAGCAACACATATCACAGAGATGTTGATATGCTGTGTGCATTTTTTTCAGGTTGGTTGTATTCTGTTAAGGTCAGTGACAGTTTATGATTAATTGACTTTCGGGTTATGCCGCGTTGTTTATTTTATTACCTGAGCTTTCGGCTGGTATCCTCCAGCCTTCGTCAGAGATACTGTTTATGTTTACATAGCAACGAGCGCCAAGCATCGCAGAGTAAAAGGCCGCTATCTTCGTTGATGTTGTTGGTATTTTTTTAAATTTCTGAGGAATCAGTGACAGTTTGTCGTACATACATTGTGTTTTAAATTTTCCTAACTGTTTCGTAATATGTTGTAAGTAATTTAATGCGTACTTATTACACTAAACAAATAAATATTTGCTACAAAAGTGCGGCTATACTTTTCATTATATTACAAACATTCATCTTCACTATTCATCGTATTTTATTCGCGAAATTTTCGCACGGGTCGTCTAGTAATTCTTATTATACCAATGATCCTGTGACGAACAGTCAGTAATTAATATGGTGTTGAACTTTATAAACTGCTGGAATCTAATATCACATCATGGTATTATTACAAAGGAATTTCTACATTTTAGGGGTTTTCTTCGTGGGGATAAAGGGTGTATTAATGGGCTTTTAGTGCACTTTCCCATTAGTTCACTGCCATTACTGGTCGAAATTATTTATTCATACACAGTTCGAATAAATATATGGGAATAAAAAAATATGCTTTCAGTTGTGAGATAATGTAATATAATAAATACAAAAGAGAAGAAAGGCGTCTAATATACATGGATGTTACATATTTTCGTTCTGAAATTTGTACTTTGAATTGACTTAATATTACAGCACAAGGAATTTTATCATTGCTATCTCTTAACTATTTTTACAAATTGCTGAAAATAGCAAGGGCATCGATATAACAACTTCATCGAAATGTCTGCGGTTGTGATTTATTTTTCGACAAGCGCTCAACAGACGTAGTTAGATATTTAGACAAAGCGCTTCTTTCAAGTTAAAAGCGGTAATGATTTAATATTTTTTCGTGATGTTGTTTGGGACCCATTCGGCTATTATTTTATACTGTATTTGTCAATGGCTTTGTGACGTCAATCAGACACTGCACATAAAAATTACGAACTAAGGTATTCGAAACATTCCTGGAATCACAGCAGGCAAATTCCGGGTTGTTCCCTTAAAAAGGCAAGGTCCGATTTCCCTTCGGTTACTTGTGAATAACCCTACCCAGGCTTCCATTAACCTGATGTCAACTTTTCATCATCACAGATGCATAGGAAAAGCTGCACCGGATATGCCATATAACCATTTTCGATGAAGACAGAGCCGCATGAGATGTGACATCTATAATGCATTCATTCAGTTTTTCAATAGAGCGTCGCACAAGTTGATTTTCATGCATTAACTTTCCGCCTTCGTCAACTGTAGTTGGTAATGGATGACCTCTTTTTAACGTTACATTCCCATTACGTTTTGTTTTTAATCACCATTGTCTTTTAAGCAGAATTTTTTTGTAGATATGGCGGCTCAAATACTTTTTCTTTTATTATATTGTTTGAAGTTATTAATGTACTCATTGTAAAGTTTGTACTAACACAAAGAATTTTAAGTTAATAGTTTCTTGTTTATATTTACTCGCATTGTGTGTTCACTAGATTTTTTTCTAGGTCAGATCTAGATCTGAAGAATCTTAAAATATTACCTGGAAAAGTAGCAAACAGAGAAATTAAGTTACCACATTTTGACTAATTGTTCAGATGAGCTTAGTGTTTATGGTATTTTCACAAAATGTGACAAACTGTAAACAGAGAATTTTGTATTTTACTTTGTTTGGCACCAGATTAACGAATACATTCTATCCAGACCCATCACTTCTTCAAATTGTGAAGGCATCCGATGACACTTAGATAAACTGATAGGTAGTAGGTTCAGTGATTTTACAACACTAATAAATGTCACAGGTACTGAGGAAACAAATAACGGACTTCAGTAGTTTGATAAATGGTATGACATTTCGATTAATATTACTCTAGCTGACAGCACTAAGAAAGTATTCACTTTATCCATCACCTAGAAAGAGTGGTGATATTTTTGGCATTTGCGGCAGGCTTGACATGTCTGCAAGATTTATGATTAAAATAAATAGATGTTTGTAAATACACAGCATGGGAAAAATAAAGACAAGAAGTGGAACGACCTCCAAGTCTCTGAATATGTAACACCGTGAGCATCCTTACAATGGTCCAGTGGATACCGGGACACAATAATTAAAGATTAATTCGTCCCACAAACGTGTTACAACTTAAACATTGTCGCGACATTACTGAGAGTATTACTATGACAGCATTAGCATCTGCTTTCATTTTAAAATATCTTAAAATTGAATAATATCAGTGTCTTAATTATATTAAGTGTGAGCTTTCATTTAGATTGCTGACGTAGAATGTTTGGGAGTGTCCATAAACTACGTGACTCGGTCTGTGGGAAGGGGGAGAGGTTGTGGAGGAAGCTACGGTGGGATACGTGGGAAGTAGGGGGGGGGGATCTGAGGTAAGCCATGTAGCTTTTCATTCATATTATTTGTCACAACATGTAGATATCCTATACAATGACAGTGCCGCGCGTGTGAAGTCATAACGTTACGTTGCACGTGGCCGGCACATTACGGTTAGACACGCCCTACCTAGCTAGACTCAAATATTTTACAAGGCACTGACAATTCGTATTGTTTGAAATAAAGCTGTTTTATTTGGGACTGCCGCGTGTAACCACACCGCTCGTTGATAAAATAATTCTAATTTTGATCTGTCAAGAGAATTTTATTGCAACTTTAATTATGGTGCTCGATGAAGTGTTATTTCAAGTTCAAATTGTGTTGTGAAATAGCTGTACAATAAATCTTATGAGGCTTATCGGATAAGTTTTACCAACGAGTTTTCATTATGCAATGAATCATAGAAATCTTTTAAGCAGATCAAAGAATCATTCCCTGGTAATGTAGAAAGAAAGGTGACAGAATCGAAGCAAAATAAAACAAAAAATGCAGTTCATCTTAGTTTTTGTTTTTACCCGGCAGTTATATTTTGTTCTATTTTATCAAATAATTAACACTGTTGAATGAAATAAGAAGAATATATTTAGCAACACCATGAGAGGAAAAGTATGCCTGACTGTACCTGATAAAGATGATTTTCCCAATAATTGATCATTTGCAGAAGTGGCTAGTGTCAACATTTCATTCAGAATATTTATAATTATAGAAAAGTATATAACGCAAATATCATTTGTGTTCGTTATAGACGCCATAACGTTAACGACAGCCTGTTAAGAGAAAACGGTACAAAATGTCTTCTGGAATTAACAGCGAAAAATGCTATGTGCCACACGGGTAAAAGGGGGAGGAAGGGGGTTTGTCAAGGCAAAAGCCTCGTCAGGATACGTGGGGGGCGGGGGGTTCAATGGAGACCAAAATGGATCCACGTAGTTTATGGACGCTCCCTTACGAAAATATCAGGAGGGCTTGAGACAAAGTCTTAGATTACTAATTTTCTTGCGACACCATTTGGCATCTGCATCTTAAAAAGTTTATTCCTCGTTCGTAGCTACGAAACCTATGTCTATTTCCATGGAAGATTGTTTCTTGTGGTTAAAAACATTAACAGAAGCAGATAGGAGGAATTATTTTTAGAAAAGTCTACTAAATTTGAGTTCTTCTCGATTTCGTAAATTATATTTTTAACCGCACTGTGAAACATCCACGTGACAGACTAATAGTCGATAGAAAGAAAATGATCGCTTCTATTAGACGAAACAATAGGTATTGTATATTTTATTCCAGCTCCTTGTGTATAGATTATAATCCGTCTCTCAGAATGGCCAAAACACTCTCTTTTAGAAGTTTAAATATTACAAAGTCTTAAAGCATTCAGTCAGAACTTGCCGTATTAATCACATTAGCTGAGTGTCGCAGTCAGCGTCTGCCTCTCGGCCAGGACGGACGTGTTAGCTTGTGCCACCGCTATAGTTCAATTCCATCTTACAACTTGGAGTGACATATTTATTATCCGTTCAGCAAATTTAGCTTTACATAGAATGTTGATATTTACTAAACATAACATTTATTATCATGGTCTTGGTCAGCCCACTATGGCCCCTCATTAACTACAGAACAGTGATAAATAATTTGACAATAATAACATTGCTATCAGTATTAAAAAGTAGTAAAAACAGTTATCAGTATTAAAACAGTAATGAAAATAGTTAATTGAGATTGGTTTAAAATAAATGCTATTTTGTTCATGGAATACACTTAGTTTTGAGCCCTGTGCAGAATCTGATTTCGCAACACACGATGGAGTGCAGTTAACAATTGAAATAGCAAATAAAAGATGGGTGGCCATAGGTAAAACGGTATTTTTAATTACTTACTCACTACTTCTGAGTCAACGTTTGATAGATGTTTTAAGGAAGGTGTTTTTTATTTTTTTATTTTTAACCTCGTTTGACCCGTTCTCTTCCCTAGTTCATAAAATTGCGCATCAGGTAGTAATTGATTTGTTCGATAAAATTTTGTGGTTTGTTGTTTCATGAAATCAATAATGTAACCGACATTTAATTGTATGTGTAGTTGACTAGTCGGAATACTTGTACTGTATGTAACGACTAGCACATCCTTATATTGTTATTAGCGATCGTAATATCTTGTAAACTAATAGGCAGCACTCTGTTTTTAATTTTTTTTAACAAAGGGTTGGTTTAGTTTATTATTAATGTGTATGATCCACGTTAACCGCCTGTCAAGGTCTACTCGAGGTATTTAATTGATTAATCATGTGAATTCCATGCTAAGGTATTTCCCATTATGTTTATTTCTGGAGGGTTTTGTGGTCGTCATAATGTAAAGATTTTTGTTTGATATTTTCCGGGGTTGAGAGACATACGCCATTGATTGAGCCATTCGGTTAATTGCGTTATTGCTTCGTAAAGGTAGTTGCGTGCGATATGGATGTCGTGTGTGAAGTGTATATGACTGTGTCATCAGCATACATTGCAGTCGACGTATTTGGAAGAGTCGGTATATCCGACATGTTTATGTTGAATAACGTGGGTCCTCATACAGACCCCTGCGGGCCTCCTGGTGCTACTGGTCGTGCTATGGATATTTTTGTGCCCACTCTTAGCTTCTGTACAACACTTTCTAAGATTTTATACAAATCCTGTATTTTTAAGTTTATATAGGATTCCGGTGTGTCAAACTTTGTCAAATGGCTGGGAAAAATCTAGAAAGCAGCCAGGGTGTGATGTTTAAGCTCCAAGCCCCTTGTAATATCAACCAGGAGTAGTGTTTGGTGTGAGTTTGAGTGCATAGGGCGAAAGACATATTGGTGAGGCGGGATATTTCCTGTAGCATCGAAGAAGGAAGTTTGTCACTTCCGTATTATCTTTTCTAGGAGTTTCAATAAAGTAGGGAGTTTATCTAGAGGGCAGGGATGCTGGTTTGTTAGGTTTATTGAAAACTACGTTAGCATGTTTCTCTGGGGAAATACGCGGTGAAAAGAATGCTATTAAAGTGCCGTGAGAGAGACTGCCTTAGGGGATAATGACTTCAGCGCTATGTTGGGTATCTTATCGTGGCCTGGGGATTTTCTAACCGGCAAATTCTTAATTATTTATCCTAGTTCTCTTGGAGTAGTGAATTTGACAATTCTCCGCGCCTAGATGCTGATTAGATTCTTCGACTGTTATGTTGAACTCGTGTTCAATTATTGGATTCGGTTTGAAGGTATTTTCAAAGTGATCTAAAATTTCACATTTCTCTAAATCACTGGGTTTATAAGTATCATTCCATTTTAAAGGTGGTAAGCTAGTGGACTTCCTGAGAATACGTTTCGCGGTTTTCCATAGAGATCTGTCACTAGGTTTTTCCGATAGACACTTTTGGTGTGTTTCGTAACGAAACGAGTCTATTTTGACCTACCTAATTGGTTTAATATTTGGCGTTGGTGTGGGAGTCGCTGCCTTTGCCACTGTCTGCGAGTTTGAATTTTATTCTTTGCGATATTCTTTGATGGAGTGATCTAATCGATTTTGTTTGAGGTTTCCGTGTCGATAGTTTTATTACTTGATGAATTTCAGTTGTTAGATGTCGTACGCCTTCATGAATTCTATCTTCAGTATCTTACCTAGAGAATGGTAATATCAGATTGAGGTTAAATTCGAATAAATTCCAATTTACTTGCCCAGTTAGTGTCTTTGTGTTTGTTCTAATGTTTCGGGGCTTGTGCCAAATTTTGCTAATCTAATTCCATATATACTGATAGTGGTGTATGTTTTGCTAGGCAATGTCAAGTATGTCAGGGGCAACTTTTCGATTATCGCCCGTGTGGTGCGACTACACGCAGACCGAGGTTACCTGCAGCCTTTGATGGTGGTGTTCTGCATCCCCAAACTTGGTGTTTGCTGTTGAGATGCTCCATTACTAAGAAAAACTGTTTTTGATAAAACATTTGTAAGAATTGTTGTTTAAGGCTCCGATTTGGTTATTTATAGGCGATAGATTGTTATTACGGAGTTAGTTTTAGTAAGAATTCGGATTCCAGCTGTTTCGAGGTCATTGGCGGACATATAAATTGAGTAATGACTGATGAAGTAGTGACACGAAACGACTAGTACTCAACGGAGGACAACGGGATAGTTGGCGTTCAACAGAGAAACCTCGGAAAAAGCAAGTATATGGTCAACATTTCTGCCACCCCCGCATGACAAGAGAAAGCGATACGATTGATAACGAGAGACATGCCGTGTGAGTTAAGTTACGTATGAAATACACTACAGTAGACAATTTAAGAGTATTTCCAGATCGATAAAATTGTGATACCTTGAATGTGAAAATGTCAAAGTGAAAAGTAGTAAAGTGGAAGCAGAACAAAAGCAACGCAGGTAGAATTGAAGCAAACTCCCTTTGAAATGTGGAGAGATGTTGAAACAATGATTGAGCAAAGAAAGCAGAGTGAGAGAAAGCCATGCGGGTTACGATATCTGTGGGACCACGTGGTGCGGAGGAACACACAGCTACCACGCTCGATCAGCCTGACGAAAAAACTACTCACAAATACAAAAGTAATTTCTGTTACGTCCCTAAATAAAATGTTTAGCAGTTAAGTACCTGGCAGTAGTCTCACATGTTTCTAAACAAAGCTTAAGGTTACGAACGCTTTGTTTGACTGGCTATTTGGCTAAAAAGAGACGTATTCTCTTCAACAACTCCGGTAGTAGCTAACGCAAGTTTTTATTTAGTAGCTGTGTATTTTGCGAGAAATAAGTGTGATGGTCGGATGCTTATTCAGTTACATTTTTTGGAAGAATCTTACGAATGTTTTTAACAAATTATCAATATCCTTTAATTTCCATTTTTTATCTTAGTAACTGCGATGGTTACTAAATTCTCTTACTGTTGTACATATCGCTTAAAACATATGTCGTAAAGATGCTAAACTAAACACTAAAGACACACTTGCAATCAAATTGAAATCACATTGTTGTCAATATCCTTTGAATACCATCTAGTTTTGCAGCGGCATGAGACGTTGAGTCAGCCGAGCCTCGGCTCACTGCTGGAATGCCTTAACGGCTTCTCTAACGGTATCTGTGCTAGCGATCTACTTTCCCAGCGGCAAAAGCTGTTTCCATGTACCAACCAAATCTCGCTCGTTTACAGCTCAGTTTATTGGAAATCAGTTCGTTTTAACGGCAAGACTACTTGTTTTCGAACGAGGAGTTCCCCCTAGTTGCGCTGTCGTTCTGCTCTCGACTTCACAGCCACATTACCGTACCAGCATCAGAGAAATTGCTGATAGTTTTCTGTTCAATTCTTAAATTGTCGTCATTAATGAACTAACGTGTGATGAATGAAAGGTGTAAGTAGTATTTAAATTTCCTTACATAGTGTTCTCATTACAATTTCCCCCCCAAAAAACTCAAACTCAATCATTTTAAATCTTTTTAAGAGTGGATAAATTCATTATTGATCTTACTCGTTGGCTTCACAACCCTAAGGCCTTCTTTCAGATTTACCCAACAATAAGCACTAGAACGTTGTTATTGTTTCCTCCAAATATAGGGTGTTACAATAAAAGCGCAAGATTTTAATTTTAAATAAAACAAGATTTCTGTAACAAAGTATTCAAGTATTTAAAAACACATCCGGTAATGGCCGCCACGGCTTTACAAGCACACACGCACTCTTCTGGCAAAAATTTAATAACGGTTTTGCATAAATGCCTCGAATTTTCGTCGATACAGCGTTCAATTTCAGCCTTTAATGCTTCGGTGGTTGTGGGCTTCTTGGTGTAAACCCGACAGTAAGAGATAATAGGTGTTAGATCGCGGCGGCCAATTCTGGTCACCAAAACAGTAAATCACACGGGCACCGTCCTGCCGAAACCAAGTATCTCCAATAGCAACATGTTCCAAGTGAGGCACAAAGCACTGGGTTATCATGTTACGATAACGTTCACCATTCATTACCAGATTCGTTTTCAAAGAAACATGGTCCACTGATTCTTCCACTCCGCAGTGCACACCAAAAAGTAACACGTTGGAAATGCATTTGTTCATGAATCATTTGAGGATTTTTTGAACCCCAAATGCGGAAATTTTGCCTGTTAACGAAGGTATCGAGATGAAAATGGGCATCACCGCTAACGATTTTATCCACAAAATCGGCATTCACTTGTTGTTCACAACACTCTTAGCTGTACATGGTCTGTTGACATGGGTTCTTGAATCAACTGGATTTTATAAACATTAAGGTACAAATCTTCAGTGAGAATACGGTGAAGAATGTCCAGTTCCTTGTATTCGATGACGAATCGAGGTCCTACTCTTGTGAACTGCCACGATATTTTCACTACGAGTTCCTGTTGTGTGTTTTACATTGACAACTAAACCAGAGCTTTCGACTTTTTGATTATTCTTTTAAGAGTTGAATTCGGAACGTTATTTCTACCGAAAATTGAACGCACTTTACGAATCATGGCAACCAAATTTTCACCATTTTGATAGTAAATTATACGAACAAGGACACCTTGTTTAATAGTTTACAGCTCCATATTTACTAACTCTGTCGCCTATTGACTTGTCACAGTTATTGGCCTATCCAATCATTACAGCCAAAATGGCGGGCAATTCAGAACTTGCGCTCTTGTTGAAACACCCTATGTTAATTTTCTGCTCTGTATCCATGTAAGGTAACGTGCCAATATACTTATAGAATCATTGGCTAAACTCTAAGCCTAAAAACTGTGAAAAACCTGTCATAAGGTATTAAGTAGTTTTTATGTTGTGAACATGATTATTCTGATTTCCTGCTCTAGTGTCAGGTAATGTCGTAGAATATACATACCTCTGTTTTGACCTGCTTATGCCGAAACAAACTTATATATAGTATAGATTTGTTTTGCCGGCGTGGTCCTAAGTAGCATCGAAACCTAGCCACTGACAGATGTCTAGCAAAAGTAAAGTGTTAAAATCATTTCATCCCAAAAATTTATTCCTTAATGTTTTTCCCTTACGTAGGGGATTTCTGTAACTCTGCGAAAAGTTTGATATACATTTTGTGAAGATTTAAACTTCTACACTTAAAAAATCTAGATATAAAAACTTAGGTACGTAGATGTATGTGTAAATTAGCTAAACCAATAAAAAGAGCAAATCGAATATATCTTAATTGACATGCCAAATTCAACAATATGAATACAATCCTGTTTCAAATTCATTGTGGAGAGAAAAATCAAAAGTCCGTTTCTATGAAAAGTCGAAGTTTAAAAAAGGATTAGAGGTGAAGCTCTTTAGGGAGCGTCCATAAACTGCGTGCTTGATCTGGGGGTGGGGGTTGGGGAGGGGGGTGGTTGAGCAGAAAGCTACGCTAGACTACGTGGGCGGGGGAAGTGGAGGTATCATCTCCGTATGTAATTTAGATATCCTATGTACCGACAGGGGTGTAAGTGTTTGGGAGAGACTATACGAGCCTTTTCCAACCAAATGTCAACCTCTCCTTCACGTGGTACACCCTGTTTGCACGGACGATGCTCTGGCGACTGAAAGATTCCCGGTATAAGTAGTCACCCACTGCTTGCCAACGGCCTCCGAAAGGAGGGCGGAAGAGCGGGGAGCGTTTCATGGCACCCTCTTGCCCTTAGGGTTGGAAACGGCCCTTACAGGTGGATGAATTAGAAATGATCAACGGCATGGGGATCCAGAAGGCAACAGGAAACCACTACATTAAAGACCCAAAGGGTATCCCGAGGAGATGTAATCCTCTCAAATTACATATATCATGATGGCTTCTTCCTGGTTGAAATATTCCGGAGGTAAAATAGTCCCCCAATCGGATCTCCGGGTGGGAACTGCCCAGGGTGGAGTCATCAGAATGGATAGAAACAGTCTACGAGTCGGAGCTTGGAATGTTAGAAGTCTGAATAGGGCAGGTAGGTTAGAAAACTTAAAAAAGGAGATGGAACAACTTAAGTTAAATGTTGTTGGGATTAGTGAGATTAAATGGAAGGACGCACAGGATTTCTGATCTGGGGCACACAAGCCGAAAATGAAGTGCTACCCATGCCTGTGGAGCGCTGGGTTCCACGCAGCTGGTGCAATTGAACCAACCGACAAGGGATTGCGCATTACGATTCAAAAACATTAGTGACGCTGTGCCTAGACTCAAATTCCATTACAGAGGTCACCTGGGATTTTCCAAGGCATTTACCGTTCCCACTGCTTTGATGGTTTGAAAACAAAAGCTGTTTTGAATAGGATCGCACGCGTCTGGCCACAACGCTCATTGATAAAATAATTTTAATTTTGTTCTGTGAAGTGAATTTCAATGCAAATTTAAAAATAGTGGTTACTGAAATGTTGTTTCAAGTTCAAATTGTTGTGTGAAGTAACTTAGTTACTTTACGAACTTTATCGAAAACTTTTTTCCAACGAGTTTTCAGTTTAAAATGAATTTAAGGAGGTAAATGAATCATTCATTGGAAATGTAGAAAGAAAGGTTAGAGAACTGCAGCAAAAGTAAACAAAAAATGCAACTCTTAGTTGTTTTATGCTGTAGATATAGTTTACTCTATTTTATCACTTGACGAACAATGATGAATAATACAAGAATTTTTTTAGTAACACTTCAAGAAGAAAAGGATCCCTGGCTGTACCCGAGAAAGTGGTTTTCCCTATTATTTTATCATTTGCGGTGCCTAGTGCAGAGGGTATTTAAATTGCAAAAGCGTGCTATATGAACTATTTGTGGAGCAAGCCCACAGACGTCGTGCACAAATCTATTTAAAAACCTGTGTGTACTAACAATGCCAGCACAGTATGTATACTCTGTACTATCATTTGTAGTAGAAAATCCTGAACACTTCAATCTTAATGCTGACATACATAGCCATAATACTAGGAATAAATATAATATTCACAAGGATTACAAATCACTGTCAATTGTACAGAAAGGGTTAACATTTACTGGAGCTTCCTTATTCAATGTATTACCAACAGAAATTAAATGTTATCTACAAAAACCCAACTACTTTAAGTCCAAACTGAAAGAGTTTCTGCTTCAGAACCCATTTTACTCTGTGAAAGAATTTTCTTCTTGGAATTTGGTAACTAAGAATGACTGATAAAATAGTATATATGGAGTATGGAAGGGGAAGGTGACAAAATTATCCACAATTACTAAAATGATATATGGTTTTTCTTTCTGTTGAAACTTTTGACAAATAAACTAATTACACTGTTTACAAAATTTCACTCATATATAGTAACTAACATGGGATAGCATGCACTCAAAAACTGCTGTGAAAAATTATCATATTAACAGATTTTTAAGTAATTGACTGCTTATGAGTTGTTGGTAATATAATTGATATTGCTAATAGGTGTGTGTACTGTTACACATAAATAGCAACTAACATAATATAATATGTAGTCACAAATTACAGTGAAACGTATCATGGTAACTGGTTGGTAAGAAAATAACTGGTTAAAGATGCTGGTAACAAGTGTATACACTGTTCCACATAATAAGTATTAATTAACTCGGGATTGTATTTGTAGATTACAGGAAATATTGGTTATACTAATGGGTTGTTGCTAACTTGTTGTCAACATATAATAATATTATCAATTATATAGTAATATTGACATTACTAATAAGTGTATGTACTGTTCCACATCCCCGAGATTATTCTCACATGGGATCAAAGTGAACATATCTATCTATCTATCTATAGTGCTTGACCGGAGTTACTGAATATTTATTTGTATTGAATTGATAAATCATATCAATTTGGATCTTGGTTACTACGAATCGATGTGGAGTAATTTGCATAGTTATTTATTCTTATAATGCAAGCTTCACATATTTGTTGTAAACATTATATACAGGGACTACAAGTGTTGTGTTTGGATTAGATTAGATATGCTCGCTTTGATCGTATGTGATGTATATGGGGGATATGGGACAGTACTTGTAGTCATTAACAAATCAGTAATATTACCAGCTACTGATTGCCACTTAGTTACTAATCATCCTATTAGTATATTCAATTTTCAATGTTAACTGCTACTACATAACTTCCCATATTGATTACTACATATTAATACAGTTTCCAGATAATCTAATTGTTACATTTGCAAACAGTTTAGAGAAAATGAAAATCATCCACTATATTAGTGGATGTGAATAACTTTGTCATCTTCCCCTACTGCACCCAAAGAGCATATACTATTTCGTCGGTCATCTTTAACTATGAAATCTTAAGAAGAAAATTATTTCACGGAGTAAAATGGGTACTAAAGTAAAAATTCTTTCTATCTGGATTTAAATCTATTACGTTTTCTTCGATAACATTTTATTTTCTGTTTTAAGACATAGAATAAAGACGCTGCAATGAATTTTCTCTTTCTGTGCAATTAAAAACGACTTTGTGAATGTGAGACTAGATTTTTCACTGCAAAAGACAGTAGGAAGTATATGTATTGTGCTGGCATTGTAATAACACCTAGATTACTAAATAGATTTCTGGGATTGGTCCGGAAATAACTCTTAGAGCACCGTTTTGTGACCTAAGTAACTTCTGTGTTTGAAAACTGTTTCCCCAGAATGTGATGTGGGCTTTCCCTTCACAACATACTTCTTGGAAGGTATAATAAATACGTCTATTTCTTCTTTCTTCTTTTCTTTGTTTCTTAGATTACTTGGGTAGTGGTTTCATCAATTATCGAGGCATATATTTTTCAGTTATCTCAATCACTGGCTTCTGAAGATGGTGATACGTTAGTACTATTGGGTCAGTATTTTATAATACAAGGAACTAAAAATAGTAAAGAAATATGTTTTGTCATATTTACCTGCAGCTTGGCCGTTTTACAACATCTCAAATCAGTTTATATGTAGAGTAAGGTGGGGCTAAAGCCTTACAGATACTCACCAGTACATGCTGTCGGATTTAACATAATACAGAAATTTAGCTCTGATATTTTTGCAACTAATGAAACCTGGATAAAACGTAATAGCATATACATTTATTGATACAAAATGTCACAAAACATTACATAAGAATGAAATATCAAAAGGTGTGACGCTATTTGGACTGCACATGGAGCTATTTGGATCATATAATTCATTGCATCATTGTGCATGTATTAGAATTATAAAGTATTCAATAATCATCATCAAGTTTTAAACACATTTACCACTATATTTTTTGCCACGAGTATCTACACAGTTTTTCCGAAGCTATTCTAAGCACTTTTAGCAATTTATCCAGTCACCTACACTTCGTGACTTTTCTTCTGAATGTCTAACACCAGAGAAGACACAAGGCGTGTTGTATTTATCTAATGATTCCGAGAACTCTTCCTTTATTTCTTTATTCTGCACATCGCTTCCATTTTTCATCTTGATTGTTAGCTTGTTTCTTGCAATTGCTGCCTCTTTGAATTCAGAAGATGTCAAGAGACAAGCTGATACCCTTACTCCAGTTAAAATTTGTCCCCTCTTTCTTTTTCGGGTGATGATATCACAACAGTAAACGACGTAGATGCATTCAAAGATGTCCCACTATCAAACTCTTGGTGTGCAGCTCCACTATTCGATGACGAGACTCTATTCTGTACGTCACACTCAGCGTCATCATCACCAATCGTTTCAGTGTGAAAAATGGCTGAAGGGAGGAACTTTTCTTCAGGTATTTTATCTTGGTGGAAATGGTAAACACCAGTGCATTCAAATCCTACTACTTGAAAGACTTGCAACCCTGTCCATGAGATCAGTTCCTTGGTCTGGAGACAAATTGATAGATGACCAATGGACCTCCTAATCTTAGGAATCTGTGTATTGTTGGGATCAATCATTAAGTCTCCATGTATACTAGTTTCTTGAACTCTTCTCTGCTGATATGTGGTGCTTTAAAATGCAGCTGCTCTCGTACCGAAATTACCATTAAGTACACTAATTTTTGCTTGAGTTATTCTTTCCTCTCTTTCTTAGTTTTATATTTCCTTACTATCTGGAAGCTACCGAGGCCGGCTAGAAACGAGTTTGGACTTAGGCTCGAGCCTGACAGTAGGCTCGGTCTGTTATCCAAGTGCTGCGTGGCGACTAAGTGACGCTGGTACTCACTCGGTACAATCGGAAAAGGCACGAACTTCATCGCAGTCTAAAAATCGCTAAATAGAATAATAAAGTAACTGAAAAATTAGAGAGTCGACAGTGTATGTCTTCTTATTATTTTCTACGTGCTGTTTTATCATTATTACTTTCGAAGAATTCGGATACCTCAAGACCGGGTACAAATCTACACCGATCATCCAAAATATTATGACTACCTATTTACTAGCATATTGGTCCACCTTTCGAACGCAATACAGCAGCGATTCGGCGTAGCATAGATTCTACAAGTCCTTGGTAGGCTTCCAGAGGTATCTGACATATTTCTAAACACAGGTAGCGGAAATCTCTTAAATTACGGTCCAGCGGTTTGTGGGTGCGATGCATGGGAACAAGCATCTCGGAGATGGAGATGCTGGCGGCAAAATTGAAGATTAGCTCTATGCTGGTCGGGGCGGCAATCTCAAGTTTTTGCCCCGGCTCTGAAAATTCGTAAATCCGCCACTGTGTAGGTCTCGCATATGCATGTACAGGGCACGTGAAAAAGTGCGTTCACCACCTCACGAGATCACATAAAAACCCGGTCGCCATGTTTAATGAGGTCTATTCTGCCAGCAATCAAGTAACAGGTAAGAACTGTGTCTGGCTGTTGCATTCGAGCGGTGTGGCAAGCCATGCTTGCACACATTGTCTCATGTAGTTAGTTATTTGGGTAGATAAAGTATTCTCGGTTATGTTAGATAAATCTTTCAGTCTGAGTAACATGAAAGTTGTTAGCCATTCTTTATATTAATAATTATGTTGAAATGCCTCGTGATGATCTTATTTGGTAATATCGGTAATATTGGGTTGGATCGTTATTTAATCATTCAGTCGTTCATGTATTAATTCAGTAAAGCCATGTTTCCGTTAAATTCGTATAAAGAAGCTGTTCAGTCATTTAGCAAGATCAAGTTGGTAGCACTGTAGCCAAGTGTGCCTGATGTTTCCTTCCAGCATAACTATAGTTAGTAACTGCGGATGAATGTATGGTTAGGTTTTTTTTATAGTTAAAGTTATCCAGTGTGTGTTGTAAAGTCATTTCCAGTCGTTAAGATAGAACCCGAATTATTTCAGACAGTAATTGTGTGGAAGAAGTTGGTGATATGTCGCTAAGGTAAGATCTAAAATAATAACACTATTATAACAGCTCGGGACTTCTGCCTTTAAACTGGTCACCCTGACGTTAAATTAAATTATCACGACAAATACCATTTTGAAGCCCACGTATACTTAATCTGTTATAACTATGAAAGCTTAGTATTTAATATCACTTCAAGAACCCCTCTATAGAGTGGACTGCACAACTATTACAACTGACGCCAGCTGTTACATCTTGATGGCTGGCTAGGTACGACTAAAAAAAGAACAGCGCTGCGTAGTTCTAGTTTTGTTCAGTTCCCATGCTAGTTGATTTCTCACTGTTCTCTGCGTCACTCTCAATTCAGAGCAACTTCAAACAAATTAGGAACAAATTGATTTATACCCGTCCGTATTATTGTTTTCAAATTATATCATAGTTTCGAGACCTTTGTATCCAGCGTGTGGTTTTCAAACTATTCCGCTAAGTGATTTACCATATCTTCGTCCTTTGCTTTACATAAGCAATATCTAAACAAATTTTCTGTCTTGTTTCACCGCCAGATCAGATTTCAAAGTTACAACAACAGCCTTTTGATCTCTTAGACAGTCTTCTATACAAACTGTGTAAGCCATTAGGGCAGGGGTGGCCAACCCAAATGATCTTGCGGACCACTTTGGAAATGCATCATAGCTCCGCGGGCGGCATATAAAATGATTTATCCTCATCTTAGACCCACTTTAGGCATTTTTTAGGAGTGATAAATTGAAACATAATGAGTATTATTATTGTCTTTACCATTATTCTTTCATGTAAACATAGATAATACACAATAATGATACTCAAAATTCGACAGATAATATTTGAATATATGGATGCACAAATATTTTTTTTAAATACATTGGATTTCGATACTTTGGCCATTATAAAATAAATATATTTTGGAAAAGTGTGATGAATCACGCTAGTCGGAAAAATTTTGAAGGTTGGTCACCCCTGCATTAGGGCATACCAAGCACAAAAATAACGTAAATCCAAGTCATTTGTAATACCAGGTTCATATTATAGCCTAGAACAACACTAAGTGTACTAAGTTCAAGCTATACCCTAGTACCCAAGCCATTGGGAGTACTAAGCCAAAACTATAGCCTAGAAAACGAGTCATTATTGAAAATTCCCTGCTAGAACAACTGAAATTGAGGGCATAATAAATACTTGACAAATTCGAAAAAGAGCAAGGGAAGTCTTGGCTTTTAGGTATTTATATAACACACATTTAAGGTTACCTAAAACATGGCGTGCATAATGGCCAAGTCATCAGATTTTTTTTATCATAAATAAACGATCTATGACACCGAAAGAAACCATTCTGTTTCACAAAGTGAACTGAATACACACTGTAAAATGTAGACTTGGCTCAGAAGAAGATCTCATAACTTTTTGTCACTACATGAACACGAGACTTGGCCTATTTTTACAAGAATTGTTTTTGTGGCATCTCATTTCTTTTTCTAAGTTTATCGTTTATTCTGAATCGCCACTCAAATATAATGATTCCATTTGGAAAGCGATGAATAACAACAATTCAGAATTTAAGACATTAATATACGTTACCAACATTGAACCACTACCTGAAAACAATGGGTGTGTGGCGTAGCCGAGCAATTGCCGTTAGTTTCACTGCCACCATAAACAAAATTACTAGTAACTTCCAAACTAAGCAAAGGAACAAAGTAAAATTTAAGGCTTTGCAGTAACTTTGTTGTTGGCCATGTTCCGCAGATGTTGCATAAGACGGATTCTTATTCATAAACATTTAAGGCTTTGGTTCAACTTGCTCACATCTATGTAGTATAGAAATATCAGGTTTATAGCTTCATCCGCAGCAAAGCAATTAAGCAGCAAATATGTGCCAGAATTTTTCATGTTTGGGATTGTAAATAAATAAATACGGGGAAAAAACTCCAATATTAGAGTTTTCTTATGATTTAGGGATGAAACCATATATGTGTACATGTGTACGTTTTCTTAGATTGCTGATATCTATGCACAACAGAAATTTGAGACATGTAGCATGAATACGACCGAAGAAATTGAGGTTCAAAAATGGCCTGAATCGCTTCGAGAAAAGGGCAGGCAGTGCCGCCGTTGACTCGACTTGGCGAGTGCACTGCCGTGCACCCAAATTTTGAATACTATTCCACTACCCGTGTTACCGGAAATAGAAAATTTAAACTATAGTAATGAAACAGTCATTGGTAAAACAAAACTCAAGCAACAGCCTGTGTGGTAAATCCATGTTATTCCTGGGGAAGTTACCACTCATGTTGATCGCAAGGTTTCCTATTCGCAATAGCGTCCTTTCGGGAATGGCAGCCCGGTGAAAGAAGTAGCAATGTTCACGACGCCTACAACACGAATAATTAGGAAGGCCCAACCTATAAGCTAGAATCTCAGTCATTAGGAACACCAAGCACAATGAATAGTCTGGATCCTGAGTCACCAGGAATACCAATACCAAAAAAAGTATAGAATCCGAGATACTGGAAATTCCAAGCCTATACCACATTCTAGAGTCTTAGTAAAGTTGAATAAGTAACTCAAACTACAATCTAGCACTCATGGCACTGGGAATACTATTCCCAAACTATAGCCTGGAACCACAATCATTGAAAACACCATGTCGAAAACATAGCGCAGAACTCGAGTCTTTGGGAATACCAAAACCAAATTATAGCCTACAACACGTGTCATGGGGAATCCCAGATGCAAAAATACTTCCTTGAAGCAGTGTTATTTGGAATAACAAACGCAAACTGTAGCCTAGAAAACTAGTCACTGCTAATGCCATGCCCGAAATATTGTCTAGAACACGTGTCACTGGGAATAACAAACACAAACTATAGCCTACGAACATCACGCCAAAATGTATCCTAGTACACGAGTCCATGCGCGTACTATTACTCAGAATTGAGATTTTTGAAATACCAAGACAATACCATTGACTAGAACGCGTGTCATTAGGAATACCAATATCAAACTACAGTCGACAACCCGACTCCCTCGAAGTACAATCTTCCTTCCCTTCCTATCTTGCGCTAACTTCTTCGTCTCAACATACCCCTTACAACCCGCATCCTCAATTATCTGCTTCATCTAGTCTAATAATCTCTGTCTTTCTTTACAGTTCCTTTGACTGTCCAAACCAGGAAGTCGCAGGAGGCATTGCTAAAATATTAAGTTGTAATACTGGAGAAAAGTCTGAAGGAAAGGATAAAAGATGTGTACTAAGATGCTGAAGAGAAGGAAAGTGTAATCGAGAAGACAGTGGAGGCGCGGACTGAAAAAGTAGGATGAAACCCGGTCAGAAAAATCAACAAGTCAGAAGAGTAGCAGGGTGATGCCGAAACTATACCCTAGAACTGAATCATACATAATACTAAGCCCAACCTATAGCCAAGAAATCAAATCATTCTGAATACCATGCACAAACTATAACCACGAACCTGAGTCACTCGAATTGCGAGGTCCAAACTATAGCCTAGAAATTGAGTCATTCGGAATTCCAAGTCCACACTATAGCCTATAACCTCAGTCATTCGGAAAACAAAGACCAAATTATAGCTTACTACTCGAATCATCAGAAATACCAAGATAAACTATAGGCTAGGATCTGCGTCTTTGGAATAACAAGCCTAATATATGGCCTATAAATAAGAAGTCATTCCCTCCGATGCTCTCTATATAACATTTATCCTCTTGCATTGCGTTTAGTGCTGCTGGTTATTACTGTTTCTTCTCATGTGCTAGAATTATCGATATGATTGGAACTTAAACGCAAACTGTGAGTATGAATGCTTTTGACTATGAATGAAAAGACAGAACATGTGGTAACTGACATATGCTGCTCTTTGTTTCACCATTCCATATAGTTTAGTGCTCAATAAGGTTCAAATATGTTGAAAAATTTCAGTGGAAACGTATTTTCCAATTAAGTAAATTGAGCTGCAAACGTATGGTGTAAATGTCAAGCAGGTTAGCGTTTTCTTATTTTGGCTGCATGCTTTATCCCCAATAATTTAGGCATGCAAAGATAAAATTCCAGAAATTTGTTCCAGTTGTGAAAAATACTTGTTACAGGAAGCCAAAGCAGACATTATCTTCAATTTCCTCTACCCTACTTTGTTGCAGAAGCGAAAGGACTAATAATTCTGGTTCTAAAGAGATAAGAAGCGATAGAAATGCGATTCTGTAGGCTATTGTCTCCGTTAGAAAATTTAGATATCTGTCAACAAAACTATACACTAAATGTTATTAACATGACAGACAAGTATAGGACTGTCAGATTCAGCAAGACATCATGAATTGAGAATCACAGAATCTCATCTCTAATTATCCTATACCTTAAAACAGTCAATGACATAACAAATAATCCCGGTGTGTACGGTGTAAAGTATAAAAATTACCACATTATAAGATGTTTATTTTCACTTAGTAATTTTTTCCAGTTTTTTTTTTCAAATAATTTTGATGGAGCCTTTGGTTCGATTTTAGAGCCGATATATGAGGACTATTTTCTCTTGGAAACAAAAAAACTTAACAAAATGTTTTAGAACAATTATCGTGCTGATTCTTCTTTCCCCAAGGTTTACGCTTCCTTTAAGACGATCAGTACAAGAAATTCAAAAATGGAATTGTATGTTCTAATCGTTGATCAGACTGCTTTAGTTTTATGATGATCTCCGGTTCATGTTCGGCAGAGCAGAAGTATATTTTTAATGAAATATCGCTTTAACATTGTGATGTCAACACTCCTCTTTTTCTCTGAAGCGAATGAAGCGTGGGAGGCGTCCTAAGGTGTTCCCACAGACCAATCAGCAAAGACCTTCCTGAATGCGTAATCCCGAAGAGTGTAAGTGGATTAGGATTTCATATCTCGAGGTGAACAATTGCATTTTACACTATTTCAGAACTTTAACAAGTTCGTGACATACTATATTGGTAGCCAGTAAAGTATAATACAGGCTTCATATTGCAGATGCCTGGAGCGTTCTGACAGTTTAGTGGTTTGCCTACGTAGTACTGCTGTCGTTGAGACAAATATTCTGAAATACCTCTCGAAGTACAGTACGGAGCTAACGTAGTGTTCTCAGCAAACCTTCTGAGTGAAAAGAAACAAGTGAAAGAATTTAGATTCCAAACAGTCACAATTGTACCGAAAAATCATTTTTCATACCAGAAGATAATTAAATAGGACCTACGCTAAGGCTAGAAGGCACTGGACAGATAATCACAAGGCATTATACAAAATAATTGTTGTATTACCTTGTTTGCGAAATGTTCATTCATCTGCGGAAAACGACTAACATGAAGTGGACAGCGGCAAGTAAATGTTGCTAGGTCAGTAGTGTGTCGATGGCAACGACCTTGCCTCTGTGGGTCGCAGGTAACTGTACAAGGCCACTACTAACGGGACCCAAGTCCGACACACTGGGCAACGTCAAACAGCCACTTTAAACTATGAGTTTGGACTGAAATAGATATGCCAAATGCGATCATCTATGACTGTTCGACTATCCTGCAACAACGTAAGCTTTTCCCTGTAGCGAAAAAGAGCTACAGGTTTATGCTTTTTTTTTTTATTTTTATTACCAGCGATGAATCCTTTGTGGTTTTCATACCAACCTGGTTTCGAAGAGAACGAAAATATGTAGACGATATATTCGCCAGTCATTATATCTTTTCACTTATTGGCTACAATGGCTTCAATAACAATTAGGTTAGCGTCTGGTGGCTATGAGCAGCCTATTACTTTTACACTGACATTCCGTGAGATATAGCCAAGAAGAATGAAATAATTATGCGTAAGAAAACTTCAAATTCTTAATACGACTTTTTTAAAATTTGATTGCTCATTTTTTTCAGATTTTTTTTATAAAACTGCTTTATCCACTGGTCGTTTTCAAGAAAGAAAATCTCTTTCTTTCCCTTTGTGAAACTTAATTTTTACTACCTTCTACATTATTTAAGGATCTCTTGTGCTGTGTTCCGTTTGGCTCCAGCATACTAGTTCGTATGTTTTGAAGTATGATGTCTATGCAAAAAAAAAAAAAAAAAAAAAAAAAAAAAAAAAAAAAAAAAAAAAAAAAAAAAAAAACTTTATATTTAGCTTTTATTTGGGTTATTATATTCAACAATTGTGTTCACCGCATCCCTTCTTCCTCATTAACACTTCCATCAAAATTTTACTGACTACCTCGCACTGCCTGACTAAGGTACAGTTAGCTTCCAATTCAGGAAGTTAATAAATTAATAGCTCTTTCTCGTTGCGGGAAATTCAGAACTTGATCATTTAACACTTATAATTCTCCAGAAGTATCGGAACGTTCTACTGGCAGATTAGTTTGTACATTGTAATACACCGTCAGCACAAAATTGAACACTATATCGCGACACAAAAAGAACCCCCGCAAAATCATTATAAGAAAAAGAATCCTTCGTCACAACCTGGGCGTATTTTCTACGAGTTGCAATTATGTGGTGATTGCCCAGGCTCAATACCTCATCGAAAAGTTATAAAGCTGCCATTTAATTCGGTCGCCTGTAATGCTGATGAAATAGCGGAGAAAGTGTCGGCAAACACACTATCAATGTTGTTTTTTCTGGATTAGATGTAAATGCAAAAAAGGAGTCGTTATTAGAACAATCAACAAAACAGAGTTAACGTAGGCGCGTGAGAGATCAGTGTCAACCAAAAGGTATCCAATCAGGATACATACGTGGAAAAAATAACCGAAAATTCGTCATGCTGATCTCATTTGCTGTGTTAGTCGATTAATCGCAATGAAGGTCCATATTGTTTGTTGAGAAGAGCTAGAGCTCTTCATTCCCTTTTTTGTCAGCACGATGCAAATAAGACAGACCGGACAAAGCGTGAAAGCGGAGAAAATTGGGGACAGGCAGTGGTGCCCGCATTCCATACGTTCATTCACCTACACCTGACTCACATGGAACTGCCTACCTACACCGAAGGTTACACATTTACTCATTCAAAACGCGGATGTGCAATGCGTCACGTTGATACACGGATAGAAGGAACATAATACGAAAGGAAAAAGTCAATGGATGAAGCAATAGAGAACTGTGTATTCTCTTCGTCTCACACTTGCAATGGAAATGGGTCATCTTTACACCCAGTCTGGCTTGGCATCTTAGCTGTCTGCTACAAACTCCTTCCAATTAAAAAACTATAATACACAAGATATTGCATGCCAGGTACAGTAACAGCGAACAGATTTATCGAGAGCCACAGGGGCGATTCAGATATTTTCAAGTAGATGCCGATAAAACAAAAAATACTGTATAGATTAAGAGGATAAATGATAGACTTTTTACAAAATCACGTAGCAAACAGTAAAGCGGAGTGGTGCTGTAAATTACTTCAACAGCCTTGTAATCCTATTTTCTACTTAACTTAGTTGATCGTCACATTTGTAAATATTTTTGTTCTGAAGGTTCAAAGTATAAGTGCATAAAAATATGTAAACATAAGCATATCATTTGTACGATATTAGATCTCAATTTTATCGAACGATAAAGTAATGGTTCAAGAATAGCTAAAAGAACCATTTCACAAAAATTACTTTAAAATGTTGTGAGCTAACCACTCAATTAGAGTGGATTTATTAGCTGCCGATGAAACACGTAACTTGTCACCGATTGTAGGAACAGCGTGTTTTTGGACGAGATAGGCTCGTTCTAATCTCTCAACACATGCCATCTGAACGCCCATTGTAGTTGGATTTAGGATAATTAATGACTTCTTGTCACCAAACGATGGGAAGGTATTACAGCAAATTGAAGAAATGGTAAAAATGGCTCCAAATGAAATACCACTGAATTTATTTACAGTTACTTGCATAAAAATTTACACGCCCGAGATGTACTGCAATATGCTTCAACACACTTCACATCAAACACTAGTTTCACAAGTTATTCTCTCGCACCCGGACAATACGGCGCTCTATGCACTCCAGACAGACCTCACAGTGTGGTCATATGGTCGGGTCGATATTTCTAATTAATATTTAGTTATTTATAAATAGCCAAATACCAATACATTCAACAAGTTTATAAGTACATTGTATTTTTAACAGCGAGACCAACTTCAATATTATAAATTTTACAAGATCACATTTCATTCATAGCCTTCCAGCAATACAGATTCTTTTATTTTTAGTGGCAATTTATTGTACATAATTAGTACTTTATGAAACACGGTTTTTGAATCTTCTTAATATTATGATTTTGTCACAAGCTAGCTGTTGTGTTCACTAAAATTTAAGCTGCTTTAATTTTTTTTTTTTTTTTTTTTTTTTTTTTACTTATGGCTTTACGCCTCGTCGGCGTCGAAATCATTAGAGGCGGGAAAGGACTATGGACCAGGAAGGGGAAGGAATTCGGCCATGGCCTTTTGAAGAAAGCATCCCAGAATTCTCCTGGAGTGATTTGGGGAAACAACCCAAATCTGGATGCCCGGACGGGGATTCGAACCGCCTTCCTCCCGAATGCGAGGCCAGAGCATTAACCGCTCACTCACGACTCCCGGTTTTAAGTTGCTATCGCATGTATAGTTATATCTACATCTACCTGTATATCACACAATTGTGGGTGGCAGAGGGTAGTCAGCACTGCCGTAAAGTGATTTAGCAAAGTTCTCGCCCTATTTTTCTAACCACATACTCAAAAAACCTGAAAAAAACAACAACTGTGTGGTTTTATGAAACCACGAAGTAAGTGAAACTTTTTTAAGCATTTAACTGAAAAATTTCGGAAAATTATTCGATTTAGGGTATTAAAATTGATTTCTTAATCTCAACTTAATAACTGGAAAATGGGAAATCAATAGTAAACAAGATATCCAACTATAAATTTAAATTTCAATCTATGTATTAGAGTAAGGAGTACATAATAAATACAATCGCACGAATAAGTGAGAATGTAAATGCTAAACTTACTGATCGAATCAGAGGTAACAGAGAGCAGTGAAGGGGCTGATAATAAAACCGGAGGCCACAAAAACAAATGAAATCAAACACAGCAGAAACTTCTGCGTAATCCTGAGAAATCGTCTTCTGAGCGCCCGCTGGGATGCTGTTGGTAGTCGAGGTGGTCAATTCTTGATGGCTTGGAGGCTCACAACACAGCCGATTACAGAGGACTTCAGAACGCAGTCGACGTAATTGAACGGACGCTAATAGAATATCAAGGTGACATTGGTGGTGGTAACATTAGTAATAGTTATTTTTTATCTGCTTAACGTCTCTCTAACAGCGAGGTCTTTAGAGACGGGAAAGGATGGGGGGCAAGGAATGGGAAGGAATTCGGCCATGGCCTTTTGAAGGAAGCATCCCGGCATTTGCCTGGAGTGATTTGGGAAACCATGGAAAACCCAAATCTGGATGCCCGGACGGGGATTCGAACCGCCGTCCTCCTGAATGCGAGGCCAGAACGCTAGCCGTTACACCACCACGCTCGGTATTAGTTATAGTAGCGGAAGTAGAAGTATAAATATTTTAGATAGTTGTTGCAGGCCTGACATAAAATCAATCATCCTTGAGTAACGTTTTACGGTAGTAGCGGTATTGCTATTACAAAAGTTATTATACTGGAATAATGTTTTATAATATTTCTTTATTAATTAAATGATAATTATATACTACAGTTTGTAAAAAATGCAACACCTTGAAGGAATGGATTGAATCACTCCAAAATTGGAAGATATGTAGAACAGCGGAACCATAATAAGTGATTAACATTGCAGATGAATGGCATCAACGTAGGCCTAGCAGCGCCCTCTTGTGTGTAAACGGACACGCCAAGGTCAGTCGGTTCAGAGCTGTCAAACGAAAAGGGAATGTGCAAGAAAAGTACTGGTATACCTCATCGACGTCAAATGACTTAATATCAGCATGTGAGTGAGTTCGAGCGGGGCAGAATGATTGGTCTCGAGAAACGGGTTTATTGTATGGTGACATTGCGGTTCGTACAGGGATGCGTGTGTGAAACTAATGGATAGAAGTGGGTCAGGCACAGTGCCAAGCGGGTATTCGTAATGGGACCACAGCGCGAGTTTACTGCCATCCTGTCCACATGGCCGTAACTGAAAGACCTGCTTCGGCCACCGTAAGGGTGAGGACGGCGTGTATGTTCACGTGAATGCATTGGAGAAAAAGTATTTGTGTGGCGGCTAATTCTTGTAGTAAGATTGAACTTGTGTTCTACGATGGGAGCCAAGCATACGTGTTGGAGAAGTATTCTCCGACGACGGACGACTGTGTCCAGCAGTTGATCGTACGAGCTGGTCTGTAGGGCTTAGCTATGAGTTCCATAAAATGCTGACTAAGAATTTGTAATTGAAGTCATCACATTAGCTGATTTCAAGCAGCGCGATGGACGCCGTCTTTTCGAAATGGTAACCACGCCAGTTGTGATCACCGAAATTGACATTCGTATTGACTAAACCCAGTGCCGCCCACGAGAAATCTCATTGCTCTCGCTGATTATGGTAAATGTGTATGATAACATTTTAAAGAGCCCACTATTCGATTTGTTGAGTTTTTTTTAATTTGTTTGCATACCGTTGCTAAGAACAAAACTGATGAATATTGCTTTTGTAATTAATGTAAATCTATGTCAAAACGCAGGCATAACGCTGTTGATAATTAACAAAGCAATATCCCATTCTCTCCCATCATTAACTGGTATAATTGATAGTTTTACTTATGATAAATTATGCAAACCAAAGGTTATTTAATTTATAACAAGAGGGGCCCCCGCAAACATGACTCGCCTTTATACTAGCTACCAATAGATACTGCATTTATAAGAAACATAAAACTTAAGACAATATTAAAATAATTCAGTCGTTCAGCAATTAGAGTGAAGTCCATTTATTTGATAGTAGGTGTCACGATTAAGTTTCTTACATAAGGAAACATCGAGGACTTAAATGATAGTTTAGTGTGGAAGTTGACTAATACGATAAACGACGCGTAATACTTTCAAAGTAGGCTAAGAAGCGTGAGACAAACTTTCAATGTTCCGAAAATAACATCAAAATTTCCTCGAAGAATACTGAAAGCATTACTTGTCAGTAAACAGTACATTTAAATTTTGATGCATATCGTATTTAAACTGTAAAAGTCTCCATTGTAAGTAGGGAGTTACTGTCTAATGATTATCATATTTCTTATTCAGTGTACCGGCTTTGTTATGAAATGTAATAATATTCCTGAAAAATTCATCAGCCATTGTGTTTCCACGAATACCAAACTAAACAGACAGCACGAATATTTAGGTAAAGTTCACCCAAAAGACTAGAAGTGTTATGAGATTTTGTTCACAAAGCGAAGGAAATTTTTCTAGAGTATCAAATAACTTTAAACGAAATTTCGTGTGCTTGAAGGCATATACTTTATTTAATATTTGTAATGTCAACGGACTCTTGCAACTATTTCCGCTGACAGGCTTAATTTCCCATGCAACAGTCTAAAAAAAATTTCCGCTGCTATGGCTGCGTTTTATTCTGTTAGAGACAAGCTGTTAACTTTTATGTATAAACATATTCACGATCATAATGAAAAAGAAGAAGTTTGCAGCGAGTGTGCTCCTATGCCTTTCTACTAGCAAGTCTGTAAAGAATTTTCTCCCATATTTATTGGTTTTTATGAAATATATTAGCTGAATACGAGGTATGTAAAAATTGAGGTCTTACTCGTTCAGTAATTCCTCATGAACTGCAGGTACAGACCATATGGGCAATTCTGCAATGTACTAAGTATCAAACATTAGAAACGCACTGCCAGAGTTAGTAATGTCCAGTAAGCGAGATAACCTCATGGAGGAAGGAAATATATGGAGAAGAACTGACGTTAAATCTGTGACGCCGGTTCTAAAATCTCGCGCATGCACGGTGGCGGCAGCGGCGATATTGCGAACCCAAACAAATGCAAAGTTCACATTGTGTTTTATGCTGTGATTATTTCATTTTGTAATATGTATAAGTATTTTATAATGCCATCTTGTGTTGCATACGGTTGCACAAATAGGCAAGAGGGGAAAGAACCTGGAATATTATTTCATAAGTAAGCTGCATTCTAATAATTGTTGTTGAAATAGGCAGTGGGAACTGCAAACTTTGGTGCCTGTCTATAAATATTTAGTCATTGCTCTCAATGGGATGACTTTGTTTTCAAATTTTTGTTGGTGTAGTGTAGAAAATCAGCATACCTTGCTATTTTGCACATAATAGACTAGCATTACTTTTTAACGAGTGTTGAAAATAAGATTTAAAGGGGTGATTTTTACATCGCGATTCAGTTAATTTAGTATTACGATTTCTTTCGTCACGTTGCAGTTTATACTGACAGTGTATAATGAAATTAAATGTGTTAAATTATGCTATGGAATCTAGGATTCTTGATGAAGCAAACTGTGTTGTTACCCCAAATGCAGTTTGCGATTCAAATATGCGTGTGTGGGTGTTTCTACATAGTTTGATTCTGTAGCGGCAATTTAATGGAGATTGTGGTTAGGTCTAAACGCAGTCTGTACCAGAATGGTTTTGTTGTTCCAGAAGGGGCAAAGAATTTATGTATTATTGTTAGTAATTTCATGAGAACCATGCTAGTGACAAAATGTGTATCGCGATGGAAACTACTTCCAGCTTTTCCCAATCAAGCTTACGATGTATGGTAACAAGATAACTATTTTTATTCTGGTCTAGGCCGCATTTCAACCTAACCGCAAGTAGTAGTAAAAAAACTGAAATATCAATTCTGCATCTCCACCATGTAATTCATTGTGGCCTTGGCAGAATTAATTTTTGGTCCAGGCCGCATATCAACCCAATCCAAGTATATCCCGAAAACTAAGCAAGATATCGAAAAATTTTATTCTTTATTTTCGATTTGTCTCGTCGTGTTACATAAGAATCGATCATTAAATTTGACTTTTGCGAAATTTTTCTTCTGCATTTCAACCTAAAACATTTCACATTTGAGACAGAATATCTCGAAAACTAAGCAGGATATCAAAATATTTTATTCTTCATTTTTTATTTTTCTCATCGAGTTACATAACAATCCATCACCAGATTGCGACGTTACGTTTATCCTAGAGTCCCCTTGAGGTTTTTGTACATATACCCCGTGTCTGTAAGGGTACGGCCTAGGCCCCCCACTTCTCATCCGCCCGGCGTCACTTCAATGCGTGGTGAAGGTCTCTTGCGTCGTCTCCATATATTTCTTTCCTCCATGGATAACCTCTCGGTATTTTTTCTTTTTTATAGGTGATGTTAATCTAGTATGCTAAGTGTGTGAAGTAGTAACATTTCAAACATAATCGATCTCGTTTCATATCACGGTTCCTCATCTGGGTTTAGATTTTATATTCTTTACAGAAATAAATTCTGATAATAGATTAGTTTCCCATTTTTACTCCATTCTTTTCTTCCTACTCTAACAACAAAATTGACAGGAACAGTCGTTCACCCCATCAAAATGCTGAAAGATTATGCAAAACAGTAGTAAATGAACGCAGAATAATTAATCCTGAAACGCGTATAAAAGTAAAAAAATAACATGTTGCTTGGCTTGCTTATCCTGTTTTAAATTGATGTGAATAATTTTAATATTTACAAGAATCTTTTCATTCATGTAGATCAGGGGTAAAATTGGTTCAGAAAATAAATATTTTGCTCTTTGGTTTGATTTAACAGTTATTTTATAAACCAATAGAACATTTATTTTGTGCACATGTGCAGCTTTAATGTATGTACCGTAATTTAAAATCGGAGCCAACATAATATCTTGATCGAAATTCTCCAAACTGCATTTCACAGATTCAGATCGACAAAGTTGTGCTCGAATATGTTTTTCAGACCGCTTTCCTGAAAAAAGTCAAAGGAAATATCTTTCCAGGGAATCCAAAGAAGTTTGAATATTAGTCAATCGCTCTTCATTACGTATGGCTAAGTTGATGGCAAATCACAACACTGACCTAGCTCCACACTTAACGCTGTAGAACCGTTTCTATCGATATATAACTCCAAATTAATATCTAAAAAATGTAGGTAATATATTCCCCGATCGAATGATTCCTCACTGCATCTCACTTCTGAGCAGAATCTCCAGTATAGATAATTGATATTTAGTTAAGTTCAATAAACGACAATAGGCTTACAATTAATGTAGATAAATGTAACAACTTTTGATTACTATGATTTTTAGATACTGCAAATTCAATTACGCTTCAAAATATTCAAATTTTCTATTTGTTATACTACGTAAGTTTTATGATTATAATAATATTGTTGAATACCATATTATGATTTTGTGAAAGATTTATTCGTTAACAAAGAGTAAAATGTAATTTAAAAAAAAAAGATTTAAATCAATTTGTCATAACCCCTATATTGCAAGGAAACTGCGAGATTTTTAATGTATTAAGTAGGCACATTTTGAATGTTAAGATAAAATGAAGCATAAGGTACTGTAAGAAAAACAATGAAGTAATTAATGAAAATTTGGGGAGTAAAGGCTTGGTAGAGATTATATCAGCCTCTTCCAACCAACTTTCAACCTCTCTTTCACCTGGTGCACTCCAATTGCACAGACGACGCTCTGGCACCTCAATGATTCCCGGTATAACGAGTCTCCGGAAAGGAGGGCGGAAGAGCGAGAAGTGGTTCAGGGAACCCTCTTGCCCTTGGGGTTGGAATGACATGAGGATACTAACGCCTTAGGAAGATATTAAAGAAACAGAAAATCTACAATGAAAATGAAGAATTAATACAATATTTGAAAGGATAGGAAAATCTAATAATCTTGGGTGATTTGAATGCGGTGGTAGGAGAAGCAAAAGAGGGAAATATTGTCGGTAGTTTTGGCGTACTAGAAAGAAATGAGCGAGGAAGCAGGTAGTTAGATTTTTGTTAGTAACAAACTCTTCGTGACGAAAATAATATTTAATAATCTTGTATGTAGGATATAAACCTGGAAACTTCCAGGGGGTATAGGTAGATATCAGCTACATTATATCATGGTCAAATAGAGATTCAGGTATCAAATTCAGTACCATAAAACATATCCAGGAGCTAACATAGCCTCAGACCACAATCTGATAGTTGTGAAGTGCAAGCTGAAATTTAGGAGAATAAAGAAATAATACAAGCAAATCAAATTGCACGTGAACAAATTCAAGCAATCTAATACGAGAGAGAAAATTGCAAAAATGGCAGATCTGGGTCTAAGAAATAATCTTGAGAGGACGAATGGAATGGATTGGAAAGAGAAATAACCAAATCTGGTAAAAAACCATTAGGCTTTAGGAAACAAACCTCCCGAAAACCTTGGATCACAGAAGAAACTTGATGGATCAGAGGAGAAGGCACAAAAATGCTCAGGATTAAGAAGAAAGAAATCAAGTAAACAAGAAATTCAAGATAGAAAAAGAAAATTGGCTGAAAATTAAGTGCGAGGAAGTAGAAAAGGAGCTTTAGAAGATTCAAAATGAAGTAAGACAGTTAAGAAAGCACAAGCCGAAAAACATGAGAATTATTGCGCTATACGCCTAGCATAATTGTAACATCACATACTTCCAAATTACTGACCAGGATAATATACAGAAGAACAGGAAGGATAGTGGAATAAATAGTAGGTGAAGATCAGTACAAGAGAAACAATTCTGTTTTTAAGAACAATACTTGAAGGGTGGATCAAGAAAAATAAAATACTTCTATGGCGTCTGTTTATTTAGAAGAGGGAAAAAAAACTTTTAATAATGTTGCGTGGGACAAGATGTTCAAAATTTTAAAGAAGTAAGGTCTAAAATATCGAGATAGAAGAATACTTTATAATCTATATAAGAATCAAGTGGCTACTGTCAAACAGCAAATCAGTAAACTATGATTTGTTGATGACATTGTCCTATTACCATAACAGACTGAGGATCTTGAGAAGTTAGTAAACTGCATGAACAAAATCCTGAAGGAAGATTTTGGACTTCATAAAAACCAAAGACAAAAGCGATGAAATGTAGCAGAAATGATATCCATAATAATAGATAAATATAAAAATAGGATAGGATGCAATAGAAGCAAGTGAATTCTGTTACTTAGGAAGTAAAATTACAACTGATGATCAAAGGAGAATGATGTTAAAAGCAGACTAGCACTAGGGAAAAGAGCTGTTTTTAAAACGAGAAATTTTTTAATTTCAAATATTGATGTAGGACTTAGAAAGAACTTTTTAAAACTGTGTGGAACAGAGGTAGTTGAGTATGGACTACATCAGAAAGAAGGAAAACTGATGCATTTGAAATGTGGTGCTATAGAAGGATACTGAACATTAAGTGGGTAGATAACGTAGGAAATGAACGTGTTTTGGAGGAAAAGTCTTACAGAAAGAGGGAATCGTGGGTCATATTTTAAGACTTGCGGGATTGGTTAATTTGTTAGCGAATGGAACAATCGAAAGAAAGAAATGTAGAGGAATATCAAGATTAGAATATATGAAGCAGATAATTGAAGACGTGGGTTGTAATGGGTATGTTGAGATGAAGAGGTTAGCGCAAGATAGAAAGAAATTGAGGACTGCATCAAAGCACTCAAGAGACTGATGACAGAAAAAAACTTTCATTTCTGTTTTGTTTTTGCGTGCTCACTATTCGATTGTAATGCCTTTTTCAAAATGCTTATTGTGATAAATACAATCGGAATTGTGTAGTTATATTTACATTTACACGGTAAATAATTGGGTTACTAAGTATATTTCATTTTTCTATATTTCTTCGTGACAATTTTATTTTAGTAATTTCAATATACGGTTACTTTAAGTTAGTTCAGGCTACCACCGAAAGTTCTTCGGTTTCCGTAATGCAACCCATTTCGCTAGGCACTTACAATTACTTTTACTAGTGCGAAATACTTAAACGATCTAAACTAATCGATACCTATTTACCACTCTGCAAACTATTTCCAATTAATTTATCTTTTTGCTATGTAACTAAATTTGTGCCTCCAATATTGGTTGATTCCAAGTTTCGTGTAACACTTCCTTGTAATGTCCCGCTTCTTTCTATTAGTCCTTTACTACTTATATTGCGTAACAAACAACAGTTTTAGATCAATTGTTTTAGATACCTTATAAAATAAAATAAATCCCGATAGTCATTTTCGACTCCAAACAAAAGAAAGGAGATCCAGAAAGAGAAACATTGACTATGTCCGTGATGAAATTTTTGAACAGGAAAGAACATCAGGAAATTCTTGAATCTTCAAAATTAAATATCCATGATTATAATTCACGTGGACAGTGGTTCTAATATGCTCTGAAACGATAACGGATAAGAAAATAAATATTGATAATCGCGAACTTTCCTTCCACACTAGGCTCGTGGTTTAAATTCTAAGACTAGTGATACTGAAAATATTTCTCATAATACTGTATATTTCTTCTATATGATTAAAAAAGTTACTTTCTTTTTCTTCACACCGAGCGTGTTGGATGAGCGGTTAATGCTCTGGGCTCGCATTCGAGAGGACGCCGGTTCGAACCCCCGTCCGGGCATCCAGATTTGGGTTTTCCATAATTTCCCCAAATCACTCCATGCGAATGCCGGGATGCTTCCTTCAAAAGGTAATGGCAGAATTCCTTCCCGTTCTCTGTCCCCAGTCCCATCCCTTCGCTAATGCCCTCCGACGTCAACGAGTCGTAAAGCAGTAGTTAAAAAACTACTTAAAAAATGGTGTATTATTTGCAGACATTTACCAGAATTAAAATTAAAAGCTGTAAGGGTTTCCGCAGAGGACTCGAATCATATCATCTAGGCAAAATATTTGATGCTATACTGGAAACGTGTTACAACCAAAACCGCGCACCGAACCTAAAAAATTATGAACTCATTTGATTGCATCATTATTTGGTTAGAAGATTTAAATGAAACTAATTCTGTAAGGACAATAAAGCAAAACCTACAATTATAAATTATGCCAGAATATGCTAGACTAAATGTTGAGTTCAGAAAGTATCCTACAGCTGCAATGGGAATCATTGCAAGACAGGAGGAGTGTGAAGAGGATCATGGGAGTGTACAAGGCGTATATTGGCGATGACGCATGGGAAAATATTGGTGTAGGTATGAAAAGTAGTGCATGGAAGGGAAAAGATGACCATGACCACAAGCTGGCACTCGATTTCAGGCACAAGTGTGTGGGAAGATTCTCTTTTTTAGGTAAGAGTGTCAGGGATTGGAATAAGTTACCAAGGGAAATGATGAATAATTTACCAAAAACGTTAAAAGAATTTAAAGTTAAGATTTGTAAAGGGCAAATGTAGGTGGGTGCAGGAAAGGGGGAGATGGGTGTGTAGGGAAATTGACACTGGAGCATGTTCTCCAATGTAATTTAATTAAACATTATTATTAGATATATATTCTGAGGAGATAATACAATAAGCTGGTAAAATTGCGGAAACCCTTGTAATGGTCAAAAGGCATTATTAATAGATCGTGGATTTTATAATATATGTTCTAAAATAGAATGTTCACCATGAATGAGACAGGGGCAGCGTGCACTGAAACCGTTGTGAAGTTGACGCAATCCTGACTAGAATACGACGGAAATGAGATGGATAGAAAATAAAATTCCGGGAAAAAGAGAGCTTGCTTATTCCGTTTCACTATACGAGGAACTGTTCTCGTTGTTAGCGATAGTCGTCTGATCAGTTGTCTTTACGTCCGGTTAGAATACATCGGAGCTTCGGGAAAGTTTAAATAGTTATGAAGTGTCGATGTAATACGCATTTAAAATTAATAAACTATGTTAAGAAAGATTTATAGAGCGTTAGTCAAAGTTTTCAAGATTAAAGACATATTAGGGCCAGAGTTAGGTGATATAATCGACAGATTAAGAGGAATGTGAGTGAAACATAGAAAATATTCTACCTTTGCGTATGACAGAGGTTTTGTTTAAAATACTTTGATGTTCTTCTCCGAGTTTTCAGCAACCTTTGATTTATTTTAGGTAACCAAATTGATAGCAGTGTCAATAGTAACAACAAATGATATTCTCTAATTCGTAAAAGGTATTTCTTTTTTAATGACCTGGGCCGTTGACTCATTTGGTTGTGGAACCGTGATGATGTCCGTTGCTGACGCGGAATTAGCTGTTTTTTTTTTTTTTTTTTTTTTTTTTGTTTTTTTTTTTAAAATATGGCCTTTGGTCTTTGCGACCATCTAGCCAGCACCAATTTGATTTTGTTCCAACTGTTGTATCAGGCTTTAATTATGAAATTGTGAGAACACTACAGTGAGGACAGCACAAGACGAACACAACACTTATTTAAAACCACCCATGCCCGCGGCCGGACTCGAACCGGCGGCCCTTGCAATGCGAGGCCAGCGTGCTAGCCCCTACACTGCCAGGGCCGGCAAATTAGCTGGTTAGAGCAGTAGTCCCAGAAGGAGAGAACTGGTGCAAAAGAGCTTAGGCCGACCCCCGAAGATATTCCACTCGTCCGCGTGACTTCCCAGTTATAAGTTCTTTCTATGGCAGGCGATTAAGATGGACAATTTTTTTTTGGGGGGGGGGGGCCGTTGGCGAGTGCGTGAGGTCACAGGCAGGAGGTGGTGTGAGATGGAGGGCGATTCAAATGCAGCAATGGGGAAATCTGGCGGCCCAGGCGGTGGTGGGGCGGGGTTTTTTCCACGACGTCATAGCCCGAGGGAATCCTCTCTTTCTAGAATGGAATGTAAGGCTGTCCAACACAGCGCGCGTGCGATAGCAATCAGCTACTTCCGAGCGGAATTTTGGACAGAGCCCGAGGATAGCTATTTCCGAGCAGCTGCCTTAGCGCATGCGTATTGGAATTCCTAGTCCAGAATTTCGTGTGGCGATTGGTCAAACAAGTTATTTCTAGATGGTCGCTATTAGCCAACGTGCTACTGAAATTTGCCGTTTCCGAGCGGAATTTTGCGTGGGCAATAAACTCGGATGTGGATCCCAATCAGGATAACAGTACTCTAAATGAAAATGTGTGAGATGTTAGTACGCTATATTGGTTTCGCATCTCGACTAGCACTGAAGCACTGGGAAAAGAGATGCTTGACTGATAGAATTTACAATGTGTCAACATCTGTTAGTAATTTCAAACAAGTGCCGACGCAGATAGCTTTTTTAGGCGTATTCTGGATCGCTTTTCCATGTATTTTAAGAATGTACAAAAATGATGATTTTCACCTAATACAGAATTAATGGGTCTGATTCAATTTTACAATCAATCCCTTGCGATACACGGAGTTCCTTGGGTGTTTGGTGAGGCTGCTGCAGGCGGGAGCCGGCCGAGTTAACACTCATCGTGCTCCTTCACAACATCTCCCAGGATCCACTACCCGGTTATGCCACGGCCATGAGAACCAAGTACGACAGCAGTCCAGATGAAGGGCTTTTTACGCTATCTCCTTTGTTCGTGCGTTAAAGTAATCCAAAATTCAACCAATGAATCGCATTCTAGAATTAGTTCTGTCTACGACCGAAGTTGTGTGCAGGTCCCATTTCATGTTGCTTTGTACTGTTATGTCTATATACTTAAGTGAATCAATCATATCGGTAAATGAGATGTTAACTTAGTACTCCTCAATAAACGAATTCTTTTTGTTAGTTATGAACACTGCCTAACATATTTTGCAATTCCACGCCAAGGCATGGATTCCTTTAAATATTGTTAATGGTCAGGTGATGGAAAAGGATTTTTACCGGTGCCAAATACCCTCCGCCTCACACATTACCGTAAATACCAGCGTAATGACGTTGTTGTAGAACAGGGGTTAAGGTTATATAACAATTTCGGAAAGCATGCATACTTCGCTACTTTTCACCCTGTCAGTGATATTAGCAGGTATTTTTTTTTTCCTGTGGAAATTACTTCTGTGTTGTTAAAACCCACCTGAGAGACCTTTTGCCTGGTTGTATTTTCCAAATAAAACCTGCAGACCGAATTCTCAATTTTTTATGTTTCTGTGGACGCTCCTTCTGAAAATCTAATTACTCTAGCAACACATATTATTAAAGATCATGCTCCAACCTTGATTTCTATTAAGATGGTACATGATACCTGTGGAAGCTAATGTCAGTACTTTGATGACACTCAAGAAAACCGTAATGGGCAGCATTTATTTAAGCACAGAAAACATGCAGGCTCCAGATAGGTGGGTCTACATTCATACACACATTATTACACCAGTTATTTGCACCCCGCAAACAACTGGCAAAATAATGTTCAATCGGAACTTTAATGAACAGTGCTGGAAAAGTGTATGAAGTGCTGTTCCAGACCGGCATGTGAGGATTACCACTCTATCTCCACTGATGATGCCCTACACCACAAGGGCGAAACGCGTTTGGGGAATAAAATAAAATTCATTAAAACAGTTGTTTTTGACGGAATTATTTATAAAATTATTGTTCAACAACTGCGGAAATATGGCCTATTTCCAGATTAATAGAGGAGGAGAATGATCCACCGTGGCGTGAAGTCAAAAGAATACTAAAAAAGCGAAGGAGGATACACGCACGCTCAAAATGGAATGGGTGTCGTAGTGACTTAGAAATCTTAGCCGAGTTAAGAGGACGTGTTAAAAATGCGATGCGTGATGCCTTTAACGATTTCCGTTGCAAATCTCTTTTTCAGAGCCTCACTGAAAACCCAAAGAAATTTTGGTCGTATGTACGAAAAGTCAGTTGTAGCGACAACAATACTCCGGCACTAATTCATGACGGTTTCGAGGTTAGTGAAAGCCGCGATAACGGTTACTAATGAAAATAAAAATAGCACACCCATTTTCTACACGTCGTGAGAAGTTAGAGATGGATTCGTTACGAATAGATACTGCGAGTATTTTAAAGAAAAAAAATTAGAGCTCCTGAAGTGAGGGAAAGCACCGGGACCAAATGGAATACCAGTAAGAGTATTTTCAGAGTACGCCGCGGAAATCGGACAATTTCTGTCTGATATATACAGTAAACCCTCAGAACAGCGAAAAGTACCTTTTAAATAGAAAATCGCACAGCCAACTCCGATTTTCAAGAAAGGATATCGAAGTGATCCTAGAAACTACCCTCTCATATCTCTAACTTCTGTTTGTAGTGGAGTTATGGAGCATATTATATGCTTGAACATTATGAATTTTCTAGGTAAAACAATGTATTTACAACAAATCAATACAGCTTTTGGAGTAAAAGATCATGTGAAACGCACCAGGCCCTGTTTACACACGACGTAATGAAATTTACTGATGCTAGTTTACAAGTTTATACATTTTTATTTTTTTTATTTTTTTATTTTTAGAAAGCCTTTGACTATGTTCCACACAACCGCCTTTTAGCAAAGCTTCGAGCGTACAGTGTATCGGGTCAGCTTTGTGAATGGATAAAGGACTTTCTAACTAGTCGGTCGCAATATGCCGTTGTTGAAGGAGAAACCTCTTCTAATCTAGATGTTCATTGGGTAATGGGACCACTCATTTTCTTAATTTTTATAAACGAACTCGGAAACAAAGTGAATAGCAGTTTGAGTTTGTTCGCTGATGATGCGGTCATCCATAGGGAAGTAAGGAATTTGATCGATTGCTTAGAAATTCAGCGCGATGTGGATGTTATATCGGTATGGTGCCAAGAATGGCAACTTACACTAAACTGTAAAAAGTGCAAGGCAATATGCAGAACTAACAAAAAGAATCCGTTTGTTCATAAATACAAAGTAAACAGTTCAGTTATTGATATGGTCAATTCCGTGAAATATTTGGGCGTAACAATACAAAGGAACATGAAATGGGACTTGCACATTAATTCGGTCAAAGGTAGAGCTTCATAGGTCGAATCTTGAAAGATTATAATGCACAAACAAAGGAGATAGCGTACGAATCTCTTGTGCGCCCACATTTGTACTACTGTTTCGTAAGGGGTTGATTGACAGTATAGAGAAAGTGACCACTTGCTACAATTCTTACAAAAGCACCACAGAATTCATTAGTAAATTGGGCTGGTAGATAGACGACGCACGTTACGTTTGAACTTACTGGTAAACATACATACACCCACTTTCACTTACGAGTGCACTGAAATATTTGGTCCACCAACGTATTTCAGTCGCAATGACAGGAAAGGTAAGATTAGAGAAATAAGGTGCCGGGCTGATGCTTATATGAATTCTTTCTTCCATCATACCATTCTGTATTGGAATGCACAGCGAAGAGATTAGTTTTGATGTTGAGAACCCTGTGTCACCCACAATTTTGTGAATTTCAGAGTTTATAATTATGTAGATATAGTAAGTATTAAACGAACGTGATCCTTCAACACTGGCTGTAAAGTGTCAGGTGGGGTTGGTTTGATTAAATACTTCAAAATGCATTAGTGTAATAAGTCTCAGTCGTGTATCTAGAAAATTTAGACACTTAAAAGGGGGAGGAATTTCACAATTCAAAGTATCAAAAGTTTAATACCAACAACATAAATTATCATTATTCATCTTGCGGCATGGATGTTTGAACGCTTTAAGAGAAATGAAAAAGAATAAATGTGGCGGGAATTTCGCAAATGTCGACAACATTGTTGGCTAGAATAACTATAACTGTTAATTTCTAATTATAACAAAATGACGGTTCTCTCAAGTTAAAACTATTTGAAGGACTTGTCACTACTTTCAACCATACAAATCGAGTAAAAACATCCAGTACACCCAAAATCAAAGCTGGTAATCATGTTAGAATTAGCAGTTTTCAAGAAGGCTACCTACCTGGCCACTGCCAGTCATTGGGGCAGACACACTATGTGTGTGTTACGCCTTCATTGAAAGATATCTCTCAAACCACTTATTTATCTGGGAGGTATGAACGCACATATTTTGTCAGGATTTGACGTATTTTACGAATACGATAGCACAGATCTCTATGAAAGATAATTTTTCTATCAATTAGGATTTAACAGCTAACATAGCGGTTGCTTATACAACACAGTGCCGGATAATATTTGCGCCGATGGGTTAGGAAATTACTGTTAGATTGGCTTGTAAAGTAAACTAAGCAAAGACAGGACAGATTTTTATAGTTTGTAAATATATTTGAGCGCTTTGTCATTACTTTAGGAACAGAGTACGACAGACTTACAACGCTCCCCTTTATTCGTCTATCGATATGTCTGCTGCAATAGCAGGACATAATTATAAAGGGAGCGGTAGAACTTGTTACCTAACGAATATTCTCGAAGCAAATTAAATCACAACATACTGTTGACGAGGGTAATAAGTACAACAAAAGTTGATTCTTCGTCATAGCTGTCACTTATCAGGATCTTGAGATAGGCAGTTAAGCTCTAATTAGCCGTCACGATACTGGGGGCACCAAAACTACAGACAGCATTAATATTCTTGGACTTCAAATGCAAAAAACATGTAAATTCACTATTTATATTGCTTTGATAGGTGCAGACCAAATCCTCACATTACACAAGCCTAAGAACATTTTCCATCCGCCGCGACAAAATACAACAGTTGTAAATACAACTGTCATATATTACATTGCTCATAAATCATCAGCACCTCTCCCACAACAGTATAATGCAGCTATGATGTGTGTTGCTATTAAACAGTTTCAAATTTTAGCAGTTATAAGTAGGGTTCGGTTCTTTAGGACAAGTAATATTTTTTTCCTGCCTTCTTTTTGAGCTAGAATGTTGAATTAAACACTGATTCGACGTTTCTCATTGTATTAAATGTATTTTATACAGCATATAAATGCATATTCAGACCATTTTCCTAGTTTTGGTCATATTTCTATAATTTTTATGGTCATATTTTGAGGAAAAAATCTGGTAGTTTTTTAATAGTACCGGTATTTCATTAGATATAGATGAGAAGAAACTAAGTTAATTAATTATTTACAGAACTGTACTACTACTATACAGGTGGGGGAAAAAACTAATTTTCACTGTGGTCAGAATTCACCAGTCAAAAATTAAAAGTTATTCATTATTGTCACTTTCTAAACGTAATGTTTCATCCGCCTTTTAATCTCGACAGTGCAGCAGAAGCATGCCTGTGTCGATCAATATCTCAATGAAATATCCTGTCATCGTTAAATCTACGTCAGTAGACCTAATACCATGCCGAAAAAAAAAAATTCTGAAAGTGCGAAGTTATTTAAGGGAATTTAGAGAGGAGTATTTTAGTACAGATGAAAGAGTTCTATTCTGTAGCTTATCTGAAATTAAAGTGAGTTCAACAAAACGATTTAAAATTTAATTTCCCAATGGTGCAACGAGTGCACGGAAGCAAATTATGATGTCTACATGAAAGTACACTACTAGATAAAATAAATGATGTATAATCAAGCATTTTTTGATGTATAGTAAATTTAAATATTTGGTCGTATTTAGTCATTTTTAGGTTATATTTACCCATTTTTAAGGTCATATTTGCCTGCATATTTCTCTATTTTTTTTGTCATAAAGATCCTAACCCTAGTTATAAGCAAGGGATATTAACCCAAAATAAAGATACTGAATTCCAACATTGCACTAAACACTGAGAAACACACGCGTGATGCAGAGAAGACAGAATAGAATAAAACACATGGTGGCTGATAAAGGGATAGTTTCTCACTGTGACTTACAATTTACGTTCAAGCAAGGAATCGTTTATTTAAATCATCACGCGATTGATTAATGACGAAAGCTCAATTTGTTTAAGAAACCTAATAAAGTAGTGAGGCTGCAGAAGCGGTGAGGAATCTTGAGCGACATTGAGACAATTATGAATATGAAAACTCGGAAATATTGTGCTGATGACACAGGCATAGTGAATCTGAGTAAACGGATTAAAGTTTTCTTCAGTGTCTGGATACCGTAAGAAACGAATATGAGAAAACTTCTGATTCCGAAATTCATTCGCACTAAGAGTATGTAAAATAGGGTAGGAGGAGGCCTGTGTCTGTGTGATATATATGTATTTGTATTGTGTGACATTTCAATTGGTTTGTGAGGGCTTGTTGTGTTTTTCAGGACGATTCTTTTCTTGCGTGATTATGTTTGGATGCTCGTTGGTGGATGTGCAAAATTATCATAGAACACAGTAGGCAACAGATATGATAAAGAGGGATGGATGTGTATAATCAATATTTTGTTGATGGTGCCTGGATGGATTTGTGGTGATTAATTAGAAGTAGCATGATTATGGTGTTACATGTGTTCAAAACCATTAGAGTGGCTCACGAATAATTTATAAGAAACAACTGCATGTTATTCACACAGCATGTCGACCACCGGCACAGGTGCCCCGCTACCTGCGAGTCGACAAAACGCTTTCTCAGTCCCAGGGAGATTATGGAATATCGTGAATGAAAGACTATAGACTATAAATAAAATTTGCTGCCACTTCCTGACGGCAAATGTTGGGAAAGTTCCAGTGAGGTATGATGGGATATGTAGAGGAACAGAGGCAACGAGTGAGTGCGTGTAATTGCTATGTGTTGAGACGACGGCATGGCTGGTAAGTACGCTACATTCTGCCTACCGGCCCCCGAGTTTGCATCGGATCTCTGGTGGTGACTTGAGAGCTCCCGACTGCTGGTCGCGGTTTATCACGGGTGGGCAGTTCACTGACGCAGCAGCTTCAGCGCAGATACCAAGCAATTGCAATTTCCCTTTGTACCACTCCTACCTACGAACGGTAATGGATCATACATAGTTCTTGCCACAACAGTTTTTCGCGAGAGCCCAGTTTTCAAACGCCCAGGCTCTAGCAATCTCTCTTAGCCCTTAGATTAAGGGATTCTTGTCAGAAGTACTTGCCGTCTTCGCATTTCCTTCTTTTATTTGCTATTTCCGTATAAGTGTTTGTTTTCCTTTTATATTTTTCATTTCTGCTGAGCCCTTTTTATTTTTTATATTTTTTTTTGAATATACATATTTAATGTAACAATATAAGTGCTTTTCTCTCACACTGTGGATATTTGTGTTTTTCTCACTCGTTTTCTTCTGTCAGCAGCTGGAGTGGTCTTCTATGTGGACTCCCGTGTATGTCGTACTGTGCTGGAGAGCGAATAAGGTGGTTGGCGCTCTCCTCAGTTTTTTGGTAAAAATGTCTTGCTATTTTTTATACCTATCCCGAAGTCTAGGGATCCCCGCTGTCTCGTGAAGGATGTCTGTCGGGAATCTCACTGGCAGGTGGAGTGCTCTCTTCGGCGCCTTGTTTTGCATTCTCTGCAGCTTCTCAATATGCGTTATTGCGGCATATCCCCATACAGGGGATGCATATTCCATGATCGGGCGCACCAGCGCTTGATATAAATGGAGGCCGCATCTGGGTGGTAGTATGCTATTGTAATTCAATACTGGATACAGTTGCCCCAGTCGTTGATGAACTCTGCGTCTGACGTCTTCGATACTTTGCCGTGACCACCAAGGGAATTCTCTCTCCGAAGAGCGTCAGCATCGGTCGCGGTGGCTAAAGCCTCCGCGTCAACAAGATGCCCTGGCTCTTCGATGCGTTGATCTTAATTCTCCACTTGGTGGGCCACTGCTCGATGTCTTTCAGCAATGCTCGGAGGCAGCGTCCCACGAAGATCCAGCAGCGGAACGTAGTGAAGATCACCGTGTCGTCGGTGTATAATGCCAGCTTGGTTTCTGGTCGCATCAGAATATCAGCTGTGTGCAGCGTGTAGAGCAATGGACCCAGCATACTGCCTTGAGGTAATCGGCGCGGATGGGTCTTGTTGTTGATCTGGCGTCGTCTATTTTCACCATGAAGGTTCTTTGCTGGAGCTAGCTCTTCAATATCCGGAGATACATTCCTGGAACTCCATGTGTGGCCATTTTAAACGCCCATTAATGCCTGTGAGATATTCCATACCATTAACCGAGCTAGACAGAAGCTGAATTGCTAAGAGACTTTCCTGTATATAATGATTAATTTCAAACACGTATGTCATTTCTTTTGTTGGAATAAATAAAGTTAATTTCCTTTGATTTGTTAAAAGAAAATAAAGATACCAATATTTGTTTGTAAATCGATGGGTTTTTCAATCTCGAGAATGATAAAAATTCAAGTTACATTTCATTCGTGCCCAGAAGGTGTGGCTAAGACGAAATTGTTTACATACTCACCAATTAATGAATTATCAGCACTTCATAAATGGAGATTATATTTCATTGTCGCCCAACTATTCGAGCATTGCTGATATTAATCATATTACTATATTACCTTAGCTACCCAAAAATGTTATATTTCAGGATCCAGTGTTGGATTGGAAGAAAAGAGATAGGCCATAAGAGCGATGGGTGCGTATAAGCAATATTTTGGCTCAACAGTGTAATGTACACGCCAGTGGTACAAGGAAATGTACACTAATTATAACGATCTTTATCGTAAATTAAATTAATATTTAGGTTAAGTGATAAAATGTGAATATGTGAACACCTCGCATTCCAGGGAACAACACTGGCTGTATCTGGGTTTCAGAGGGAGAGATCAAAGGAACGCAAAGGGAGTGTAAAGGGAAGGTATTCAAAGTTTTTAAGTGAAGGCATTTTCTATGGCCTTGTATGTGTGAGATAGGACAGGCGGACGAGTCGAATGTTCACAAGGGTTCCCAAAATTACGAGAAAGGACAGCATACGAAAAATGATGTGTATATTTGAGAGTGGGAGAGATGTTCAGCGAATAGAATAGTTTCTATGACCATTCATATATGTTTTATTTTTTTAATTTTGTTCTACGACGATCGGATTCACCTAGATTTCTCACGGCTACAAGAAAACTTACAACCCAATTTTTTCTTGGATGGGGGGGAGCGATGACTACGGTCTATCTTGTTCGGCATGGGCAGCGAACAACATTTATTTTCAACACGATGGGCGATCAAGACTTCTACAACGAAACGCTCGACAAATGACAGAATCTCAAGTGGATTTAAATTACAAATTTCTGTATAATCTGAAGTTTTAGTAAACAATGTTTCATGCTAAGTTAAGAAGTGAAATCAAGTTTAACGGTGCTGTGAAAGTGATTTTATGGATACGACTGGTTAGATAAATAGTGTTAGCTTCAATGAGAACAGTAGTTAATTTGTAACCCTTTAGCGCATCCTTATGTGCGAGATATTATCACCGGAAGTAAACAGGGGCGGAGCAGTCAACTGCAGACAAAACACGCGCTAGGTGTGAATACGCCTGTAGATGTAACACAATTTTTTGTCTGTGCTGATACATGTCTGCCACATGCAGTGTCTGCTGATGGAAACGAAGCTTAATAGCTAACTTAATGCACAAGGAAAACGATAGCATGACAAAATTCATGTACAAACACAGATACTACCTAAAAGGAAGTTAGCGCCAGGCGACCACGTCAGGGGGTTAAAAATAGGTAGAAATGGAGCCACGTAGTTTACGGACGCTCCGTTATGAAGTAAAATCACAACTGTTGGCCTTGCAAGGATATCAAAAACAGAAAAGTCTTGGCTAGAAAAAGATCCTTCTAATTAATAAGATAATTCTGGTTAGCAATTCTGTTAAATGGCAAAATGTTCTTCTACTGCCTGCACTACGACCACATGTCCGCACGTCGGGGCGTGCCCTGTAATTCCAAACAGTCGAACGACCGGATGTACTTTCTTCGTACGTGGCATACTTTCGACCTGTGAAAGAGTAGTCGAATGAACTCTTGCGCTCACGGGACCAGATGTTACCCGCGTCGCATCCACTAAACGCATTTTTTTTTTTACTTATGGCTTTATGCCTCGTCGACGTCGTGGTCATTAGATACGGGATGGGATTAGGGACAAGGAATAGGAAGGAATTCAGCCATGGCCTTTTGAAGGAAGCATCCCGGCATTCGCATGGAGGGATTTGGGAAGCAAATTCTGTTTTGATGAACACAGCTAAATTTAACGTAATTCCTGCGAATAATTCGATAACGCTCGTTCTCTGAAATCACGATAAACATTTCGATCGCGAAATGTAATTTACCTTTAAGTGGATACTAATTTATGGACATTTTTATCTAAATTTCTCGTTTTTTCGACATCACACCGAGATGAAACTTTTTTAAAACATTACAAATTTCTGTCATTTAAAATCAAATGCTATTATTTAAAAAAATATTAGTTTAATACTCCCAGAATCTAATAGGAGAAAGTTTACTCACATCACGAAAAATATCAATAAAAATTATAATCGTTATTCGTATTTCCGTATAAACTTTCCTACGATCACCATCGCCGTTATCCCGTCAATTTTGACGGGCGTTAAAACTATTATCTTAAGTATATAGACATTTTCCCGGTTACAGTTTTATTATATGTATAGAATAATGAGAATAAACACTCGTTTGTCCCCCGAAGCCATCTAATACAGGAGTACTGATCAAGATTTAAATCTCAAGGAAGGAAATAGTGTGGCCATAACTGCCAGAAAAGATTTAAAAAAAATACTAATATCAAAGATCATGGCTTCTTCAAAAAGAAAACTTTGAAACGCATCCTGGTTTCCAAGAAAAACCAAAGGAAGGAAAAACACCGAAAGTGTATTGCGGGAATAGTGAGCAAACGTTAAAGCCAGAGGTAGAAGAAAATGTGGTACTCAGATGATTTGAATGAGATAAAATAATTATAATAAGGGGAATCGGTTGTACCTATAACCAGGCGGCATGGCTAACCAGAAGATACAAGAGTTAAAATAACAGAAACAATAACTGGAACTCGTGGGTGTGAAATAGTTTCCGGGTGTCCAAAGATTTTGGAGCACCGTTTCCAAAAAAGACTTAAGTGGTGTGACATCAGAGCGTCGCGTTGACAAGTAAGCATGGCACATTTTGAGGTATGTAATCTCATAAAGGAGGACGGATGTGACGTCATATTTTCCGCGAAAATAATGGAAGCCACAGCGCCTCTAATTTGACGGGAAGGAATTCGACCATGACCTTTTTTGAAAGAAGCATCCCGTCATTCACCTGGAGTGATTTGGGAAAAACATGGAAAACCCAAATCTGGATGCCTGAACGGGGATCCGAGCCGCCGTCCTCCCGAATGCGAGGCCAGAACGTTACTGCACACCCACCACGCTCGGTTTGTACTTGTCTCAAGAGCGGCCTTCCATCGCTACTATTTTTCTCAATATCACTGTGAAAGCAGAATGTCGTAACAATGTTATCAGCAAATATTCCCGAAATTTCATTTCTCCTAGTTTGCCAACAGCCTTGTCGTCGAGGTTAAGGCGTTTCAGAAATCCATCATATTTAAAATTACTGTACGTATTTTCGTAGATTCAAGGGTGATTATGAAGACTGGTGGTAGAAACAGATCTTAAACAGCCGATGAAACAATGAATATTCCGTATTATTAAAAACGGATTCCATAATAATTTTCACCGAGTATTTAAGATCCGTCGTTTGCAGGGACGTTATAGTCTGGAGCATAATTATTATTATTTTGTAAGTAACTGGATATGAAATCAGTCATAGTTAATAAACTTCTATTGTGAAAATCAAATCACCGAGAAGGAAAGGTGTGAAGCACTCCAAAATCGGTGATTATCATTGGAGAGAGATGGCGTGCACTTAGGCCCTGGAGCGACCTTTTTTGAACTACCAGACAGATCAGTGTTACGCCACGTTTAGTTGACGCAGCGCCGTAAAACGAAGTAAAGACCTGCAATCACTGTCGTTGTCAAAGGACCCAATATAAGCACGTGGTAGAATGATTGGTCTCTGGGAAATTGGTTTGTCGCACTGTGACATTGCGGCTAGTACACGGCACGCTGCTACGACGGTGATTCGTGTGTTGAACCAAAGGATATAATACGGTCGTACTCAGCAATTAGCGAATACTGGATCACGCAATGTGGCCACAGCGTGGAATGACTGCCATGTTTCCCGCATGGCCTTAACTGACAGAACAGCTTAGTCTACAGTGTTGGCTCGACGTTGGATCTCTGCAACCGTTGTGGACATGTCTGCATCGACGGTTCTACGCTGTCTGCTGAAGTTTGAATTGATTGCACGCATGCCATTGCGTTGGCTTCCATTGACTAGTAACCATCATCGCCCCAGACTGTAATGGGCACGTGAACCCCGTCACTTGCGTGCTGAGTAGCAAAACTTAGTGCTTTCGGACGAGTTCCCCTTCAACATGTCCTACGGTGATGGCCGGGTACGTGTTATGCGCTACTGTGATCAACGCAATCAGGCAGATTGCATTGTTGAGTGACACAGCGGACAAATGCCAAATGTGATAGTTTGCGGTGCCGTTGGCAGTAACATGCGATCTCCAGCGTATTGAGGACAATCTGAATAGCAACCACTACGTAAGGAAGTTTATAGAGCCAGAGGCATTGACCTTAGTATAGTCAGCTCCACATTGCAAATTTCAGCAGGACAATGCCCGTTAACATGTGGAGATGAACAAACATGCTTTCTTCCAAGAATAAAGGGTACCACTGCTTTCCAGGCCTCCACGTTCTCCTGACATGTCGACCATTGAACATATGTCGGATATGGTCGGTCAGCAGTTTTTTTTAGTTCTGGTACTCCTGCAGCCACTGTCGATGCTTTGTGAACGCGCCTACAAACTAGGTTGCAGTGTATTCCCTAGCAGCACATCTAGGCTCCCTTTGATTTCATCCCATGACATCTTGAGGTTCTGATAGCGACACGTGGTGGCTGCACACCGTACTGAATTCTCACGGTCAAAGTGTACAGTCCTTTAATTCTAATCATTTGTGTAATGCCAAGTCCCTAATCTGTGGAATAAATTGCACTGTAATCACGTATGTCTACATCTACATCTACATATATACTCTGCAATTCACAAATTCACAAAATTGTGGGTGGCAGAGGGTGCTCAGCACCAAAGTTAATGTCGTTCTTGGTGCTGCAATTTTCACAAAGAGTTGTGTATAAATAAACCAAAATTCACGTGGATTGATTTTGGATAGCCACAGAAAACAGAAACTGGTTATAGCGGAATGTAAGTCCACTCGTCCAGTAGGCTACCAGCAAGATGATATGGAATTGTGTTGAACGCATTAGAAGTTTAACACCAAACTGTATACTGGAAGATAGCAAATTGTGTTTTATTTCAGTCAATTTTCATAAATGAGAGCTTATTCTGAAAGAGATGTAACAGATCATATAGCTCCCTTTACGAAAAAAAAGTCGTTCCAAGAGCCCTGCAATATTGAAAATCAGCAAAAAATTCCACTTACATTAAAAAAAACTTAACTTGTGTAAGAAGGTAATATGCTTTTTAATTTGATCGGGCAGTAACACTAGGGTCTGACATGGGTTCGAATACCCATTCGGTCATCCAGATTTCGGTTTTCTTTGGTCTCCCGAAATGACGGGCTGCTACCTTCAAGAGGCCATGGCCGAACCTCTTCCCGTTCCTCTCGCGGCTCTAATGACCTCGATATCTACCAGCAATATAGGCTGAAGGAAAAATTCTGGAGATTTGCTTCAATACTAGGTTTCTATGTAATGTACGCATGAAATTACAGAGACTCTACCACAAACATAGATATACCCAACACAGGCGGACGTTATCTCACAAAACGTCGAGACTCAACCATATGGACACTACACAAACATATACAATCTTTTACCAGCCAACAAGTACTCTAATAATTTCCTTCCCCATCACTAACACATTGTAGTAGTATACGTCAAGCAATTCTCAACAACTTATGGCAACTTTTCAGTTCTTGAGAATTGTTACAAAATTCGAGGGAAGTGGAAGATAACACATTCGTGGATTCAGTGAACAATGTCCGTGTAGGAGAACTTCCACGGACCAACTAAGAATTTTCTTGACAGACGGAGGGTGCCATTAATCTTCCCTACAGTTAAAAATGTGGACTCCCATAATTTCAAAAATTCTTCGGATTTGATTTTATCAAGTGTTGACGGTTTTATTTAGTAGCAAAGTACAGTACAAGAAATTGTTTCCCCAAACTCTACATACTCACAGAAGTAGGTTTCAATCGTTCCAGTATATACTGTGTAGGGCATAACTCCGCTATTTGGAATCGCAGAAAGTCGAAGAATATGTCTTTTTGAAGAAGTTTCATGGTGATTTCACAAGCTGTAATTACGATCAATGTGTTTCAAAAATCGGCACATCAAATTCGATTTTTACGGTTACGTCCTTAAGAGGGTTTGAATAAAAAAATATATACTATTAAATAGTCCATATCTCATTTCCTATCCAATAATATATCCTATATTACTATCGATCGTTCCTAACTTGACATGGAAACAAAAATTTCGAATTTCACTTTGAAATTACGTCGGTTGCTGGTCAAGTATCAGACACCTTAGGAGGTTCTCTCAACATATATTTTTTTCCGACAAAAATTTGTATCCTTCTTTCGAAGCACCAGATTATCGACATAAATCGGTATGAGTCCAGCCTGGGCCGATCTACAGCTCACCTGCGTCGCCTAATAACAATGGGTCAACAATAAAAATTATAAACCCAATAAATCTGACGGGGGATCACCGGAGGGTTGCTCAATTGGCTTTAGGTTCGAGGCAAGTGTCCCGCGTAGCCTAATTAGTACATAAATGGCTTTTGGCAGGAATTAAATATTAATGACCCCATAAGTCTGATATGGTACGGCGTAGCTTTACCTAATGAACACAAAAATGCTATAAATACTTATGACTCCATACATCAATGTTTATCTCATTGTCCATCAACCCTTGTTGTCCTTCTACTCGTAAGACCAGGTTTTTTTTTTAAGATATGCTATCTTTGCGGCTTAATCACCACTTATTTCAAAGCATTCTCAATAGTACTTCTGTTGTTCGGAGAACGGTCTCTCGTCTAGAGGCAACAGGCAGCCAAATGGCATTTGTTAATTCTTCCTCAAGTGTGACGCAATCATTTCAATCAAGGACTGTAATTTTAAGTCCTAAAAAAACACTGGCGAAATAAAAAGTGAAACATCCAGACAGGAATGGTAGAATTTTAGGAAACTTTTGTAGATATATCCAGGGTCATACCCAGAAGAAATTATAAATTGAAACGGATCAGGCTAAGTTTATTACCTTTAGATACAGTTGTCAGAAGTGCGCCCACCTTGAGCACTTATAAATTGTAGATCCATGGTGGTATTAAGGCAAAAATTATTCGGATGCCTTCTTAGGGTACGTCTCTCTGCATGCCTTGTGCAGTCAGGCTATTGTATAGTTTGTGCTGGGTGACCATGTGATCTAATGTGTCTAGTCCTGGCATCACAGACATGGGCTATTGGGTATAAATCTGGGGACCATGCTATCCAAATAATGACTGTAACCCCTTGCAAGGTTTGTATTGTGATAGACACAGTATAAGGTCGGACATTATATTGTTTGAAGTTGCGATTTGGATGGTGGACATGAAGAGTATCACAATAGGGTGCAGCACCCCATCCACATAGTAGTGGACTGTCATTGTGCCTTCAACAACAACCAACCCAGTCCTGCTGTCGAAACTGATGACACCAGTGGCTGGACGTGTGACGTTCTGAAATCACAGAGGATAAGCAGTTTCTCCACTACGTACATGTTGTCATTTTCACTTTGCCACAGACAGAATCGAGACTTGTACGCCATTCACGTGTCCATTTGCGTTTTGCATTATACCAGGTTAGACGATGCTGGCAATGAAATAAATCAGGTTAATGGAACACATTGTATAGAGGTCGGAGAGTGTAACCCAGCTTCAAGTAATTGGTTTACAATCATCCAGGAGGGGGGGGGGGACTGTCTCTGTAAACATGCCTTGGATCTGGCCTGCAATTACCCGTCTGCTAGCAAAAGCCACCAACACAATTTCCCGGTTTTCACGTGCTGTTGTCCTGAATTGATCTGCGCTTGCTCTAGGAGTACTAGAGCCTTCTTTCATCCACTATGTAACAAGTCTATAAACTGGCATTGCACTACAGCTAATCCTTCGGGATATTTCGCGATATGAGGCACCCATTTCATGCATGCCAATTCTCCGACCTCTCTCACAGACATTTTGGTGTACTGGGTCGTTAGGGGAGCAAGGACCTTGTTGTAACAGGGGTAAGTAGTAACAGGCTCTTTTCACTAGGATCTTAAACTTTATTAGCGTATTTCTTTGACTCGATTTGACCTATAAACCGCGCCGCATCATGTTGACATAGCCAGTGTCTCGCCGGCCGGCGCAGTGAGCGGAAGTGTGCAGGCGCTTCACTTTTGCCAGGTAATATAAAATTGTACTGTCGTAAAATTTTGGTTTGCGTTATTATTATCGACTAATTCCAAACTTTCTATATCTTATTTACATTCAAATTTATCTATCTCTGATAATGTGTAACAGTTTTTCAGATTGCTAAATTGTTTAAATAGTTATCTTGATATATGTCAAAAATCATACCATGGGGTTAGTTGTAACAAAATCCTGGGGCTTGTTGTAACGTGTTACAACATGCCCCACGTTATGATGTAGATACCTACTCATTTTTTTCCTTTCTTCTAGAATGAGGGTGTATAAAAGAAAGTCAGAGCGGGCAACACAAAGCCAAGAAGTGTGCGAGTTAGCGGCAGCTGAAGTTTTAGAAAAAAAATGCAGTATTCGGAAAGCTAGTCAGACTTTCGGATTATGTCACGTCTCTCTTTATAGACACATAAAGAAAAAGAAGAATAATGAATGTTTAAGAGTTGGTTATGTTAAGCCTAGACAAGTATTTACTGCAGAAGAAGAGGGTAAGATGGCTTCCTACCTACTCAAGTGCGCCGAAATATATTTTGGACTATTTCCTATAGAAGTAAGGAAACTAGCTTACCAATGAAGTGTGCAGTTTAATGCTAAAAACATTCCTCCTTCTTGGCATCAAAATAACATGGCTGGTACTGACTGGTTCCAAAATTTTATGCGCAGAAATCCAGTTATTTTTAAGGACACCAGAAGCGACGTCTTTAAGTCGAGCGACGCCGTTCAATAGGACTAACGTTAATTCATTCTTTGAAATATATCAACGACTTCTCCAAAAATATCAGTTTAATGCTTCTCGAATATGGAACATTGATGAAACAGGGGTCACAACGGTTCATAAACCTAAGAAAAAAGTAGCTGCTCGTGGCCAAAAGCAAATTGGAGCTATCACATCGGCTGAGAGGGGAACTCTTGTAACACTTGCTTGTGCCTCTAACGCTGCGGGTAGGCCTAATTTTATCCCACCGATGTTCGTTTTTCCCAGGCTCAAATATTCTGAAATGTTTATTCGTGGTGGACCTCCAGATTGCATAGGAGCTGGTAATTCCTCTGGATGGATGACCGAAAAAGAATTTATAATTTTTATGGATCATTTTATCAAACACGCAAAACCCACCAAGGAAGAGCCAGTTCTATTGCTACTTGATAACCATAGCTCACACGTAAATATTGGAGTTGTTGAAAAAGCCAAAGAAAATAATGTCATCATGTTATCGTTTCCCCCGCATTGCTCCCACAATTTGCAACCTTTAGACGTAGGAGTGTACGGCCCTTTTAAAAATTACATTAATAGGGCACAGACAGCATGGATGTACAACAATCCGGGAAAAAACGATGACAATATATGACATCCCAGGTATTGTGAAAGAGTCGTTACCGCTTGCCTTAAACCCTGCTAATATTATGAGTGGATTTAAAGCTTCTGGTGTGTGGCCTTTGAATGCTGATATTTTCCAAGACTCCGACTTTGTGCCATCTTATGTTACTGATCGTCCAGATCCTACACAAGAGCCAGATGTCGTAAATGTCACAGAAAATTTATCATTGAATCTTGAAAATCCAGAACTATTAGATTCTGCCCCTGAATTAGATATCAGCACCACGGAAATTATAAGCCAAATCGAAACTGCGAACGAACCAACTCCGAGTTGCTCCAGTCTACAAAAAAGCTTTTTCGCCATTGAAGATTAGACCTCTACCAAAGGCGCCACCAAGAAAAACTAATACAAATAGCAGACGCAAAAGTAAATCTACTGTATTGACGGACACTCCTGAAATAGAAGCTTTACGAAAGGAATATGAGGAAAAGATACAGAAAAAAGATAATAAAATTAAAGGAAAAGGTAAAGGAAAGGGGAAGGGGAAAGGCAAATCAACAAAAAATAAAACCGGACCTCTACCAAAGGCGCCACCAAGAAAAACTAATACAAATAGCAGACGCAAAAGAAAATCTACAGTATTGACGGACACTCCTGAAATAGAAGCTTTACGAAAGGAATATGAGGAAAAGATACAGAAAAAAGATGATAAAATTAAAGGAAAAGGTAAAGGAAAGGGGAAGGGAAAAGGCAAATCAACAAAAAATAAAACCGGAGTGGACAGAGCTAAAAAAAAGATTTTATGTTCAGATTCAGAATATGAATAAGAAGAGTGGAATTGTCTGGTATGTGGTGACGCTTACACAGATTCAAATAAAGAAGATTTGGTCGAGTGTTTCATTTGTAAGATGTGGGCACATGTAGGATGTTTTACAGGAGACACTATATCTTTTATTTGTATTAATTGTAGCTCAGATGATGACTGAATTTAATTATAATGAAACCCACCAAATGTTGATTCTTATATAAGTGCAATACTTTGTTAGATAGATATTAAAAAGAGATAATTACGAAGCATACCTTAGATATAAATAATTTAATTACTTACTGTGATTAAAAAGTGCCATGATGATTATAAGTAGTGTTTAACTAAATAAAACTGTTAATTACTTAATTTTTAGATGTTGATTACTTAAAAAGTGTATTTAAGTTGATTTTTGATAAGAATTACATAACACCTACTTTAGAAAGATGTCAATTTTGTTAACAATAAACAAAGAATAAATGATTAGAGGTGTTATTGTTGTTGTTTTTTTGTCGTTACTTGCCCCAAGCACGAGGTAAGTTGTAACACCGCACTTCTTGTAGAAAATAATTGATTGTAAAATAATGACCAATAGTTACGGTATTATTTTTACTTGATTTGGTAGAGGAAGAGTTACAGCATCCATCCATCTTTATTTAGTAGAAATTTAATCAATGGATCTCAAGATATATTAGTTTTCTTACTCTTTAGTACTCTTTGCGTTGGCATACTTAGTCAACAAGAACTTGTGGAAAAAAAGTGTCAAGTTACTCCAAACTGTTCACCACTTATACGCTAAAAAAACATAATTTTCCATAGTAAATATCCGCGTAATTCTCATACTGTTACATGTAATTCTCTCATTTTTTAATCATTTAATACTCTTTATATGGGGATACTTAGGGCCTAGTTTCATCCATTTATTAAAACTCGTCTGGGTTTTTAACGTTTAATTTCCGTCAGTGTACTCAGCTCACAGTCGTAGTGAAACCACCGTTAAGTATGTCGTGTTGCTTATCATCTATTTTAGGTTTGATCACAGCTTCCATGCTTGATGGTGTGACCCATTATCATTAGCCTCAGTTCATCAAGTTGGCAGGATATGATTCTTTCTCACTATCTCACTATCCTTATCCCATTCAATTCGAACCTGGACTCCTCGGTTCCACACAAAAAAAAGTCTCATACAGTCAACACTTAAAATATGTTACTGTTGATTTTAGTTCTAAAGCCAAGGCAGATTTTACGGTAACGAAGCCTACATTTTATTAGTTTTCCACAAATTCGGTAATCCTGGAATCAACTCGATAGGAACTTCGAAACATTGAATGCATTCAAGAAACATCAAATCTAATGTCGAAGTTCAAAGAACTTTGTCTTAAATGATTGAGTGAAACGAGAGAACATCTTTCCAGTTGAATTCACATGGTTTCCTGATTAGCACCACACTGTCCATCGTAATCACAACTGTAAGTGGGATGTGTCTGTTTTTAAACAGACATCACGCAAAAATTACTGAACCGATTTGGAAAGTTATTTCACAGTTTTGAAGATTATGGTATAGCTTAAAATCTGTGATATTATGTCTCTACGGGACCTAGTAATGGCGCAAGACGACATAAATTATTCGTGACCTGAACTGATATGCGCCAAAGGTTCTTAATACAATCTCGGACAGAGATTATTCACACCACCTATGGTAAAATCCTACAAAATGTTGGCCCTGACTTAAAATCTACTCAAAGACTTTCGAACATTAATATTTGTTTATTAGGGACAATTTTCTGGCACGACTTGAAATTTTGCTAACGCTGGCCAGACATTGTATATTCCATCAAATAAATCGCGTATATCGTGCGACGTTACGAAACTGTGTCTGTGAATTGTAAGCACGAAATCATGAAATATGAGAATGAGGAATTTACAGTTGTAAATCGCGTGTCTATTTTATTTTGGAATACTATCCGTAATTTGTTGCATTTCGATATAATGCTCACAGTTTTAAAGTTTCGGATTTGGCTTCAAAAATGCTCCGGTAATTACTTACGTTTGTTGAATTGTTAACAAAAAACCTACAATGAAATTTTTTTGTGTTTAACTTTCGGCCTGCAACTTACACTAATATTTGTCCTTCTCATACCCCAGGTCCGCACGGGCGAAGCTGCAGGCAAATATAACTTCAATATGTTGCTAGAAGGCAGAATATCTTCAAAATAACTAAGTTCACAACGAGAAAGTATACAGGATCCGTGAGGTACGGAAATCAGATCGTTTCCTCTATGAGCCACTAATGATTTAGCAGACCGTTCCAACTACACATTAAACATGATATTTTTGATCTACAGTTCTTATCTTGTATTAAAGAAATAACCAATAATCATTTCTCAAAATGTGAAGCTCCATTTTGAGTCTTATAAATGTAAGCTTTTCCATAAACTATTATATTCACCCCCCAATTTGAAACGTGTTCATTTCGCACAAGATACAAATGAAAATGAATAATATACTGCCTGAATTGGTTAGCTCTCTACGATGAAACTTTTGGATTTTCCAGTTGTTCACAATAGCAAAAACGTTTCTCACAAACTTAATTACCAATCATTGGAATTGTATCGTAAATACAAAGGGAAAAGTGGTTTTCTCAATGCTTTCGAATTTCCAGCCACTGAAAGTATAACTGGCAAGGGACACTGCGGGAAAAAAATGGAAAAACTATTTCCTTTAGACACGTATAATACAACTGTTTCCTGTAAATAAGAAGCTAATGCAACAACCGCTGTCGACATAACTCGCGCCATGAGATCAAATCAAAGATGAAATAATGATTTATCAGTGTTTATCGTAAATACATACAAACTTTAATAGCATGACGAGTACGGGCCTCGGATAGTCTCACATGTAGTGTGAAAGATTTGCCGCGCTTTCCTCATATTGAACTTGCTAGCGTTCTGATACAAAGTAGAACCCGAGACGGCTACTGAGCCAATAAGTATGCAAGCCTATTATCCCGAAACCTATCCATCTAAAGGAAGATTGGTGGAAGAATTGGGTTCGGATGCTAATCCGGCCATGCATATATCCGTTTGGATGGTGTATCAAGGCAAAAGGTTTAGAGACACAAATACAGGTCTTAAGTCTTTTTTATAACGTTGGCGCTAAACTGAAGGTGGTGTGGTTGGAAATAAGTTCATGCACTGTCTTGCAAATTGTTTTATGATCCTGAACCCACGTTATTAGATTCTGCTTTGAAGAAATGAGTTTTTCATCGCATTTGAATTCTTCAACAGACTGTTTTCGCTTCCACGTAACAAGTAGTAGCAAATTATTTGCACTTTCTTTTAAGATATGCATTTAAACCGAACGTATGGGCATTTATTAGGTTTAGATTGTATCACCTTCGCAACCAAATAAGTTAGACTTCAATACACTCCAAGTCAAAGCTTTTCTCTAGAGACTTGTTAAGCACTATCTGCAGCACTCCTGCGAAGTCTTGTTTGCCGATAAGTGTGGGGTCGATAATGGACTTCTGTTGCCAGGTTTATCGCTGCTACACGACTGTTTTCCAGGCGCCTGGAGAGATATGCGTAAGACTGTACATATGATTGTTCTATGTAAGGGATATCTCACGCTGTCACTATGACTAAAAATAATAATGCCATCAGGGAAGTGGTATAACGCCTAGTGGAAATATTGAGAGTTTTAGTTGTCCCACTTTTCCACGCCAGTGACTAACATTATCATTGTTTTATTTATCGAAATTGAAGATGGAATTGGATTTTCCGAAAAATTGCCAGCATTTTTTATATTTGTTTAACTGAATGTTCCGTTCGTGAGACTTGTATATGAAAACCTACATATTCCTTATGCTTTAGACGCTATTTGTTACATGCGTTGTCATGTGGTCGGAAACGACAGGTAGGGCGAATTGACGGTATTGCTAAGGTTTTCTCCAGCTGACACCTTCCGTCGAATAATATTCGCACGGATTTAAGAGTGGTGAAAATTTTCTACGCCGTTTGTAATGATCCAACATCTGATAGGTTATAAACCACCGATTGTTTCCTTTTTTTATCGTAGTGGCTGATATGGAGTTCGTTCTTCGTCCAGTGCAGTCTTTGTTCTTTCACTATGGCACTCCACTCCTTCGCAATGCTTTATGCTCTCTGACTGATTTCTGGCTGATTGACAAAGTTATAAAGCCACTGACAGATTTCCGGCAAAGACGTACTATGGAAGAAAGGTTATCCTAAACAGAGGGAGCTTGATTTGAAGAATAATTACAAAATCATTATGACACATACATTTTAATAGACTAGCAGCATTCCGAAAACCTTCAACAGAAAGAGTGGCCGTAAAGTTTATGAAGTTCGCTGGTACGTGTTGGCCCTTTAGGATTCCGGATTAGGAAGAGAAAGTATTAAAAATAGGAGCATTCACTGACACTTCGTTATTGAGAGGAAGACCATACCAAATTATGATCTCCATGTTCACGGATTCAGTTCTCTCTGATTCAACGGTCTCTGTCGAGCGTTGAGAAGAGATAGTGATGACGCAAGCAAGTTTTGCGTTGTAACTTCCTGGCCCTCGGTTTCATTTCAGTTTATCTTCATAGAAAAATTGTTTGTAGTCGGAGGTGAAAACATCTTTCTTTAGGCAAATAACGAGCGAAACAACAAATCCTGTTTATAACTTAACATTTTATTTAGGGATACAAAAAACTACCGCAACGATCATGCCGGCGTCAAAACGCGAGTTAGGCAGGTCGCAAGTTTGCCGAGCGTGGTGGTGTAACGGCTAGCGTTCTGGGCTCGCTTTCGGGAGGACGGCGGTTCGAATCCCCGTCCGGGCATCCAGATTTGGGTTTTCCATGGTTTCCCCAAATCACTCCAGGTGATTGCCGGGATGCTTCCTTCAAAAGGCCATGGCCGAATTCCTTCCCATTCCTTACCCCCCATCCTTTCCCGTCTCTAAAGACCTAGTTGTTATAGGAGACGTTAAGCAGTTAAAAAAAAAAAAAAAGAGACATAGTCCTGCTGATCAGCGGGAAAATGTTCGACAACCGTTCAGAAAGGAGAACAAATGACTACATCACTGTTTTTTCAGATTGGACGGAGTGGGGTAAAGAGGAGGAAGACCCAGGTTCGAGGACTGATCGACGGCCAGAGGGGCTTCTCAGCATCACAGGGCCAGCCATGAACGACGTAGGCGCCGCGAGCCATGCGACAGGATGCCATCAAATACAGTTGGGTCGAATGACTGATGTCGGTGACGGTGGATTCTAGATTGGTAGCCCAGCTCGCCTTTGCTGGCCGAACGGTGTGTGGAAGCACAAAAGTACCCTCAAATATCGACTGTCAGTACACTGTACAGCAGGTAGAAAATGTTAGTGTTGTCACATATGGTATGATAGAGAGCACTTGCGATTGCGAACCCTAGTAGCACAGTAAAAGAGTAATTCCTAGCAACAGTTGCCCACTTCTTAACTGCTAAACTTTTTATTTTGGTGTACAAGAGAAACTTCTACGATAAGTGTTTCGGAGTAAAAAAAACCCAGACTGTGGTATCATAGTGATCCTGTGGGCAGTACGCGTACATCAGAGGACGTTCTGTCGCCGTAACTCCTTCTCCGACACCGCTGATCCCGTCGATTCTCTTGTTTTACTTCGCCCTTTATGCCTCATCACGCCGAAGTCATTAGAGGCGGGAAAGACCAAGGGGTAAGGAAAGGGAAGGGAAGGAATTCCTCCCGGCATTCACGTGGAGTGATTTCGGAAACCATGGAAAATTGAATGGATGACCGGACGAGGATTGGAACGTGCGTCCTCCACCGAGACCGTTTCTTTCTCTCGCCCGATTTTCTTACTCAACCGGCTGAGCCGACATCTCTCCGAATTTCGAACGGCGTTCGCTTCAATTTCACTAGCGTCCCGCTTGTTCCGATTCCATTCCACTTTTTTAATTTTACATTTTCACATACAATGTATCACAATGTCAGATTACTCTTGTATAGCTCGCTGTTTTATATGTTGTACAGTTTAACATCCGTTTTGTGACGCGCCGTCTTCTTAAATTATTATAAGCCCAGTTTAACTCACGGAATCATGTTAAATATATTAGTGACAGAGGTTTTTACCCAAAGAAGTAGTTCAAGCAATTTAATTCTTTTATCCACAAGAATATTTGTAATTGCCATGTAGGTTCGCCTTAAAGAGAAGAAGGAAGCTCATCCCGCCTTAGTCTATTTGCCAACTGAATGTTGCTGAATATCCGAGACGTACAGTCAAGAAGTGGGCGACCCCACTAGGCTCGTCCGCCCAGACTGATGCAAACAGTTCGTTTCTATATCAGGAAATTCTCAGACCTTTTTTCGTAGCTTCATTACCTCGCAACAATTTTTCGAAATTTATCTTCATCGATCATCAAATGGTCTTAAATTATGTGCCGTACTGTATTTCATACGAAATATCATTTTGCCCTGGGTAAGTTATCTATGGCTACTCTGAGTAAACTGAATCGCCGTTTCAAATCGCGTTTTTTCCCCCTGGTCGTGAGAGGGGTGGCAGAGATGCCACGTATTATACGTGATCCTTTCCACACCGCTGTCATCCGTTTACTAGTCTGCGATTACTATCAGTTACAAACTGAACACCTTTCACATCGCACGTATTTCTGGGATGCCACCCCGTACCGAAATTGAAAACGTATTCACGTCAAAAAATTTGGGTGCAGGTCGGAGCTACTGCCGCAAAGACTAACGTCTGTTTTTAGCCAAAAAGCCGGTGAAACAACAAACATTGTTCATAACTTTGTTTGCGTACACCAGAGAAACTGCTAATCAGAACTTAACTGCTACAACATGTTTCGGGGTAATTTTACAGAAGTAAAAAAGCTCAAACTTATCCACTATGGTATCACTGTATTCCTCAGGGCAGTCCTTGTTCATCGGAGGAAGTTCTGTTGCCGCAAATCCCTTTCCTGCATCGATTTGTTTTCCACTGGTTCTATTTGTACTATGACCTTTTCTAATTGAAAGTGCTATTGTTATGGATTGTTATTGTTTATCGATCTGAAAATGGCGTTAAATTTTCCGCAGGAGTGTATTTGCTACGAAACTCAAGTATCACGACAAACGAGCGAGACATGCTCTCTGAGGCCACTCGGGCGAGCACCTATTCGTTGTTTAGTTACGTGACTAAATCGTTTCCATTTCACGAATTTTGTTGTGGGGGGGGGGGGGGGGTGAGACAACATAATAGCTAATATAGTTCTACTCAAGCTTTCTGTGTCGAACGCAGTTCATCCCGTTGTGTAGTTTTTGAGTAACTAGTTGTTTTTTTTTCAGAATGAACAAGTTTCATGTCACTCGTAATTCTGGGAAGTTACCCTGTACCGATCGGAGAAGAAATGTTCACAGCAAAATAGGTTTGGTGCAGGGCCGCCGGCTTTTAGAAAACCTCGTGGGTGCTCATGCTTCTTTGATGATTTTTTTTTTTAATTGACGAAGCGTGCAAACTGATTTTGACTGGACCTTCACTGACTGGTTGCAGATATGACATCTGACAGGGAGTAATATAGGCCACTTTTTATCAAAAAATAAAATAAACTTGACAAATACAAAGTCGCGGGAACCAGAAAGTCTTGCATAATCGTGAAAAAATCTCATCTAAATGCGTCCAGTAGATTTCATGTTAAGTGAACAGATAGGCAGAGTAGGACAAAGATTTTGCATTTTCTAAATTTATTCCATGCCAAAAACCTACTAAATTTCATTAAAATTGGTTCAGTCGCTTTGACGTGATTGAGGAACACTTACAGATTTTCGAATTATAATATCAGTTGAAGGATACTAAGGATTTTTGTACTGCTAGAAGAATTCAGAATTTTGCTATTGCATTTGATTTCTGTTCGCAAGGATCGCTATCGGGAACGCAGTGGCGGGTACAGCCAGAAGTTAATATGGAGGTATGGAGAAGAAGGGGGAAAAAAGAGGGTAAAAAAGAGGTTAAAAATGCTGGATTGAACAATAATGAATGGATACCTATAATAATCATAAAAACACAAAAATGAAACCATTTTACACTGTGTGACACAATTTTTACTAGCAGGAGATATTTATTAGTATCTACTTAATGTACAAAATTATACTACGAATTGTAAGACCAACAAATCAAAATAAATAAAACTTTCTAAGAAGGAAAATTTTATAATTTATATAATAATATAATTTGTTGCCAATTCAAACGGATACTATCGAACAACAGCTGTATATATCTGCGATTTCTTGAAGGCCCGAATTATCCGCTTTTTCTCGGTTTACCTGCACTACAATGTGATCATTCAATCTTTGCTTAGTACTCCCTAAATAAGTTTTTATTCTTAGTAATGCTGCTGGAACCAAGAGTTTAACTCGGGAAAATACTGTGATTGCGGCTTCAAAAATCGAATGCATTATGAATGTTTTCCTCGTGGCTCCTTTTGGTTAGGCTTCCGGTTATTAAGAGACGAAGAATTGAAATCATTTTTACGAAGGTGGTTCTAGCTGTTTTTATACCTTCAAGTTTATACATATTTATATATATATAAGATGAAGTGTGAACGTGACTTTTTAAACCTTTCTAAAACAGAGTGTTTGCCGTAATAGACTCATCATTTCTTGATGATTTTATCAACGCAGAAACGCTACGAGACATGATTACATTACAGATTTGGCAAGACACTTTATCTCTAACGCCATCATATAATAGCCATCGAAAAATTGTTTGCCACTTACTGTACTTTGAAAATTTCAGCTTCTCTTCAATTGAATTTTCAGAAATAATATTTTCCTGGTTGGATTTGTTGAACTGTACTTGGCTGAGAAATGCTAGAAGTGGAGGGTTCGTCAGGTTTTGGTAATTTACGATTTTTAAAGACGAATTTATCGGTCGAAATTAATAATTTTCCGAAGTAAACTCGATAAAAAAAAACGCGCGGTGGGCTCTGAAAGCACGTGCTTTATTTACCAGCTCGAATGCTTGGCTTGGTTGTGTGCGTGCTCTTCACAAATCACACCTACACTTACCGCACACTAGATGGTTTTATTTACTTTCTCCTTGGGCATGACGCGCATTCGCGCACGCTCGCATGGTAAGCAAGCGCGATCTCGTTCAGACGTATTGCCTTGCAAGCGGGGTAACACAGGTATCAATCAAAGCCGCACACACCATTGCTCTCTCGTGGGTGCTAGAGCCCCCGAGCACCCATAGAGTCGGCGCCCTTGTTGTGGTGTTACTATCCACTGACGGTAACAAGGTTCAGTCTCGACAAAAGCGTGGTATGGAATTAGCGTATCCCCATGTGGATAGAATATTAATACCGAAAACGAAGAGTCACTATCCAGAGATACTAGGATTACTGTTATCTTGCCTATATATTCGTAGGAACCAATTTCTTTTAACTGCATGGGAACGAAATGAGTTTAGTTAGCTATCTGTCCGTGAACCATGCGAAATTGGATCATCTCACTATAGTTAAATACCTGTAACCAGATGGGCCATTAGATTTGAATTCACGGCAGTGGGATCTACCAATGATAACGACCCTTTAGGTAACTACTGAGTTAATCACAAGTTGGTATGTCACGAATAAGCGATTTGTTCGATCTATTATGTTTTACTTCCACAATAGAGGCTCCCAGCACAGAATCAGTCCGCCATCCGCCTAAACGGATTTAAGGAAAGCGCTGTTTAAAAGCAAAGAGTTACGAATTCCTCCTCAGCTGTGACACGGTAGTATTTTATTATTACATTATATGTCGAGAAATTAAAGTTCTTAGCTCCATAATACATTGGGGTAAGCGAGGAGAAGCACGATTAATGTGGCATGCATCTCACCTGCAGATATGAACTGTGGCTTCCAGATAGGAGAGGGTGCAGCCGTCTGCAGCAGTACAGCCACAACCGCCACAATTACCGACATTCTGACGGCTGTCGGCCTGAAAAATACAGTTTTTCTAGTTACCAAAAAATCACATGTGTTAATAAAATATTTGCATTTTCATTAGTTTTCTGTAACCCAGAAAGTAAAGCGTTAATTCTTAATTTCTTTTGCTAGGTGACATGAAATCAGCTGCAACGCGACGTCAGTGTGTGATTGTGTTGTACAATGCAGCAAGGAGATGTTATATCCTGCACCAGCTCACCCAGTTTTCAGGCAAAATTCCTACTAATGCACAAAAAAGGAATTATCATTAACTCGTTGCGTGCTTAATACAGAAAAATCTCTTACAAATAACGAAGTTAGCAAGTGGTGACAACATTCAATACGCATTCACTAGTTTGATGCGAGTCAGAGTCCAGAAGTGTAAACGATAGATCTAGGTTATGTATTCTGGTTGCAAATTCAAATGGATTCGGAAACTGCGTCCTAGAGCACAAATTTGCTCCAACCATAAAAATAGCTTTCACCTACGTAACTGATCACCGGTCCGATGCAACTGTTTAACAAACATTATTACGAGTGGTTTTTAATTTGCAAGTGATTCATTTGGTTAATACAGCAATACGTTCACTATTTCAAATGCTCGGTTCACAATGTCCATCTTTGTACATAGATTATTTCTGAGTATTACAGGTCATACATTGTAGGCATAAAGATTAGGATCAAGCCAGTTGTCAACAAACGCTTCTACAACATTTCCTGAATTCTCGAAATTCTGGCTATCGGAACCACCATTACTCTTTTTCTTATTCATACTACGCCATTTCCTTGGAAATCACTTCGATTTGCTGCACTATCCAAGATTCGATCCGTTAATTTTCGAATGAATTTGTTTACTTAAAATCTGCTCTAGTAATTTAGATTTTTTTTTTCAAAAATCGTATTTGCATTTACTTTTATCGGTAGACAGTAATCATTTGAGAATGCATTTCTGGTATTATTGATGATCAGCTGAACAGAGCAAAGAGGAATATGATAGTCTTCGTCAACCAATTTGTATTGAGTGCTACTCACAATTGCCAATTTCGCAACAAATGAGCATCTTTTCCAGCTACGTACGATGTATAACGCCACATTTTGAGATGTTATTCCCCATCGTTCTCAAAAAATTTACGTACAAAGCCCGTCAATATACTCAGCTTCTCCACCTTCTGCCCATGTCAAAGGTCATTTAGGATCAAAGTGACATTTTGTTGAATATATCGCACAAATTAAAAAACATGAGAATTTTTGAAAGCTTACTCCAATGTCAGTTTTATAACATATGAGAAGTTGGGAACAATTCAAAGGCCTTTATACCATGCTTAGATCTGCTTTTTTAAAAAATAACAATAATAATCCGTAGGAATCGGAGCAAAATTTTCGTTAAAGGTAAAAGTGGAATTACAAAAATTAACGAATAATGTGCTTGCTGATTAAACACAATTTCAACAGTATATTTTACGGTTTATGAATTGCCCTCAAAAATATGGTTTTGACTTTTTCCGGTCTCCTTTGGTTATTTTAGTTCAAACTTTTAATTTTCGTCTCTTCTTCAGGTCATACCCCTTCTATGAATACAATATCAAAGGATCCTCTGGAGTACTTTCAGTGTAATATCTCGCAGAGGAATGTGAATTTTCCAACGTTTCCTCCAATGTTGTTTTTAGAAGAAGGCGCCAGTTCTATAAAATATGAGTCGTTTTCGCAGTAATTTGGGATCTATTGAAAGACTTTTGTACCATATTAGGTCTTGTCCACACTTGTATACATAGTCGAGCGATTCTTGTATCTAGACAATGTCTATAAGAAATCGAGGGATTGTATATAGACAATCTAAAGACAAATTCATATCTATAGACATGTTTTTAGAACAAAATCGCAGAACTTTGGTCTCCCGTTCGAAATTGGAGACATGAGACAATTGTTAGACAATGTTGCGCAATATTTCGTAGTGTCGACGTTTTGGTAGACTTTGTCGTCAGTTATTCTCGGTGAGCTCTGGAGAAGGCTTGGTCGATTTTCTTAATTTTTGTTTTTTACTGTCAAGATGTCGCCTACAGAGAAAGTGTTATCATTAACAGAAGATTTTCGCTCGACATCTTGTTTGTGGGAAATGACTAATCCCAAATAAAAAAAATCGAACCAAGAAGAAAATAGTTGTTAAAGATCTGTCGAAAAAATATGCAGTGTCCGTAGGCGATGTAGGAAAGAATTCAAAAATTTGAAAACAGCTTTTCATCGGGAGCATAAAAAATAAATCAGGTGAAGAAGAATGGAGCATCTCTTGTAAAGAATGCTTGGTTCGCATAGGAACCCTTATTTCTACAGCAAGGTTTAGAATCAAGGGGTATCAAAAGCACAGACTGCGGTAAAGACGAAAACAGCGAATCAGGAAGTACAGAATACATTATAAGTACATTAAAAATCTGTTTCATTTAATTTTTATACATGGATATGGAAAAGAAATACAGATGATTTTATTAATAATAACAACCTACTAACAGAAAATATTATTATGTGGTGTTAGTAAAAAAATTCACGTCTCCACCAACTGTGGTGATTTATTCTTGGTTATTTATGTATGTAGTTACCACTTTTCACCTTTATCTCATATTTTATATAGCTAGCATCTACATATGAACAGATGCATAAGTCATTAATTGTTCTGGTAAAACTTTTATTTATTCAGTTAATGGTTTAACAACTTCCACCAACACCAATTGAAAATACGACCGTTAATCTTTAAATCGGACTTCTCATATTAATATTTCTCAATTCACATATTCAACTTGCGAACTTAATATAACGCCTCTACCATATAAGCTTTAAACATGTCGCTCCTGACAACCAACGTCTCAAAACAAAAGGAACACGAATGTAACCCAATCTCAAGGAGTATGCATATTAATATACTTGCATACTATATATTAGTCCATAATATAACCATATGATCATCACACAACGCTTCTTTTTTCGCTTATTTTCATTGTCCATGACAAGAAGTTCCCAAGCAGCGATGACAACAAAGTCAGCCATATTTAGCAACTAACGAGCAACAAGGCTTTCAAGTGTGTACAGGCGACAAAGTCTCTAGACTGTCTATATACGTATCTATAGACAGTTCCTAACATGTCTATAGACGATCGCTCAACTTTGTATACAAATGTGTACTGTAATTTCACTTATCAAGTAGCAGAATTCACATACTTCTTCTATCGCATCCGATCCTATTTTTACATTTAATCTACTATTATTGGTATCATTTCTGCTACATTTCATAAATTTTGTCTCGCTTTGATTTATATTTAGTCCAAACTCCGCTATCAGTATTTTGTTTATGCCATTCGTAATTTCTCAATATCCTCAGCCTAATCTGTTATCAAAACAATGTCATCAGCAAATCGTAGCATACTGATTTTTAAACAGACTTCAAAAAAGGAGGAGGTTCTCAATTCGTCTGACTTTTTTTTTTTTTTTTTGGATGTATGTTCAGCGATATCTTCGCCAATTTTGAACCGATTTAAATGAAATTTTTATAGTGGATAGAGTATACCTCCAAAGTGGTCCCATATGAATTTCAATGAGAAACCACCCCTTCTACACCTTTACACCCCTTAACTTTTATACAAACCTACACTTTTTACCCGATTTTGATGGAACTTTGCAAATGTATAGTAAAAAATAAACAGAAAAAAATTTCAACTTTTGGTTTGAAAAAACTGAACCCCTCTTCCCCTATCCACCCCTTAATTTTTGCCTTATACAAAGCTAAAGTCGACACCATTTAACTGATCTCCATAAAAGTTGGTATATACATGTAATTTATCATGGAAAAGTTTTCTGAACCAAAAAATTTTTAAAAAACACACCTCTCTCCCTTTACACCCCTTAATTTTTATACAAACCCACATTTTTTATCCGATTTCAGTGGAACTTTGGAGATGTATAGTCAAAAATAAAGAGAAAAATGCTGTCAACATTTGGTTTGAAAAAACTGAACTCCTCTCACCCTATCCACCCCTTAATTTTTGCCACTTTATACAAAACTATAGTAGACATCATTTAACTGATCTCCATTAAAGTTGTCATATACATGTAATATTTCATGGAGAAGGTTTCCGACCTGAAAATAAAAAAAAAGCCACCCCATCTCCGCCTTTACACCCCTTAATTTTATAGAAACCTATATTTCATATTTGATTTTGATTGAACTTTGCCACGTATACTTTCAAACAAACAGAAAAATCTTGTCAACATTTGGTCTGCCAAAGCTCAACCCCTCTCCCTCCTACCAAACCCTTATTTTTGTGAATTTTTTTTATATATATAAAAAGCTACAGTCGCCACCATTTGACCTATTACCATGAAAGTTGGAGCTTAAATGAATTTTTTCACGAGGAAGGTTTCGGACCAAAAAATAAAAAAACCACCCCCACTACCCATTAAACCGTTTAATTTTTATACAAACTCACAGATTTTTATCCAGTTTAGATAGAACTTAGCAAGCTTTTACTGTAAAACAAAGAGAAAAATAATGTCAACTTTTGGTTTGTAAAAACTGAACCCCTTTCCCCATTTCCGCCCCTAGAATTTTGTCAATTTCCTTTTTGAAAAGCTACAGTTGACACCATTTAACCGATCTTTATAAAAGTTGGCACATATATGTATTTTTTTATGGAGAAGATTTCTGACCAAAAAAATAAAAAAAAACTACCCTAGCTCCTCTTTTACATCCCTTAATGTTTGTACAAACCTACATTTTAATCCGATTTCGGTGGAACTTCGCATGTTGAAGGAAGTATGCACATGTATACTTCAAAACAAACAGAAAAATAATGTCTGCATATGGTTTAGAGAAGCCAAACATCTCTTCCCATTTCCACCCCTTTAATCTACACAAAGCAGAGTTCCTATCTGATTCTGAAGAAAATTTGCACACGTATACTTTAAAAAATACATAACAATTGTGTTTAGGTTGCAGAAGCCCAACCCCTCTTCCCTTCTACCCCCACCCCTCCTAATTTCCAATGTTCTTTATAGATACCTACCGTTTTAATCAGATTTCGATGGAACACTGCAAATGTGTACTTATGAACAAAGAGAAACATTCTGTTTACAAAACCAACCGCTCTCTCCCTTACCCCATTTAAATTTTGTAAATGTTCTTTACACAAAGCTATAGTTTTTATCTGGTTTCGATGGAACTTTGCACATGTATACTTTAAAACAAAGAGAAAAATTCTGTCCACACTACCTTAACAAAAACCAAACTACTCTTCACCTCCACACCCATTAATTATTTTTTTTATACACACCTAAAAAATTTATATGATATCAATAGAAATTTACAAACGTATACTTTAAATCAATCAGAAAAGACAGTCTACATTTGGTATACAAAAGCCCAATACCTCTTCTCCTTTACCCCCATCGTTTATAATTTCCAATGTTCTTTACAAAATCCACAGTTTTAAGTACCGTCAAAATCAATTAAGCTGTTTTTAAGTCATTGCAGAATATTTATAAAATGTATGTGTCTTAATGTCTCAACATGTACTTCAGATTTCAACTTGGACCTCGAGCTTTTACGTTGTGAAAACCAATTAAATATCCAGAGACAGATTTGTGTATGTGGTATGTATTAATGTCCAGATATTACATGTTTCGATTATCGAGCAGCAGCTTTAACAGATATTATGATTAGATCGAAACACAGCCTGGACCAAAATGTAAACTGACATTCCTTAACACAGCATCCACTACACCCCATTCTGAAAGTTGTTGTAAAGACAGATTTTTTAAAAAAAACCATTCGTTTTAACCACTGAACTACCAGGAAGTTCGCAAAATGAGAACTGCTGCGGCATATTTAGATACAAATTAACTATAATACCACCAAAAATTTAAAAATAAAATAATTATTTAAAAAACATAAAACCGCCTTCAAAAAAGAGCACTAAAATTTTAAAATAACTTTATACCTTGCTTAAGAGAAAGTAAATCTAAATGGACAATATTTTACATTACTGTTATTGAAATTTTTACATTAATTAGTTATTTTTGGAGTCGGTGCCAGCCAAAACAAGACAAGCAAAAAGATAAAAACAATAATAAATAACAATAATACAAAAAAGTCATGTTACTACTTACCTACAATTAATTCTAGAAACATTTTTCAACAAAACTGGAACATATAGATGATACACCGATACTATACTAACTATAAAGTATTTACTGCATGGTGCAGCATACCAACTGACACTATAGCGCCAGAGATATGCCTGGATGACCAACGAGGCCGAGCAACAGATAACATACCGTTAATTTGTTTCCCTAAGCTGTCTCCAGCAATAAAACTATCTTCCTCACGACATGCTGTAAAATATTTTTTAATTTTTGTTCGTACTCTCGGTTCTCCTCGAACACCAAATAAAGTTCAGTAATTCGATCTGCGCGATCTGACAGCTGGCACCTACTCCAAAAATAACTAATTAATTTAAAAATTTCAATAACAGTAATATAAAATTTTGTCCATTTAGATTTACTTTCTCTCAAACAAGGTATAAAGTTATTTTAAAATTTTTAGTGCCCTTTTTTGAAGGCGGTTTTTATGTTTTTAAACAATTATTTTTTCTCCCTGAACACTTTTCTTTCACTTCCTTTATTGCTTCCTCCACATACAAGTTGAATATTAACGGCGATGGCTCTACAACCTTGTCTCACACGCATTTAACCGATTCATGTCTCTCATAATTCTCTACTTCTATTATAGCTAATTGATTCTTATACAGATTAAAAGCAGTCTTCTAGCTTGATATTTTACACCTGACTTCTTTAAAATTTTGAAAAGCTTGTTCCGTCTAACAGTATCAAAAGCTTTTTCTAAATCAACAAGCACCATAAAATTTTCTTTTTCTTGATCCACCCATCAAGTATTAATCTTAAAGCCTAAATTGCATTCCTTGCACCACTGTTTTTCCTAAACCCAAACTGATCTACACCTATTATCTCTTCTACTAACCTTTCTATTCTTCTGTATATTATTCTGGTCAGTAATTTAGAAGCATTGATGTTAGACTCATAGTGCGATAATTCGCACATTTATCGGCTTGTGCTTTCTTCTGGAGTGTGAAGATAATACTTTTATTAAAATCAGTTGGAATTTCTCCTGTTCCATAAATTTATGATATCAGGTGGAGTTATTTTTGGATTCCTTCTTCTAGGGATTTCAGAATTCCGCAGGAATCACATCAACTCCAACTGCCTTATTTGATTTCAAATCATTCAAAGGTTTATGAAATTCAGTCCTCAAAACAGGATCTCCTAAGTCATCAATGTCGACATCACCTTCCTTTTCCATTACGCTGTTGTTCAAGTCAGCCCCATCATGCAGTTTCTCAATGTAATCCTTCCATCAGTTAGCTCTATCTCCTGAGTTTAAAAGAGGTTCATGTCGTAAACCGCAAGGAACAGATCCAGTCAAATGGTTCCTGTCGTAGTATCTTCGACGATGATACTGAGTCCTGCCACAACACTAGTAGTGTCGGAGAGTGAACATTAGAAGTAACAAATTCTTCTCCCACCTTCAAAGGACGGCGCCACTGCTGTGTTGCTGCGTGTCAGAAAATACACTTGTCATACATCAATGAAACACTGACTCGTCTATGTCATTGTGGTTTGATTTTACAAAGACTGATCCTCAACTTTTTTCGTATATTAAGTAAGTAATTGTCTCTTCATCAAATAACTTCTTAAATTGGCTTTTCTACTTAAACGAATGGTTCCAGTCAAACTCTGTGAGGACAATAAGTTTACAAAGATCATGCTTGACAACTGTATGTTGAAGCCACCCAAGCTAGCGGTATTCATATAACTCGGAGTCGTAAGCGGAGAGGGCTTACCGAGGTAATAAGAGATACTGCCGTGTCCATAGCCACGTAATTTAATCTAATCAGTAGAACTTTACAAAATTTTAGACAAAATGTTTCCGCTTGCCCATCGAGTATCTACTGTGTCTGGCACTCGACACAAGATTGGTTGGTTTGGTCTCCATTCAGTTCTTGGTCAGCTGGATAGCTCCGACAGATTAAACAGACTGTCCACAGTGTATGGAGTGAGAACATAAGACATTGTTAAAGGTGATTCGTCCGTAGCATGAAGTCGTTAAACCTCGCAGCCCCTACATATCTTGGGAAGGGTAGACTTCAATCGGAAGGTCCTGGGGTTTGCGTTATCCCTTCCGTCATTTTAATGCACGACGAAAACCCGTCACGTCAGCTCCAGGTACAACACTTAATATAATGTTAACTGTGCTGTAAATGCAACTGCCTCAGTCAAAGTTTCCCCGGTTAGCTTTTTTTTTTTTTTTTTGCTGTCGTCAGTCTTTAGACTGGTTTGATGCAATCCTCCATCCCTTCCTATCCTGTGCTAACCTCTTCATTTCTACATACCCCTTAGCTTTTATGGAGCGGTAATATCCTAAGTGGTAACCACCGACATTAGGGAGACAATGTTTGACTCTGAACACAGGCATTAATCTTTCTTTAAATGGCTAGCTTAAGTTTGAACACATATGAATTCTGATTCGAAAGCATAAATATTGGAGAAATGACTAATTCCACAAGTTTCTCGCGGGTTTTCCTGTTTCAAAGGTAACTGGAATCAACGTTCAATGCCTCAGTTAGTGACTTCCATTCTGGAAGCTTCCAGTTCATTCCGTAGACACCCGTAAAACGACACGCAAAGTGATTTGCAGAGGTAGAGAGACTTATGTGGCAAACATATACTTTTGAGCTAGCAGAAATTTAAGTCGGCTGGACAATTAGCTAATCACGGAATTTCCATATGATTGTTTTTTTCTTTGTAAACTTACATGTGCCAGATATATTCAGTTGTAATTGTCTTTTGTTCAAATATAAATTAAGTAATAAATTGTAAGGTTTGCAGATGTTACATTAATGACAACTATGATTAGTACAACTATCTCTTGAACCTTAAAATCGTCTTTTGACAGATTAAGAAGCTGGATCCAGATTTGACTCATCGCATTTGTGCGTCTTTGTGGCTTAATATAGTCACAGTGCGGTTCCTCTGTTATTCTGTTTACAGCACTTCTCTTCTATCACACAAATAAATAAAATGATGAACCTAAAAAACATCAAGCACCTTCTCTTCTAGTCTTTGAAAGATTTTTCCATTAACTCCCTCCTTCAACTTTCATTTACTAAGATGTGTTCATTTCGCTCTGCTTATTTTCCACACTACCGTATTTCAAGTGCGTTATTTCATAAAGTGGAGGTTTGCATTTAGTGGATGATACATCGCCTATGGGAGATTCAGGTTAAGAATCTAGTTATTGGAGAATATTAACAAGAGAATATTAACAAGCATGAAATCAATTTTGAGGGACAAGATGTTACTTTCGGAAACTTGTGATAGAATGATTAACCTTTTAGGTAATAAAAATGTGTTGCTGGTCTGTTAGCGGCGTATAGCAAACAGCTGTTTTGTGGTTTTCCAGGAGAAAGCTGTATCAGTGCAGCTGCAGTACTGGCTGCCAAAGAAAGGGAAGATGGAAGAGTTTATTGGCTTAGGTTTTATGAAAAGAGAATAAAAGTGAATAAATGAAATTACCCCATTTAATCAAACAAACCTATAATCACACGAATTGTTCTACAAGGTCCAGATGCTCATTTTCTTAATTTTTTTTTATTAGTGATAATTTTATATTTTTTGGGGTACCTCAGTGACTGTACTAGAAATTTTTACTGATAATTTCGTTGCTTGACAATTTTTTTTAAGAAAAGAAGTAAAAAATGGTCCTTGGACAATTGTATCATCGTGAAAGTAATGAGAGTGAACATCATACAAAAACTAGATATTATTTCCAGCAACATTAAACGAAGTGGTCGTACTGTATAAAGGTAGCTGAAGCTGAATGACGGACATCGAACTCGAGGCTCCACTGCTCGCTCGCCGCTGTGTGTTTTCCTTATTTCATCTTTCATCACCTTTATTATAACATGATGTCTTAACAATTTGCAATTTTCCTTTTCCCCTTCCTCCTCCGGTTTCTACAATCTTTTACAGCCTCATTGCTGAAGTCATAGCTAGCAGCAAACAAATCAGAGGTCTACTGAATTCTCAAATAATACTACTACTCGTTTTTCAATGCAACTATTTGGCTGGTTAACTGATTTTCACAGACACTGCATCATGTTAGTGAGTAATGCTCCGGGACCAAAAAATACAAGATCCTCGGAATACGGCAAAGATATTTTCGTTTTGAAGAGAAAACTCAGGGAAACTCAAGATTGTTTGTTTTCTTTCATTATTTAGTTATAAGCAAAGAAACACTGTTATTTGATGGATCAGCGTATCGGTATCATACTGCTCTTGGTCGAATAGGCAAAACTGTTAATTCAAATCACAAGAGACTGTGATCCGATTAGAAACTGTTATCGTCAGCTCGTAATTTCAGCTGATCTTGACAGGATGGTTTGAAGGAGTCGTACCACTAAGTATAGTTAGCCTGTACAGCATTAGCGAACAATTTATTCAGACTTAGTTACCACTGAATGACCTCAACCATATACTAAAATTATCTTGTTCAAACCATAGTTTAGGTGCACAGGAGCGACTGAAAGAATAAATGACTGAATATTTTGTTTACTAAAAATTTTATTCTGACAGAGCAAAAATGTTATCCCGATCGATATCTCACATTCACCCATGGAGATGCGACTACACGGTTTCCTTTTTTAATTAGGAATTGTTTTAAACAAATTATAATCTTTATTGCGTTATTCCATTTTCGAAAAATCTACCGTAATATGGGGGCCATTCTAGGTATGCCGTCTGAATTACTCCATTATGCATCAAACCCCCTCCATACCGAGCGGTAACGCTCTGGCCTCGCATTCGGACGCCGGTTCGAATGCCCGCTTGACCATCCAGTTTTAGGTTTTCCATGGTTTCCCCAAATCACTCCAGGCAAATGCCGTGATGCTTCCTTCAATAGGCCATGGCCGGATTCCATTTCGTTCCTTTCTCCCAGTCCATTACCGCCTCTAATGATCTGGACGAGAAGCAAAAAGAAAGAAAGAAAAAAAACCTCTAGTGCATATCCTACGGCTAAAGTGAGATAGGAGAGAAATTCGAATTTCTGTATGATTATCATCTAGGTTTTCATAATGGCAGGTTAGGATAAGATCCGCTCTAATACTTCTCCCCAACCCACATAAAAAGAGACATAGAAACAATGTCTTTGTTGGAATGATCGTTGCTACACACATTGATTGTTGAATGTGATATACACTACCATGAACGTGTTGAATGTGTAATCACCAGTTCGTCAGGACAACCAAATAAAGACGCAGTGGAGAGATTTATAGGGCTATCATGCTAGTCAGCTAGGCACGGGTATAAGAAAGGTATGTAACAATGGTGAACATATTTTACACCATGAACTGCAGACGGGGGGGGGGGGCGATAAAATGACAACTGAAGTGGATTAAAAGACAGAGAAAATTGGAATACACATTTTAAAGTAACGTATTTAATGTTGGAGTTCTGATTTATTAATAATTCTTCAGTGAATTCAATAACGACTCTCATGTATAATTTAATAGAGTAATTATGACAGTTGGAACAAATAGAATGTAATTGAGTGAGTATTTAGAGCATGGATTCTCAGGTTGTTTGTGGACCGGGTGAGAGTATTACAGTAATGTCTTTATGCTGTGAGAGTTCCCGCCGTACCAGATCGGTAGACTGCTATGCGTCTCCATACACCACGAAAACAGATGGAGCCCGACGACCGACCCACCATGAACCACACACAAGGGAGCGTCCATAAACTACGTAGCTTGTTCTATGGGGGAAGGGGTTGGCTGGAAAGCTACGCTGGGCTACGTGAGGAGGGGTTCCGAGCCAAGCCACGTAGCTTTTATTCATATTATTTATCACAGTTAAAATAAGGTACAGAACGCCCAACAACATGTGAATATTTATTTCCGTCATTTAATTATCTCCGTATGTAATTTACGATAGTCTGACAAGAGAAAACGGCACAAAATTCCTTCTGGAATCAATAGGGAAAAACGCTACGTGCCACGCGGGGGTGGGGGGGTAGAGGCAAAAGCCACGTTGGATTACTTGGGGGAGAGGGGAAGGGGGTTCATAGGAAGCCAAAATGGAGCAACGTAGTTTATGGACGCTCCCCAAGGACTAGCAATCTTACACTGAGTGTGCAAGTAGCTTAGCAACTGGAGAACTAAATGCGCGTCGGTAATGACAGCATTGCAACGGCAATAAGGGACCGTGCACAAACTACGTGGCTCGGTCCAGGGGGAGGAGGAGTTGGCTGGAAGGCTACGCTGGGCTACGTGGGGGGAGGGGGGGGGTTTCGAGCCATGCTACGTAGCTTTCCTTTCATAACATTTTTCACAGTTAAAATGAGGAACAGAACTCACAACAGCATGTGAATATTTATTTCCCTCAGTTAATTATCTCCGTATGTAATTTACAATAGTCTGACAAGAGAAAATAGTAAAAAATGTCTTCTGGAATCAAAAGGGGAAAAAAGCAACGGTCTACGTGGGGGGGGGGGGGAGGGGTGGTTCACAGGAGGCCAAAATGGAGCTACGTGGTTTATGCACGCTCCCTAATCGATATCCAAACTTACTTCAAAAGTACACCTCGCACTTGGAAATGTGAAATTGCATAGTTTTAGCATTCCTGACTCTCTTAGTCCCCGCCGCTATTCCTGAACATGTCTGTCAAGGTGCGTGCACCCTGGAACAACATTATGCATAGCACAACTGAGACATACTGACTCTTGTTGCATTAAGTTGCGTTGTGTTGAGCTGTTTTTCATTATTCGTAATACTGATAAATAAACAACTCCAAAGAAATTGAATGGTTTGTTCATTTAATAACATCCCGAACGAGTTTCACTTCTTTTGCAGAAGCATCTTGAGCGGGCTCTCCTGGTAATTACGTACACATGTTACAATTTGGTTATGTTTTTGCGTTTTTTTACAATGGAATTATTATCTAAATTGTAATCTACTTAGATTTTTCGTCCTACTGCAGCAGTGATGTTTGCTTTCTTTGTGAGTAGTAATTCATTTTCCAGATCGTTATTTCACTAGTGACGCGCACAACACTGCACTGTACTGTATTTTTATTGCGTATGGCCGGTCCGTTTTGTTTACTTACGCTCTGCTTTGTTTTTTTTTGGTTTTTTTTTTTAGTTTGTCTTACATTTGTTTGGCTTCTTTTTTGAAATGCAAATGTTTGTCATTAGTTTTTTATGGTTTTGTGTGTCCTTGTTTAATGTTGTTTTGCCTGTGTCGATAGTTTTTTTCCTTTATTTTCAATACTGTGTATATTGCAGGGTGTGTCAGGTTTGTGTATTCGTTTATCTGTTTCCCTTCTGTTAGGGATTTCTGTATGTGATAGTTCTCTTGGAATGTTAACATTTGTGGTTTGTTGCTGTTAGTGGTGTGTATTTGCATGTCTGTCTCGATATTTGTTGGGCGGTGGTTGTGTTCCCCTGTAAGTGTTCTTCAAATGTGCAATGGTTACTGTATTTTAGTGCTCTTCTGTGTTGCATTATGTTGGTGTTGCGATACAACAAAAGTTGCTTTGTGTTGCATACATAAATCCATTTCCAGCGGTAAAGGTCAAAGGATAACAGGCAACATAGTGAAACACTTATTAACATTCTTTCCATGTAGGCATCTTGTTGAGAGTTGAGACTTGCATTTGTCAAATACAGTCGCGAGCATGTAATAAGTGAAATTCAGAGAACAGTGTAATTTAATTCAAAATTATAGAGAATACCATGTGCCTAGAATCCAAAGGGTGGAACTTATAAATGCAGGCACAAGAAATATGTAGATTGGTACTCCACAGCTGCGAAAACGCCAATCTCAGGAGGAGCAAAGAAAAAAAAATTGCGAAATTAGGTATCCCAATTTTATAGAGAACGAAAAAAGTTCCTCAAAATTAAAAATTCTGGATCAGATGCTCAGTATTATTATATACAATCTCTATTTCTAAAATAATTATAATTTAGTAATTATTCTGCCAACGAACTAACCATATCGACGTAGAAAATCAGCAAATTCTTGCCACATATTATAGCTTCATATGAAGCATTTTATGGAAAATTTTTGTACGACATAAAAAATTATTTTGAGTATCTCTTCTCCAAAATCCTTCTAAAACAAGGGTTCCCAAATTTTTTCGTACCTAGTCCCCCCCCCCCCTCTCCCTTCGGTCAAAAGAATTCTTCTCACGATCGCCTCCACCGCAATAATTTTGTTATTAATAAGGTAAATGCTTACTTTTCAGTACTAATAATGACATGTGAGACGAAATGATGTTAGAATAAATGTTCCAACTGTGAGAGGAGACATAGTAATTGCGACAGTGTAGAGCTAAGGTATCGCCCCCCCCCCCTTTCCCAGGAAGGGCGCACCCACCATGTTGGGAACATCTAGTCTAAAATGTATCCTACATCTTTATCTTTAATGTCAAATGTTCCTAGTGGTTTGTAGACATTTTTGGAACGTGAATTATTCCTTAAAACAATTATGCAGGAAAATGCAAGCCATAGCAACAATTTCTGAAATTTCTGGATGCAGAAGTAATGGTTTTCTTAATACCCTAAATAAAAAAGAAAATCCAAAAGCATTTTCTGATATTTTCCTTGCTCTACTGAGACGGTAACATAATATCCTATTAGGAGAACCTTTCTCCTGTGTTCTGGAGTAGGGTTTCATAAATTTAGTTATAAAGGAAAAGCACTGTCCTCTAAAAATACTTGCGGCACCAGTTTAATACATCCTGATAAAGTGTCATATTCTGGGAGGTTGAGTTTGCAATAAGTAAATAATGTCTTGAATTCCGTATTTTCGAAAACTTTTGCAACAGGTATTCTTCCTTGGAAATATGGAAAATTAAGAATCTGTACTTCAAAAAGAACTATACTGAATAAGCTCTTCTAATTGTAAACGTCGCTTCTACTAGTTTTGTATGCAACTTTGTGCTTACAAAACTACAATGTGGAAAGAATGTTGAATGGAGATAAAACTAGCGCCAACATCATGGTTCATTAACTGTACCAGTGAGGACAGTATTTTTGCTGGGACTCTATGCAACAAAAATGTTCTGCAACTTGTAGCAACATTAGTTTCAACAAAAGTTGCGTATTGCTGCCCCAGTTACAACAATATGACCAGTGTAATTCTAGAAGTCTTCCACTGTGCCGGCAGTTCTGAGGTTCTAAGAAATCTGAACCTTGCCATGTTTATTCTGCGCTTTTGTTACTGATCAGAAAGTTTTCAACATGAATGATTTAAAAAAAAAAAATAAGGCAGGCTACTTTAGGAGACACTAGCAATCCGCCTACAGTCGTGACGGGTGGAAGTCAATTCCGATTTGCTGTGTGGAATGTGGATTCAAAACAATTTTTAATACATTGTTCTATCAAACTTTTCAAACTATATTGTAGTATATTTTGTAACCCAATCCGAACCACTCTCGCTCCCAATTAGCTTTTATTTTTATTTATAGCTTTACGCCTCGTCGACATCGAGGTCATTAGAGGCAGGATGGAACTCGGGACAAGGAACAGGAAGGAATTCGGCCGTGGCATTTTGAAGGAACCATTCCGGCATTCGACTGGAGTTATTTGGGGAAACCATGGAAAACCTAAATCTGGATGGCCGGACGGGGATTTGGATCGGCGTCCTTCCGAATGCGAGGTCAGAACGTTAGCCACTCACCCACCACGCTCGGTCCCCAATTAGCTCCAATTATCGACGATCTACTGTAATTCATAATGTTTACCAACAATGTTAGATAAAAAGCTTGGAGGGAAAGAAGCTACCGCCAAACTATCCTGCGTCCAATCATTTAAACATGGCGACCTTTTTTTTTTGGGGGGGGGGGGGGAAATGACTATTCACTAATCTACATCTGCATATGCAGTATGCTCTGCAACTCACAAAATCGTGTGTGCCAGAGTGTACCAAAACTAATCTCTACTCTGTGCATTGCTATTCCGAATGGCACGAGGGAAGAAAAAACATCGGAGCACCACTTTATTTTTCTAATCATATCGCTCCTGTCATTGCGACTCAAGTAGGTTGGTAAAGGAAGTATTTCATCGCACTCGTAAATGAAAATGGGTGTACGCATGTTTGCCAGTAACTTCAAACGGAATCTATGTCACCCGTCCGGCAGTGAATCCCAGCCCAATCTATGAACCAATTCTGTGACGCTTTTCTAAGGACTGTAGCAAGCAGTCACGAATCGAGTGGCTCTTCTCTGTACTTTATATTGCGAAACGTATTCCAAACGACACAGCAGTAGTCCAAATGTGGACGTACTAGACATTTTTACGCTATCTCCTTTGTTTACGCATAACAATTTTTCAAATTTCCACCTATGAATCGCAGTCTAGAATTACCTCTACCGACGACCTGATTTATGTGCAGGTCACATTTCATGTTACTTTGTACTGTTACGCCCAAAATACTACCGGGAATTTACCACATCAATTACCGAACTGTTTGTTTTGTACTCCTCAAGAAATTGGTTCTTTTTATTAGTTCTGCACATTGACTTGCACTTTTTGCAATTTTATGTAAGTTGCAATGCCGAAATGTCCAGATCGCGCTGAATTTCTATTTCTATAGATGACTGCATCATTAGAGAACAACCTCAATCTGCTATCCACGGTGTCTCCCACATCGTTTATAAAAATTAGGAAAAGAATTGGTCCTATTACACTTCCTTGAGGGACACCCAATGTAACATCTTCATTAGAAAAGGCTTCACCGTCCACGATGACATACTGCGACCGACCAGCTAGAAAATTTCGTATTCATTCATAAATCTGCACAGATATACGGAACTCTCGAATCTTCACTAAAAGGCGGTTGTACAGAGTCGAAGGTTTTCTGAAAATCCAAAACAACTGCATCATCTTGTGAACTTGCTTCAACAACTTTAATTACGTCATGCGTAAATATGACCAGCTGTTCCACACAATCTTTTCTACCGAAATCCAAGTTGGTTTGGCGTAAGCAATTCGTTTTCGTCCACAAAACTAATTGTGTTCGAGCATATGATTTGCTCCAGAATTCTACTGATTTGATGTTACAGATATGGGACGGTAATTCCTAGGATCTCTTTCCCACCAACCGCTAACAGAGCGTGACTTAACAGCATTAACAAATGGAGATTCAAGGACGATTAAGGAACTTTCCTGGCATCTGTCTGGAATTATATCTGGAGACAAAATTATTTCTAGACGCTATTAAAAATGCATAAATGGTCAAATCGCGATTCGGAACTGTGTTCTCGCAATTGCTAAACCCAAACATTTCCTCTCAGTTATTAAATGCTTAAGTGGAAATCATTGACTAGTCATGTTCTAATGAGTAAAAGATTAAATGGATACAAAGATATAGGTTTCATTTACCACCAATGATGCTGAATGCGCTGCTCACAGGATCGGAGCCCAGGCCATGCTACCATCAAGGTGAATGCCGGGTCGTCCCCAATTTCATCCTCGTAACTACACATTTATCACACAAAGTTACATATTTTTTTTATGGTCGGCTCCTGGTTTGACAGTTTCGATTTGGCACGCATGCTCTTCTGTCGTGGCTATCCTACCGCGTAATGTGCAATCCGAGCCATGGAAGCGATCTAGCGTGCTTCATTTTACACAGCAAGCTGCGTCAGGGGTGAAGGTCGGGTTAAGGGCGTTTCAAAATATGAGCCCAGACAGGTATTCGAACCGGGGCCTTTCGAGCTCCAGTCAGACGCCTCAACCACTGAGCCACCAGATTGCTCACACATTTCTCAGAGAAGGCGACACTTCACTGGGAATTGGTATAAAATGCTAGGCGTCAGCAAGGGCATGAGCCATAAAACCAAAGGTTTCATTTATTACGAATCTGACATAAAAGTACAAGCGCTGGCTAAACACATACATATCAAGGAAGAAACTTTAATCTCTCACCATAATTTGAACACAATAAACAGCTATTTCTCGAATGTGGATCTTATGGGTCATTATGAGCAAGCAAATGGAAAGAAATAGGCCTCAACCGTTTATAGAGGAACCATCCCATTGGAAATCCTTAATCTGGATGTCCCGGACCACACCACTCCACACACTATGGAAAAAATACAAAACACAAATTCTCTACTTGTCTATATTTCAAGCATGCTTACATTTCACTAAACACTTGCTTTCCATTAGCGAAAAGTACTAGGGTGGAAAAAAATAAACAAGCTTGCCATACTTATTCGAAGCCGATTTTCAGAATGAGAGTTTAAATAGCGTGGATTTACAGTTATCACATCTGTTCTAAATGTTTACTCACCCTATGGTATAGGGCTGTAAATGTACATAATGTCATTTCAATATCCGTATCAATAACAAATTCTCATATATATTCATACGAACATAGTGGCTTGTAAGTAGAATGAATCTATAATACTATATGATTAATACAGATATTTAAATAACAGTATATACATTTACAACCCCACACCACAAGGTGAGCAAACATGTTAACAGACGGTGTTTAATCCAAACATTTGTGAATCAACCGTGGAAAATGGCCACCAATCTGGTTTGTTCATAGAGCATTATCCAAATATATATATATTTATCACTCCGCGATTCACTAAAATTGTGTGGTGGAGGGTGCATTGCACCTATCCTAATGTGTAACCGTTTGCCTAGCAAGGGATATACGGGATATGATAGGAGGCGCCCATGGTCTATTTTGAGGAATCATCCCGGCATTCGCCTGGAGCGATCTGGGAAAACCAGATCAGAATGGCCGGAGCGGTTTATCGAGACATACTCCTGTCGGATTCTAAGTTTTCTCGCTCGATAAATCCTTCCTATTCCACTCTCTAATCGCTCATGGAAAAAATGAGAATAGAAATCAATCAGTTCCGGCACTGATTTCTCTTATTTTCTTGGTCATTCATAGATATGAATGCTGCTTGTAGTAAAGTGTGTTTGCTGTCATCCTGAAACAGGTCAGTCATTAATTTTTCAATTAGCTTCTGCCGAGAGCAACGCCTTCGATATTCCAGATATTCCCAACATAACTTCTTCAACATCGCACTTACATTTTCCATCCAGCTAAATATACATGTCACGAATCAAGCGGCTCTTCTTTGGACCTTGTCCAATGCCTCCATTAACCCCTTTTGATGGGGGCCCTATACAGAACAACAATATTCTAAGTGAGGTCGCACCAGAGTGGTATAGTCCGGATAGCCAGCTTGGGCGTTTTATATGATCGTACTGTGATTTAAACATCCATGACCTAGGTCTAAGTCGGCTATGCTATTGAAATACGACAAAAAGCATCATGTATTTTTCGCCAAATTTTTAACAACTATTCAAATTTTCCTATCCGCTAGGAAAAATGTGTGTATCTCTGGTACGGTAACTTGCAATGTAACGGTGAAATTCACTGGCAGAATTTGTGTTGAAGCCTCTAACACAAACTCATAGCAACTCAGTGCATAAAATGATTATAATAAAAGGTAGACTCAACACGAAAAAGAGGCAGGTAGTAAAAAATTTCAGAATTGACGAAATTCTCCCACTCCGCTCTACCGATCTATGCAGCCACTCAACTAAATGAACCATTTTTACCAATAAAGCGGAAATTATTATTTAATTATCACCAAACTAAATTGTTCTCTGTGAACTCATTTACCTGTCGACGTATTTATTTTTCATTTCTTCTATGTTTATGCTTTTCTTTCTCTTTTTCAGTCTTCTTACGCACGAAAACTATTACGATATCATATGCTGCAACAACACATTCTGTAACGGCAAGTGATGGAAACTTAAAACTATTGCAGTGCGAAAATAGTACGACTTATGTTCAGAAGTAGAACAAAAAGTCTCCTAATCTTTGCTACCAACAATTATGAGGTCGATGTAACTATATGACTAGAAGTTTCACATCGCTTTTTCATGCATAGTATCGTCTGAAACTCACCCGTCTCAGTTGAATCCGATCGAGAAGCTCCAGTAACCCTCTGAAGGACGGGGGTAATATCCCAGAAATCACTACGGAAGAATGCCGGGATGTTTCCCGAATTCCTTCCCACAATCCGTTTCCAGTGACCTCGAAGTCGACGAGGCGTAAAGTCCGAAAGAAAAACTGCTTAAAATAAAAACAGGAGGTATGCATATAAATAGAAAGTGCAGCACTGAACCATGGATATCCAACGACCACATAAAGGCAAGACTTACAAGGAATGACATGTATTTCCATTTTATCTAGTTTTATTGGTTTACATGGAGCCTGCTAGATTAAAAGGAATTATTATGGCCCGCTGATCCTCCACAAGGTGTTATGTAATTTTGAAATAGTTTTATTCCGAAAGCATTCTGCCACATTTCAGTTTCTGAAGTATTCCACTGGACACGACCCAGTGTTATTCTCTCAACTTTGATGATTTAGTTGTTGAAACAGGCTGCTGGAAGCATTTCCATATGGGTTTTGACAAAAAACCAAGTATTTGGTACAATTCAATCTAAAACTTGACTATTCCACCATTCACGTGAGCTACCTTTTCAGGATGATGTGTGCATCGCAACTCTCTGCGATACAAGAAGTTATGTAACCTGCAGGTAACCTAAACATACTATATCGTTCATATTGTTTTCTTCCTTTTCAGACTTTATAAAATGATACAAGTTTTTGTAAATGTCCCCGACTCACGCCATAATACAAATCAAGAAAACAGGTTTTCCTACTTCCGAGAAAATAAACTATAAAATGAGGCGTTGTGGATTCGTTCCAAGATCATCCGAATCTTTTTTTTAATTATAATGTAATAACATCCATTCACAGGATTTTGATCTTTGAGATTCAAGAATTAAAGATAACATTTTGTCCTAGGTTTAGGGTTGTTAGTCGTTCAAGGAATCGTAGAAAGTATGTATAGACAAAATTGCAGATGGCTATAGCAAGATTGATTTTGTTATAGTCTAGATGCTAATGTGATTGCTTTAAAAAAAACTATAATTTTAGAAGTTTAGCACAAATTTCAAGTGTTTTAAAATGCCTAGCAATTAATAAAGACAATAGTTTCTTAACTTTTTTACTGACTTCTAAGTAGGCCTAATTCGAAACAGGAAATTAATGTTTCAATAGTCTTCCATAGTTAAATCATCGATAGACTGGATTTTTTTCTACGATACGTCCCTATAAAACAAAACTCGTCGAACTGTTTGTCATGACCAAAGATTCACATTTACGAGGTCTGAATTGCGCTTAGCCTAATCCTGACTGTAGGTAACAATACCACAGCCAAACTACAAAATGTTGGGAACTGTTTGCCATTAAATTAACCAAAGATGAAATAAGGTTTTCTTCGGTGTTGTCTGCGCTGGTACTACAACCGGAAAAAAATTAGAAAGTTGGATGACCCTGACCTCTAACAGGCTAAAGCCATTAATTGTCCCATCCGAAACACAGGTGCTTACTACATATTCTCTTCTCTCTTCAAGTAAAAAAAGATGAATCTTGATTTTGTGTGAAATGCTACAGTACTGACATTAGTAACTCACGCATCTAGTCGCATTATAACTGCTAGGTGACCTAGACTCTTCTAACTTTCACTTCCTACCACCGTAGAAACGGAGTGTCCAGATTCCCTCGAAGGAGACGTATTCGATTATCAAAAACAAAAACAGCGTAATAAATATGCTGTGATTAATTTCATATCACTAGATAGAAATTTTGTTGAACTGATATTACCACCAGCTCAAGGAAGATGTAAAAAGGTTATTTGCTTGGTCCTAATGTTTAGTATAATTGTGTTAATGCATCTACTCCTCTCAAAGTAAATTAATGTGCATACGCATTTGACAGGTTACTTATTCAACTGTTCTGTATTTACACTCCCGCCAGCCTTTACTTCTTTGAGCAGCTAAACCCTTGATAAAAAAGAATAGTGATCAGGCCGTCAACTGGGAAACCGAAAAGGTTACTTGCTTGGTCCTATGGTTTAGTATAGTTGTGTTAATGCATCTACTCCTCTCAAAGTAAACCAATGTGCATACGCATTTGTCAGGTTACTTATTCAACTTTTTTGTATTTAAACTCCCGCCAGCCTTTGCTTCTTCGAGCAGCAAAACCCTTGCTAAAAAAGAATAGTGGTCAGGCCGTCGACTGGGAAACCGTTAGGATGTTCCAGGCAATGAACTCCTGCTTCAAAACAATAACGGCAAATTAGACTGAAGCTAGAAATCGCAAAACGATATTCTAGCATTTTAATGAGACCGCAAATTTCCCACAGAACCCGCAACACATTTAACTTTAACAGTGAGTACTAACCGTACGACATTACGAATGTATGTAAGAAAGCAACGGAATTTTCTATATAGCCAAATCAATTACATACCTCATACATTTAATAAATTCATTATAATCGAGTTATTGATAAGTTAACAGCTAATAGACCACCCTGAAAGGTTTGCAATGTATTAAGGAATGTGTAACCAACAAAAAGAAGCGGTGACCTCTTCCTTTGCGAATTATAACAGTTTTGACTGAAAAATAAGTGATAAGTATTGTGACACACACATAAAAAACCAAAAATATCGTTTTTTTAGTGTTACAAAAGTTTGTATCTTCCAAATGTTGCAACAATCACTTTCAAAAATGTAGTTGAACACACAATTAATAAAATCTGTTTTGCATCTTTCCCTACCGCAACATATTTACACACAGAAAGTAAACATTGTTAAAACAGCTCCAAAATGATTCGTTAGCTGAAAATGCATTACTTAACGATAAATATGACATACTAACCTGAAAGATAGCAGCGTATGGCATGCCCAGGACCCGTTATGTTGGGCCGCTGGCAGCTGACTGGCTAGCCCCAGCCATCCAGTCAACAGCGGCCAGCGGCCTCCTCCCCACCACCTCACGCTTCACTTTTTTTCTGCCACTCGAATATTTCTGCAGTTCGCAGTTACAAGTACCCGTTGCTCTTCCATCGTATAGTTGCTACTATCTTACAACAACGGATGGGGCCAAGCATTCGGAATGCTCACTCCGACAATTCAGGTTTCAGTTTCCCGAAATCATTCAGCCGAATGCCGGGATGGTTCCTTCCCTCCGCCGTTCAGTAAAAATAAAATGTGTTTTCAGCTTACAAAGTCAAGCACTTTCCTTCAAGGCTGAAAGTACGGATTTAGCTCCCAAGACCACTCAACATGTTTTGAAGTAGAGCCGAATGTTGCAGAAGTAAAGAGGCCTTAAGGCGTGATGCTGGGATGAAAGACATTCACAGAAACGACCTATACTACCGAATTTGTAAATTATAGTTTTATCTTGAAAAGGTCAGACAGTGAACGATCAAGGAAAGCTTTTACCACTGACTATTGCTCTTTTCGAGTTTTCTAAATCAAGCCACGTAGATGAATTTCCGGAAAAAGATGCCCTGACTTGTGAATATTTTCCAGATGCTCGCTTCTTCGAACACTTTAAATGAAACCAGGTTGAACGTTACTTCGACAAAGATAACCTTTTTCTGGAAACATTCCATGATTATTTCTTTTCCAACTTTTTTTCTGAGTCAGCAAACAGAACAAAATCGTCTTGTATCAAGGATTATCAACAATTGTTTGCTTTTGCGAGGATGCCCATACAAACAAATACAGTATGTTGCTTGGATTGTTTACGATCCACTAAACTTTGATACTTTGTTTCACTTAATGGAAGGAGGAAGTTTGCAGGAGATGTAATATGGAGGTTATAGTTGTAGGGTGGAAGGGTATGAGAGAGGCTATGTTAGCCTCTTCGAATCAAATGTCAACCTCTCCTTTATGTGGTGCAAACCGTTTGCACGGACGAGGCTCTGGCGACTGAATAATTCCCGGCGCTCACTGCTCGCCAACCTTTTCCTGAAAGAAGGGAGGAAGACCGAGGAGCGGTCCAGGACACTCTCTTGCCCTTCGGGTTGGAAATCTACCATTAAGGAGGACGAGTCAGAAATGATCAACGGCATGGGGATGAGAAAGGCATCAGGGGGCTAGTGTATTAAAGGCCGAAAAGGTATCCCGAGGCCATGTAAAACTCTGAAATTACATATAGTATGATGGCTTCTTCATGGGTAAAATTTTTCCGGATATCCCGGTTTTGAATGGTCATGGAGGTGTCATCAGAATGGATTGAGAAATTCTAAGAGTCGGAGCGTGGAATGTTAGAAGTCTGGATAGGTCAGATAGATAAGAAAACTTAAAAAGAGGGATTGAATGACTTAAGTTAGATGTCATTAAGATTAGTGAGATTAAGTGGAAGGACGCACAGGATTTCTGGTCTGCGGAACACAGAATAATTTGCACACAAGCTGTTAGTGGAGTTACTGGTGTAGGATATATAATGAACAAAAGAGTAGGGAAACAGGTGAGTTATGGTAAATATTTTAGTGGCAGAATTTTTTTCATGAGGATAGAAACTAAGCATTCTCCAAACACGTTAGTAACGTTCATATGCCAAAGTCACAGGAAGATGACGAAGAAATAAAGAAAACGTATGATGAAATTGAAGAATTAATCCAATATGTGAAAAGGGATGAAAATCTAAAATGATGAGTGAGTGGAATGCGAAAGTGGCAGAAGGAAAAGAGAAGAATGCTGTTGGAAGTTTTGGTCTAGGAGAAAGAAATGAGTGAGGTAGCAGGTTGTTTGAATTTTGTGAAAAATATAAAATAGACCTGGTGGACACACTACTTAATATTCATGCAGGAAGGATATACACCTGAAAACGTCCAGATAATATAGGTAGATATCAGCTAGATTTTATCATTGTCAAACAAAGATTCAGGAATCAAGTTAGAGACTGCAAAGCATACCCAGCAGATGATACAGACTATGACAACAATATGATAGTTATTAATTGCATGCAGAAATTCAAGGAATAAAAAAGCAATACAAGCAGAACAGACTGGAAGTGAAAAAATTTAAACAAACTAATAATAGAGAAAAATTTGCAAAAATGGTAGACGTGGGCCTAAGAAATAACTCTGAAAGGAGAGTTCAATTGAGGACGAATGGAATGCAATGAAGAAAGAAATTATCATAGCTGGTAAATAAACTTAAGGCTTTAGGGAACAAGCCACCAGAAAATCTTGAATCACAGAAGAAATTTTGGATTTGGTGGATCAGAGGACCGAGTGTGGTGGGAGAGCTGTATCGTTCTGGCCTCGCAATCGGAAGGACGCGGGTTCGAATCCCCGTCCGCGCATCCAGATTTGGCCTCTCCATGGTTTCCCCAAATCATTCCATGTGAATGGCGGGATGCTTCCTTTATAAGGCCATGGTCGAATTCCTTTCAATTCCTTGTCCCCATCCTTTCCCGCCTCTAATGACCTCGACGACGACGAGGCGTAAAACAAATAGCACTCAAAAATAAAAGGATCAGAGGAGAAGGCACAAAAATGTTTAGAATGAAGCAGGAATATAGCGGTACAGACATTTTAAAAATCAGATAAACAGGAATTGATAAAACGCAAAACAAAAATGGCTATGGTGGGAATCGAAGGTACATCAAATGGACTAATTCTTTTGGTCGTTGAAGTTTGAGCAGTTGGTCGTTGGTCCAAGGTGCTGAAATCTTCACGTTTTCAAGTCAAGAGCTAACCCGTAAGGCTGGTCGTCCACTGCAAGCGTAATTGAGCGATTAACAACTCAAGCAACTATAGACGACTTTGAATGGGGTGACAAGGACCGACTGAGGCCGTCCACTGTAGCCGACTAAGTCATGCGACTGTGATTGTTGCAGCAGTTCTCGACCGCGTCTCTCGCGGGCAACAGTTGTGCTAGTGATCTCGTGCGAATATTTTAAGAGTTTCAAAATTATGTGAAATGGATGCAGAGACCACTTATTTTTTGGAATGTCCCTGCCTGACGACGCATCGTAGACATCGTTCGTGATGGATTAATTCAATGTTAGAAAAACGGAATTTATTAGGAGAATTCCACCTACAAATCCTCGTCCAGCCATCCGGTTCACTCCAGGCGAATACCGAGATGGTTCATTCAAAAGGACATCCGGATTCCTTCCCGTTCCTTACCCCCAGTCCCTTCCCGCCTCTAATGACCTCGACGTAGACGAGGCGAAAAGCCAGAAACAAATAATAATTTAGTTTTATAGGTCTGTTTGCAAATAATAATAATAATAATAATTTCTTAAACTTTTTAAACTAAACTATAATAGAAACAAAGCTGTTTACATTCCTTACCAAATACTCGACAAACACCGTGTTTTTTGGGCACGTTTGAAAGTTTTACAAATATTTTTTACTGGGATAGGAGTGAACAGCGTCGTCGGGTTCAGGTGGTTAGTAATCTATTGTTCTGGCGTCAGAGGTGGAACTGGAGTGTTTCATTGAGCGGACCTGGGCGATGAATATGGAAAAGATGGGTTTGGAGATGTCCTTATCGGTGAAAACTTGCTCAGTTTATTACAAACTGCCAGTTACCTATGAAGAGGAACGTTCTTTAGAAGTAGTAAAACACTGAAAAAACTCAATATTACTATCTCCCTAAGCGGCCCTGCTAATAATTGTAATTTTGCCCTCTCGATTTCAAGAAAATGTTTGTCAAAAATGCTATGAACAATTTGTTTGCGCTTAGTCAGGGTAGGGTGGAATCCAATTGTTGTTGGTTGAACGGATGGGTTGGAGCGTTGCACATTTATTGCACTGGTGCTCAAAGTTTCAAAGAAGGTGAATTGACGCCATGTCCCAAACTATCTTCCGTGTCTTTCCAGTTATCTTTAGTTCCCTCGGTTCAGTAATATACCTGGTATTTGAATGATTAATATATTGAATCGAATTAATAATTAATTTCGATGGACCGCATGCTCCGGTGGAAATTTCCCTAGTCATCTAATTACCACTTTCTTAGTATTTTTTATCGTTTTATATCCTTTGAGTGTTTAAATTTCTCCCCCATCTACTTCTGTCATTTACGAATTTTAATTTTAAATTCCTTCAGCGTTTTTGATAAATTATTCATCACTTCACTAGATAATTTATTCCAGCCCCTGACGCTAGTATCCACAAAAAAAAAATAAAAAAAAATCCTACTCCCTTATGCGTGAAATCGAGTGCGGAGTGCCAGCTTGTACTCATGGTCATATTTTCCCTTCCATGCACTCTTCTTAATTCTTTGGCCAATATCCCTCCAAGCCCCATCACCAACATATGAACTGTACATTCCTAGCACTCTCTTCACCCTCCTCCTTTCCTCCAATGACTCCCAACCCAGCTCCTTCATCACATCAATTACGGACTGGGTCTTGCTGTAATTTACACAAACAAATTTTGCCGCTCTCCTTTGCACTCTCTCCAACTCCTGTATTTGATACCAAAATCTTGCTCCCAAACTACACCACCATATTCAAGCAACGGTCTGCTAATGTTTTTTAATCCAATTCCCTGTCTTCTTTGGTACATTATTTCCTCACCCTCTTCAGCAAATGAAGGATTTTATAAACCTTTCCTACTACCTGTCAGTGTGTTCTACCCAGCTGAGTTTATTATCAAACGTTATGGCAAGTTATTTACACTTCAAGCTATCAACAAACAGTTTTGTCCCATCTTATAATCATAAGGAATCTTTAGCTACTTATCTGTGTACCTAATATGTTTGCAGTCTTCTACGCTGTGATAGCATGGAAGAAACTTTAGTGAAAAAACAAATATGCGAGTGCAGTTACATAATGATACAGTATCAGGCAATATGCGACTGAACTTCTTAAAATAAATTAAGACTGGATTGTGATAGATGCGAACGGAATGATTACATCAAGTTGTGAACTCTGTAATCTTGTCGGAAATACTTTCTAAAGAATACAAATATTCATCAAGAAATACAAATTTTATAGATATAGATCAGGTGTGCTTGATGTAACAATACAGCTGTTGAGTATACTTTATATATGTAATTTAAATGTAACTGTAGAGTAATCGTAAATATCGCAATCTCAAAAAGTATCATTAAAGTATACAGATTATAAATTTTAAAGTACCTATGATAGTAAACTTGTCAACATTACCTACCATCTTTACTGTCCATTTATTCTGCAACTTTTTCCCTACAGTTTTCGCTAAATATCACGTGTCTCTCATATATCGCAACGGTATTTTCTCATTTACGGCACTGATTAATTTCTCACTACCCATATTGGTGAGTAAAACGAACAAAAACGGAGATATACACGAAAAGTAACGTGGAGCGTAGAATACGTAACAGCTGCTACAAGCGATTAATCCAACTCCAGTAGGACCAGTCGCCTGCCGTTGGCTACAATCGGTCTCTCAAGATCGCTCGCAGTGGAAGCTGTTCAGTAACGTACCGTGAGTTGGGATCAGTCGCATCAATACGCGCGACTACGCGAGACCTGTTAGTCGCTCAAATACGCTTGCAGTGGACGACCGGCCTAATTGGACCAACAATGGTAGCCCGTTTATTGACGATGCGGTACTTCAAGTTGATGGTCTCGGCAGTCATTACAAAACAACAAATCGAACAGAATAGGTGTCCTGCATGAAGCTCAGGACATGTAGAAGCCATATAATTTACTGAGTAAGAAAGAAAGAGATAAATTAATGTTGACATGCCTTGAAAAGTTTTGAGTTTTGAAAAGCAAGTTTTCCGATAAAACAATTTGCACCAACGCACGTGTGTCACGGACCAAGTTCATTTGCTCGTTACTCTTCTCCTACCACTTGATGTTCCTTTTGGTGCCATTCTCGTGCCTGAGCACAACCCCCTTCCCCCATTTACATTTAGATCCTCGCCCGTCTTTGGACCTTCTCCTCTACAGAATATGACAGAGCTTTGAAAGATCTGAAATCAAATAAGGTGGTTGGAATTGATGAGATTCCTGTAGAATTTCTGAAATCCCTATCAGAGGAAGGAATCCAAAGATTGATCAAACTGATATTAAAAGTTAAGTAACAGGAGCTATTCCAACTGATTTTAATAAAAGTATTATCTTCACTTTTCCGAAGAAGGTAAAAAACGACAAATGTGAGAATTATTGCATCTTAAGTCTAACATCACATGTTTCAAAATTAGCAACCAGTATAATATACAGAAGAATAGAAAGGATAGTAGAGGAGATAGTAGGTGAATTTTTTTTTTAACTGCTTTACGTCTCTTTTTAACATCGAGGTCTTTTAGAGACGGGAAAGGATGTGGGGCAAGGATGGGGGCAAGGAATGGGAAGGAATTTGGCCATGGCCTTTTTGAAGGAAGCATCCCGGCATTTGCCTGGAGTGATTTGGGGAAACCATGGAAAACCCAGATCTGGATGCCCGGACGGGGATTCGAACCGCCACCCTCCCGAATCCGAGGCGAGAACGCTAACCGTTCCACCGCACAGCTCGGTAGTAGGTGAAGATGTATGTGTTTAGGAAAAAATACAGTAGAAAATAAGCAATTCTGGCTTTAAAATTAATACCTAATAAGGGCGTATTGAGAAAAATAAAAATACTTTTATGGCATTTCTTGATTTAGAATAAAGCTTTAATAATGTTAAGAGGGAAAAGATGTTCAAAATTTTAAAGAAGTCTGGTATAAAATATCGAGATAGAAAACTGCTTTTAAACTATGAATCAAGTAGCTATAATTGAACTAGAGAATTATGAGAGACATACTTCAGTTAAAAAAGATGTGAGACAAGGTTGTTGTCTATCTCCATTAATATTCAGTTCGTATTTAGAGGAAGCAATATAGGAAGTAAAAGAAAAAATTAAATATGGCATAAGTGTTCAAGGAGAACAAATCAGTATGCTACGATTTTATGATGACTTTGTCCTGTTAGCAGAACAGACTGAGGATATTGAGAAGTTACTGAATGTCATGAACAAAATACTGAAGGAAGATTTTTAACTAAATATAAACCAAAGCAAGACAAAAATGATTCATTCAGTCAAATGCGGACGTGTTAACCGGATCTTCCGCGTAGTCAGGCAAACTGCAGTGATCAAAGAATTTATTAAAGTTTGTACGTGTAACCTAAGAGTCAGCATTTCAGCGTAGTGGAGGCAAACCTCGCAACAAAAGGGAAGAAACTGCTTTTACCGCAATAACAAGTTCAAGCGTAACAAAATTCACCATCGACCGAGCTTCTTTCACGCCAACGGCATGTGCGATCAATCGATAGGTTTTCAAGAATATGACACTAATCGACGAAGAAATATTAGGCTCATTCAAGGATTATGTGTTCTAAAAATGGCAAACAATGAATGTTATAATTGAGGCACATACTGGAAATTTCACAGATTTTTTCAGTGGCGACGATTAACATAAATCGTATAACAACCGCATTATTTGCAACATTATTTAATCAAAAACCAAATAGATATTGCACTCATTCAAGAAGTGATCACCAGCGAGTTTGTAATTTTTCAATACCAATACGAAAATACTGCCAATTTGGACCTCCAAAACAAAACCGGAACGGCAATATTAATCAGAGAAGAGCTCTCCTACAAAAATCCTGAATTTTTAAACCCTGGAAGAGGGAACTCAGTAAGCACCAACGACATATGCATCATAAACGTATATGCACCCTAAGGAACCAACAAAAGCCCGGAAACCTCTGGATTTTTAAAAACACAAATTACATACAGAACTGAGAAAAAAGCCTGCTAGAATACAATAGGAAACTATATTATAGACCGAAATGATCAAAGGCCAAACCTCAACATTTGCCAATAGCCAGCAATAGCGGTCGAGGTAATATGACTGAAAGTCACTTTCCTTACTTCACATGGAAACCAAAACAATTACAAGAACTTCCAAAAGCAGACTCAACAGAATCTACGTATCCAACAATCTAAACCCCTCAGTTAGCAGTTATGAGACAGTACCGTTTAGTTTCTCCGATCACTGCACATGCATACACCGATTATCATAAGTATTTAAAGAGGCAAAGAGTACAGGAAAGTGAACGTTTCGCACCTCCATGACACAAAACGTAAGGAAACAGTCAGCAACACCTGGCTGTCCAGTATCAGAACTACAGTTCCAACGTAACCTAGTGGATTATCTAAACAAAAACCAAAATTAGAAAAGTAATTATTCACACTGGAGACCCTTCTGGTCAAACAATACAATGAAATTTTAATACAGATGCCCGAAGGACCTATAAAAAAAAGATTAACACACCACCCAAGACCACGTAATGATTAAAAACTACAAAGCCAAACTATCAAGCTACAGTAACCAAAAATTACAATACCCTGGGTCAATACAAACAATGTGGATGTCGTACAGAAAGAAAATACTTGTTAATTCTATGTAATTAGTGCTACAAAGAGCAAAACCTTTCAGTTTTATTCTAAGATTGTTTCAGCAAAGGGAGTCAGAATAACCGATCAAGAAGAGATTCTCACGATGATCTGGAACCATTTTCTTCTCATTTTATAACGCTCCCATCATAACAGGGTATGATAGAAACTCCATCCCAAAACAAATAAATGATTGTCTGGAAGCTGCGAACGAAAAGAAATGTCTGGACACATCACGTTAGAAGAAACAGAGTTGGCTCTGAGTGCGGAAAACAAGAAATTTACCTGGTCACGACGGCATCCCTCTGGAATTCTAAAGATGCTTTTGAAACGTCATTTCCCACAAAATAGCAGAAATTTTTAATAAATTATGGTATACTGACCTGCTGTCGTAGGAGGGCACAATAATCCTCATCCCCAAAACACCACACACAACGGACAAAGAAAACTAATACCCAAAACGCCCTTAAACTAGGATTACAAGATTCTTACTCGTATTCTGAAAAAAGTATAACCCCATTACTTACCAAAATACTAGGTCCTTACTAAGATGGCCCAATCCCCAAGCCTATCGTCCAATACGCAGTCCTGGAATACAAAGACATTATTTCTTTAAAAGATAACCTGAACCTGAAAACAGGAATACTTTTCATCGATTTTGATGACGCATATAATCGTGTCGAACATAGCTTCTTATACAACGCAAGGAAGAAACAAGTGATGGGAACAAACTTCGGTTCTATAATCAAGAAAATAACCGATGCGACAATCACAAGAGTCCTCGTAAACCGATTTATGTCATAAGTTCAGGAACTGTCTATGGACGAGACAATACGTCCGTTCTTAATGGCTTTAATTGCCATTAATACGGAACTCCTATTAGGGTGTATCCACACACCGACTAAAGGCATACGTTTCAAGGCAAATGATACACCACCAGAGCATACGCAGACGACATCGGTTGCTTAATAACCAACAATGACGATTTAGAAACAATTAGTATGAATTAAGGCAGTTCCGCAACAAGAACGACGCTACAGCCAATATAAATGAATCGGGGATACTTTACATCGGATCTAAACGGTGTTACAATAAGAGCGCAAGATTTGAATTTTAAATATAAAACATGGTTTTCTGTAACAAAATCTTGAAGTATTTACTGAGTTATAATGTACACATTTGGGAATTATGTATGGAACAACACAGCCAATGGCCACCTCGACTTATATAAATGTTGCGGTATCCCATCATACAGTGTTCACTTTCGGCCTTTAACGCTTGGGTGGTCGAAGACTTCTTAGTGTAAACCTCAGACCTCAGACAAACCCACAGAAAAAAGTCCACAGTTGTCAAATTGCAAGATCGTGGCGGCCCAATCTGGTCACCAAAATTGTAGATGACACGTCAAGGAAAAGACTCGGAAAAAGACGGTGAATGTTGCTCGGGCCGTATGGCAAGTGGCACCATCCTCCTGAAACCACGCGTCTTCAAGAGCAATATCTTCCAATTGAGGCTCGAAATACTAGGTTACAATGTTGCGATAACATTCATTAACCGTTAACGTGTTAACTTCAAAGAAAAATGGTCCAATGATTCCTCCAGTCTACAATGCAGACCATAGAGAGTCGCGTTAGGGATGCATTTGTTTCTTATGAAGCACCCTCTGCCATCCACAGTATTTGTGAATTGCAGAGTAGACTTGCGCATAATAGTTCGCAAAGGGGAGCGTTCAGTTTAGTTCGCAGCTTCCTCGCGAACCAGTTCGCTCTTTTAGTTCGTTAGTTCGCTTCTCGAATTCTGAGAAACAGATCGTTCGCTCGCCTTGCTACCGCTATTGCACCTGCTATTTTTTTGTTATGTCAGTTTTATTAGGACATTAGTTAATCATTTTTTGTCGTTTCCAAATGGAATTTAATATGACCTTCTTAACAAAAGTTATTACTTAATAATAGCCCTTTCAAATGACATTAGCATGATCAATGGCCGCCGATAAACCAAAGTGCTCATTGTCCTTTACACAAATGGGTAAATTGAATAACTGTTCTGTTTTTACTTATTTGCATTCGTAGAATATTAATTTTTAGAAGCCAAATTCTCCACAGAAAGTGATAATATTAAAAATAATGTTCTAGTATTCATTGATAAATGTCTGGAGTATCTTAATAAATTGTTAGATTTTAATGAAAACTATTGGCTATACAAAATCCGAAAATTAAATTCAAAACACGTGGTTTCATTTGATGACTGTGAGACAATATTAGAGGTTGTAAATTTACGAGAAAAAATGAGTATCAAAGTGAATGAACTTTACTCTTAAATAACAATATTACACGAAATGTAGGTAAAAATAAGAGCAGTATTTCATTAATAAAAAATGAGCTTTTGATCTACATTAATTTAACAACTGAAAGCGATAAAGCATATGACAATTTTACTGTAGACAAAAAATTGTTAAATATGCAAGAAGTGCAAAAAAATATAGCTTAAAAATAAATAGCAAAAAACATACCTTTTGTCCTACTCGTAAAATATTATATTTTTGAAGTGTACTATATTTTTATAGGTTATTCTAAAAAACATAATACCATCAACCGAAAAAATGTTGGTAACCATAGCGACGAATGGTGTTAGTTCGCTACCGGGAATGCTCAATTTAGTTCGCGACCGGCGCTCAGTTTAGTTGGCAGCTCCTTAGCGAACTACGTAGGTCTCTCCCCTCTGGAATTCCAGAAAGACAGCTCCTTCGTTCGCTTTGATAGCGCTACTGCACGCGATCTCTTCTTTGTTATAGTAGTTTTTTTTTTATTATTTGGTCCTTGGCTTTCGCCAATATTGACCAGCTAACAATGTTACATTTTTGATCAAATTACAAAAATATATTCTTGCTCAGCTGACATTAATACATTTTGCATAAAAATCAACACTTGTTTGGCCATCATTTTAAGACACAATTAGCAATAAAAACTTTTACATACTTCTCTTACTTTTATCCTTCTATCTTTAATAATAACATATAATCCCTATATCATTATTTAGTGTTGGAAGGAACTAAACCTTTACATATTACCTATACATTTTATATTATGCATATACGTGATACCCATTACATCGTACAAACAGGGGCATCAAAAAAAAAAAATTTTTTCCGCCCGCTTTCTATCTTTTGAAATTAATTTGTCTATCTAAGTCCTTATATATTTCATACAAAAACCTAATTGATATTCAGAATTGTACATTTGTTTATAATACATTATTTCTACACACAAACATTTTCCTATCATCCTGTACTGGATTTGGAAAACTTGATAGTTTCCTCATAAAAATAGTTCAAGTCGAGAAATAATATAAGAGATACCTTATTTATTTTAACACGAATTATTAATATTCCTGCTCACAACAAAAATTCCTTAAAGAATAATTTGTGTTCTCTTGTACAAAGTAGCTCTCATATCTACATATATACACTTTTACATGGACGCATACAAGAACACTTGCATATCTATACCCGTACATATATTTACATACCCATATCCCCACAAACATACAAAATTAGTCCATTTGATATGAAATATACTACGTTCCTTTATAATACATCATATTTTCCTATTACATTTAGATATATATTTACATAGTTGTTTTATCTTATCTACCGTAGGAGTCCCTAGAAATTGTCGTAGGCTCTCATAGTCTGTTATCTTATTGCCTCCGTCTTTCTGTAAGATTGATTTCCTGTGTTCGCTGTATTTGCGGCATTCCACCACAAGATGCACTATGTCTTCATATGCCCCACAATGCTCGCAGTTCGGTGATGTTGTCAAACCTAGTATAAATTTTTTGGAGTTTAGCATAACGTGGCCTGATCGCAACCTGTTTATCATTGTTATTTCTTTTCTACTTGCCTTTACACTAAACCATGGCTGTTTCGGTATGCTGTGTTGTATTGCATGGTACCAGGCACCTTTGGTTCTGAATTGGACCTCCCCTACTTCTTCCCACTCCTTCATCTGTAGATTTCTGATTTTACTTAGTAAGTCTCTATATGGTACCCTGCCATCGATATTTTCATGTTCCTTTGCGCCCCTTGCAAGGTGGTCAGCATTTTCATTCCCCACTACTCCTACATGTCCCGGTACCCACTGAAATTCTATTTTCTTCTTTAACTGTTGTGCTCTGCTTAGCTCATTTATGATGTCATATACTAGATGGTTCTTTGTTTTCCCTTTTGGCCCATTTTTAAACATAATAGTGAACTTAGTGAATCGGAGCAGATTTAAATTTTTCTTCCCCTGTTTCCAGTGCATGTTTGATGACTTCTAATATTGCATATAGCTCCGCTGAGAACACTGACATATCCACCGGTAGCTTAACTGCTTTTCCAACATCTGATTTTTCTTCGTAAAACGCTGCGCTCGTATTTGAGCCTGTGATTTTGGAGCAATCCGTATAAATTTTACTCCATGTCTTCCATTTCTCATTCAGAATTTGTAACGTCGTCTTACAAAGATCTATCGTAATATTATCTGCTTTCTTGGCTCCTAGCTTGCCTATCCTTTCATGTGTTTGGACCTCGATTATTTGGGGCCACGTATCCCCTATAAACGCTGGATTCATTTTATGTTGTTTTATTGGCCATTCTTTCATTTCATTGAAATTTATAACTGTAATTGGGGTTGCCTTTTTCCTCCAGTATTTCCTATACATAATTTGGCTAAAAGCCCCTAGCTTCCAATTTAATGGGTGGTTGATCATAGCTCTGACTTTCAAGATAAAACGTCTGGAAAGCATACTTCGTCGGAGTGAGAGCGGTGGTGTACCTATTTCCATCTGAAGTACGTTAATGGGGGTTGTACGTAGAAATCCTCCGCTTATGCGTAATGCCAATGATTGTAGGCGGTCTAGTTTGGCTAGGGTTGATGTAGTAGCTGCATCATATAGCATGCACCCATAGTCCATTTTACTACGTATTAGTTGTCTGTACAGGCGCAGTAACACTGTTGGATCGGCTCCCCAATAATTACTAGCTATCCCTTTCAGGATGTTTATTCGTTTCATTGCTTGGCCGTGTAACTCCATTACGTGCTTCTTCCATGTTAATCTCATATCTACCCACATCCCTAAAAATTTCACTTGGTGTATTGCGGTAAGGGCTTTACCGTTGAGTATTATCCTAACATCCTCTGTGTCTTGTAAATACCATTAGCTTACTTTTTTCAGGTGACAGTTCCATCTTCTTTTCTTGCAGAGCATTTGTCATACTGTTTAGGCCATTTTGTAATTCTCGTGTTGCCTTTTCTTTCTTTCTATTTCTTACGTATACCACCACATCATCAACGTACTGTATGTACAAAATCGATCTACTCAGCTTGCTGAACACATTGTGCATATAAATAATAAACAATAGTGGGCTAAGGGGGTCTCCTTGCGGTAAGCCAGAGAAGACATGTCTAACTATTACCTCTCCCCTGTACATCCTAAGCTCCAGGATCCTTAGTGAAAGATAATTCGTACACCATTGTACTATTGTTTTTGGGATATCGCCTTTCAGCATCACCTTTACCAGTTCCGTTATGTCGACCTGTCCGTATGCATTTTGTATGTCAAGGAAAGCAGCTATAAGGTACGAGTTGTAACTGTTACTTATTTGTATATCTGTTATTAATGTTGCTATTGCATCTATAGTACTATATCCCTTTCTGAACCCCATCACACGATTTGCTAGGAGTTCACGGTGTTCCACATACCATTCCATTCGCTGTTTTATCATCAGATTCATCAATTTGCAAACACATGATATCAGTGATATGGGTCTGTACGATGTATATAAATTAGGATCCTTTCCGTTTTTGGGTACCGGAGTGATTTTAATTCTCCTCCATTGATGTGGTACTTCGCTTTGCCTGAATAAATTGTTTAGTATTGTCAGTAACAGTTCTTTGCCACTATGGGGTAGATTATACAACATTGAGTATGATATTTGATCTATCCCTGGAGCTGTATCTTTCTCTTTTAGGCTGTTTTCCATCTCTGTCAGGGTAAAGGGTCTATCTAGGTTGCTGTTATTATGTGTTAAAGGTCCGCTGCTATCTGCCACTACCAGCGGTGCGTCCTCTACCGTAGCGGGAGCTATTTTATCCACAAATTGTTCAGCTGTTTCTTCATTTACTCTTATGCTCTCAGCACTTTGCTTTGGTTCTTTGTACCATCTAACCTTTTTCCATAGCTCTTGTGTTGAGATGTCTCCGGTTAATTCCGAGCAGAACTTTTCCCACCCATCTTTCTTCGCTTTCTTAATGGTCTTGCTCGCTTGTGCTGTTATCTTCCGAAGATTGATAAAGTTTTGGTACGTCATATTCTTACGATATGTTTTAAGGGCTAATCTTCTTCTTGCTACCGCTTTCGAACATTCTGGAGTCCACCATGGCTTCCTTTTATGTGTACCGCCACCACCGAGTTTCATAACAGGCGCGCTAATTTTCGCCGCTGCTTTGATGGTTTCTGTAAACCAGTTATAGTTTTCCTGCGGATCTGTTATGCCAGGATATTTGAGCAACCTTTTGCTAACTTCTTGCTGATACTTGTGCCAGTCAATATGTCTGTAGTTTATCGTATGTTCGAGACCGTCTACCCTATTTTGAGCCGTAATGTTGGGCTGCGACTCTATGGAGACTTTGATCACTCTGTGGTCACTACCCAGTGTGTCATTCATTGCTACCCACGAGCATTTCATTGCCATTCTTGACGATACCAATGATATATCCGGTGAGGAGGGTCTTTGGGATGGTGTTCCTATGCGGGTATTGGTCTTCTCGTGTTTAGTACCACTAAATCCGATTGACATATTGCTTTTGCTAACTCTTCGCCTCTATGATCCGTTACTTCATCGTACCACATCTTACTGTGCGCATTGAAGTCTCCTGCTACAATACTTTTATCCGGGAGTTGGGAGAAAATTTGGCTCCATTCAGTTTCATGAGTTCCAACATGGGGGGGCACATAAATAGCTGTTACATTCCTGATCTGATGCAGATTCAGCACATCCACCGATATGATTTCTATGTTGTTGTTGCTGCACTGCAGTGTTTTGGGCACCACTACTATATTCTTTGCTATAATGACTGCTACTCCACCATATCCGTCCTCCCTATCTTTTCTAAACATTTTATATTGTCTGTCTCTTATCCTAGTATCTTCTGTCAACCATGTTTCTGAAACTATAGCGATATTTGCTTTACATTCACTCATTAAATTGGTGAGGTCATTCCATTTGGCCTTAACACTTCGGGCGTTCCACTGAATCACATGTAGTTGTCATATCACCTGTCCTCTGCATAGTTGGTATTATGGATAATTTGGTTGTACTATTAATTCGATAGATTTCCTAATTTCATCCAGTTGCAGTGTCTCTAACCCACTGTCTTTTATATGTCTCGTTACTATCATGATTAGATTAAAAATTTCTTCAATTAGCCTGCTTTTCCCGTTTGTAGTATTGGGATAATTCGTTATCCCCTGCATCCTTGGAGGATATGGGTTTTGGGCTATGGGTGTAACTGGCACTTGTGTTGGGTAGAGCCAAAGTTGTCGATAATCCTGTGCGTTACCGCGCTGTTGGGTTTCCTTGAACGTCGATCTACTCCCGGCCAAATCTCCGTTGTTGTTTAGTTGTGCTGTACCCAGTGTAAAACCTGTTAAATCAGATTGTTGTTTTCTTTTGTCTGGTATCAGCTGGGACTCAGTCGGATCCTCTCCTAAATCTTCCTGAACCTGTATAGAATCTCCACTGAGGTATTGAGTTGGCCCAGATGATATCCTAATTATTCCATTTCCCATCTCTTGTGCTGTTGGTGCTGTTGTCCCACTACTCAGCTTTATCTGCGGGAAGTCGATGTAACTTCCCGCATCTGGTACTACAGTGGGCCGAAATATCGCCTTTTCTCTCTCGTATGTTGAGGCTGCTTGTGCATATGTTCTGTTGTTTAAGGTAGCTTCCGCTTCCCTTAGGGAAATGTTATTTCTAGTAGCAACTTCTTGAATATTGTATTCCGGGCATGTTCGGTCCGTGACATAGTGTGCTCCCCCACAGTAAAAACACCTAATGTCTTGAGTTATGTACTGTGTATCAGGGTGCGTCCCACCGCACTTAATGCAACGTGTTTGCCCCTGACATTGTTTACTAACATGTCCATACCTATAGCAGTTATAGCATATTTTAACCGACGGGAAGAAGGGTGTCACTTCACATCTCGCCCCGTGGATATTCACATACCTTAGGATAGTTTGGCTATCGAACGTTAATACACACGTTTGTAGGTTAATTATCCGTTTTTCTTTATTTTGTACCACTGTTTTGTTCATTCTCCGGGCATTAATAACCTTGACCGGCGATTGAACTTCTGCTACCAGTTCTTCCATTGTAATACTTTGATGTACTCCTCTTATTACCCCCTGTTTGTATATTAGGTGGTTAGGGATATATATTTCTAAGTCCTTACCGATTTTTCCTGATGATTTTATTATGTTATTAGCAATATTTGCATTACCTACTTCAATCCTTAATCTGTTTCTACCCGAGTAGCTAATATTCAAAATTTTCCCTTTTATTTCCGGGATTGATAAATGAAGCAACTTTCCCACAGACATTGGGTGGAGCTTACCAATACTATTATTCTTACTCTCGATAAAAAGAATAAATGGGCCATTGTCCCACTGCCTATAAAAACGATGAGGTCTACTGTTATTGATATCAGATAGTGCCTGATTACTACTATGCCTTACACTCTGCTGCTGTTGTTCCGGAACTAGCCCCATGTTATTTCTTGTTGAGGCGGATTCATAACTGAGGTCCGAACTGACAATTTTCCTCTTGTCTGCTACAAGTTCTACACTTGGTTCTATCGGCCGCTTTCTAAAATTAGTGCCTTCCTTTTCGGCATTTTCCAAATTATATTCCATGCTTTCGCTCTCCACATCACTTGCACTAACAGTACTTACTGCTTGTACCACTGCCGCTCCGACTGCCGCTACTCCAGTTGACACGTCTGCGGTCGTCAGGGGCGGAGTCGCTCCACCGCCTTCCCCATACTGGCCGCCAATCATTTCCACGCCGTAGGGAGGGTGCCCTCCGGTGGGTGATGAGGATGCACTGTATGAGCTGCCCTGTCTTCAAGCTGGTTTCTTTTCACTGGTTACGCAAAAACTTTCCACACCAAATTCACTCTAAACAGGAAACACAAGACACGTTCACTGAGCCAAAGAGGAAGTGATCGCTTCGGCGACTCGCTACGAACTGGGTTATAGTAGTTGTGGTTATCGATGGTTGTCTTTTAATTGTTAATGGGATCAAAGTGTGTATTGTTTTCACATTCCATGTTCAATTTCCGTTTGTTTCTTCTGCAATAATTATTAATGTTTAACAGTTATATTTCTTTTTTTTTCTTTTCTTTTTATATCTGTGTCTTCAGTGAAATGTGTCCACAGCGAACTGTGTTTCCTTTTAGATAATAAAATAAAACAAAAGTCGATCTTCGGGAAAGGATCGAACGAACTAAGGAGCGAGAGATCTGGGAACTAGTTCGCATAGTTCGCCTGTGGGAGCGCTTTTCCGAACTAGTTCATTCACGAACTATACAAGACTAATGCAGAGTATGGATGTAGATTTTCTGAGCCCTAAATGCGACAATTTTGCCTAATAACAAAGCCATCGAGATGAAAATGGATCTCGTCACTGACGACGATTTTGTCCACAAAATTGACATTCACTGATCCAACTGGTGAACTCTCTTCGCAGTGGTCTGTTGGCACAAGTTCTTGAGTCAATTAGATTTTGCAAGCATAGAGATGCAAAACTTCTGAGAGAATACGTTGAAGAGTGACTTTGAAATGTCCGGATCTTGCACACGATGACGAATGGAGGTTCCTGGACTCTCGGCCATACTTTCGCGAACTGCCGCGATGTTTTCTTCTGAATAACCAGTGCGATCTCGTGTCGTGTGTTTTAAATTAACAACTGAGCCAGTAAATTCAAAATTTTTGATTAATCATTTCACAGTTGATGAATTCGGAACATTATTTCTACCGAATATTTGAACTACTTTACTATTCGTCGCAACCAAACTTTCACCATTTTGATAGTAAAATTTAACAATAGAAACGCGTTGTTTTATCATGTAGCGCTCTATGTTTACTTACTCCTACCTATCTGCCATCGAACTGTTACAGTTATCGACCTATCAAATCATAACAGCCAAAATGGCGCGCAATTGAATTCTTGTGCTGTTATTGAAACACCCTTTAGAAAATAAAATTTCACAAACTCACAGAAAATCAAACAATTAAAGGGGAAAAAAAGCCATGGCAGTGATGTTAGAAACTGACCTAATGAGTATGGTCAGCTGACGGAATGGGCAGAAGGGACACCATCCAGACCAACATGATACAAAAAACAAATCAGGTATTTCCTGTGACAAAAGGGGTATCAAAAGCGCACAAAGGGCAATATTTACGTTCATGACTCAAGGTGAGCTATTCAAAGTAAACTTCCAGATATTAAGTCTACCAAAAGAATGTGCGGGTGGGGATTAATGTGTAAAGGCCAAAGCAAATGCTATCATCACACAAGCAACGAAGAAAGTCTCCAAAATGAAAGATACGATTGTAGCCCAGTTTGTGAATCGTTACAAATCATCAAGCACAACGACAACAGTAGGAATCACTCACAGCAACAAATCCTCCACATTAGGTTTTACTTCGTCGAACGCAGCTATATCAGAGCAGCGTGAACGACAACTTTCCAAAGACACAGACGCACACAGCTATAATGGCCAACAAACGAAGAAACATAATAACAACTAAATACTTTGACATTACATAGAAAAAAAATGTATGGATAAACATCATCAACAGTGTCCCTCCCTCCGATAATCAAATACTTTGGTACAAAGGATTCAGCGAATACCTATCTACCACAGAGAAACTACTATAGAGAGCGTGTTGGCTGAGCGATAAAGCTCTGGGACGCATTCGGGACGACGCAACTTCGAATCACCGTTCCGCCATTCAGAACTGAGTTTTCCACGATTTCCCCACATCTCTCTAGGTGAATGTCAGGATAGTTCCTTCAAACGACCATGGCAGAGTTCATTCCAGTTCCTCGCCCCAAGTCCTTTTAATTCGGATCGCGTGCGTACACCACACCACTCTTTGATAAAACAATTTTTATTTTTTTTTCTGTCCGTGAATTTTGGTGCATCTTTAATTATAGTTCTCCCTGAAGTGTAATTTAAACTTCAAAGTGTGACATGAACTTTAAGATTATTGTCAAAAACGTTTTCCCAACGAGTTTACAGTATCTTTTCTTTATTTTACGCAGTAGGTATAGTTTGTTCTATTTTATCAATTAATAAACAATGATGAATGAGATGAGGAATGTTTTAGTTACATCTCAAGAAGAATAGGATCCCTGACCGTGCATGAGAAAGAGGATTTCCCTATAACTGATCATTTGCAGGAGTGGATAGGGAGCGTCCACAAACCACGTAGCTCCATTTTGGCCTTCTGTGAACCCTCCTCCCTCCCCCCACATAGCCCGACTTGACTTTTGCCTCTAACATCTCTCCCCCCCCCCCTCCCTACCGCACGTGGCTTTTAGCTTTTTTCCCTGTTGATTCCAGAAGACATTTTTCACTGTTTCTTCTAGTCAGACTGTCGTAAATTAGATACGGAGATAAATAAATGACGGAAATAAATATTTACATGCTGTTGTGTATTCTGTATCTTATTTTAACTGTAACAAATAATTTGAATGGAAAGCTACGTTGCTTGGCTCGGAACACCTCCCCCCACCCCCACGTAACCCAGCGTTGCTTGCCAACCAGTCCCTACCCCCCGGGCCCCGCCCCCCCCCCCCCATAGACCAGGCCACGTAGTTTTTGGACGTTCCCCTAGAGTCAGCATTCATTCAGAATATTTATTGTTTTAGAAAAGTGTATAAATCAAGGATTGCTAACCCGCGGGTCGCTTGCGGAGCTGGATTATTATATACGTCTTTCAATGGTGATATCAAACACAACAACACCCAGTTAGCCGGCCTCGGTAGCGTAGGGGCTAGAGTGCTAGCTCCACGTGCCGAAGGTCGCCGGTTCGAATCCGGCCGCGGGCATGGAGGTTAAGTGTTGTGTGTCTGTGTGTGTGTCCTGTCCGTCCTGTCCGTCCTGTGGCGTCCGCACTTTGAAGACTATATAAAACACTGGATTTAACTGATTCACTGGAAGCTTTAATATAACACATTGAGCTGGCTGTATGGCCTCAGCTGTCAAAAAACAAAAAAACACCTAGTTACGTTATTTCAGTAAGATGAAGAGTATTACGTCACAACATAGATCACGAATCACTGAGGTTCATTTGGTTTTTGAGAGTAGCCATAATTTCCTTAGACATCAACATTGATGCATTTAGTTCTACCAAGTCAAAAGCAGCCTTAAGATAGTAATTCATTAAATATGTAAATTTCATTTTAATTTTTTCCTCATAAAAATATTAAGGTATAATTTTTCCAAGAAAGTAGTGCATGCGGCCAGTTAGCAAATTCTATTTCTAAAATTTTGCTGAGCTGCTGAAAAGGTTGGCAACATATGACATAAAGCAAATATCGGTCGTGTTTATTATATACGCAATGATTTCCGCTTTGGTCGAATTGGAATCACTGAATTTAAAAAAAAAAAAAAAAAAAATGGCATTCGACTACTTAAGCCATACAGCCGCTCAATGTGTATCAGTTTCACCAGTACGTTGTAGTATCTTCTAATTGTAGACACTACAGGACGGACACGGCATTAACATACAACACTTAAACACCCATGCCCTCGGCCGGAACCGATCGGGCGACCTTCGGCACGCGGAGCTAGCGCTCTAGCCCCTACGCTACCGAGGCCGGCAATCGCTGAACTTCTTGCCTATCATGACCTGCACAGTGTGAAATGTCATCCTATTTCATAATTCCTTTCTTCACCAATAGATTACAGCTGTTCATTGATTCATTACGATAAGTTGTTAGAGTTCAATTTAACTGTGATTGTTGGCATGTGTATGGTATCCAAAGTACAGACTGCAACTGAACTTTTCTGAATCTGTTATAGGTATATACTACGTACATATACCATTCCAAAATAGTTTTCTTTTACTTAAGTAAATGGAGAACAAGATGCACATATTAGTTTTTAGAATGCAAACTTAGAAGTTGAATATTTGAAGTACAAAAATAGTAATTCCATTTCGAATCATTTGGTCATGAGTATGTAATACATTTCAGTTACGGCCTATATTTCATCAGCGATCAGAGGGATTTCCACCAAATTACTTAGTTCCTTCTGTCAACATATATATCTCTCTTGACATTTCAGTGATAAATATACGCAGAATGATCTATGTTCATAAACCTTAGTACCTACCGTAATATGAGCTTATTCAGGTTATTTGAGTCATAAAATTTTCATTTTTGGGTTTCGAAATTTATGTACACAAGCATTATACTCATAACCAGGGTTCGGATCTTTATAACAAGTCATATTTTTTTCCTTCCTTCTTTTTGAGCTGTAATGCTGAATTAAACACTGATTGAACGTTTATGCTTGTATTTTATAGAGCATATAAATGCGTATTCAGGCCATTTTCTAGTTTTGGTCATATTACGATAATATTTATGGTCATATGGTCATATTTTTATGAAAAATATGGTAATTTTTTAATAGTATCGGGAATTCACTGAAGTTATAGATGGGAAGAAATTAAGATAATTATTCACAGAACTGAACTCCTATTATACACTGGAGGAAAAAACGAAACTAATCGTCACTGAATTCACCAGCCAAGAATTTTAAAATTATTCATTATTGTCACTCTCTAAACGTCGCCGCTCGCCTTTTAATTGAGGTAATGCCGCGTCAGTCGATGTCTCATTGTCGCCAATACTTTTCAAAATAATCATGTCATCAGTACCGGATTAACCACGTGGCAGGAGGTAGCAAATGCTAAGCGCCTTGCGCCTACTGGGGGGCGTCGCGTCGCGTCTCCTAGGGGGGCCCCGCACCTAGGCCAGATGGGCGATCTTTTTTTTTTTTAGCTCTACAATTTTACTCCGGACGGCAAAAATCAAAGGCCTCTTCTTCACATTTGCTACGGGTCCCGCGCTGTCTTAATCCGGCCCTGCATGTCATCATTAAATTTGCAGTGGATCAGTGTGTACCGCTATACTGAAAACAAAATTTTCTGAAAGTGCGAAGGGACGGAGTTACGTTAAGAAATTTGGGGTAGGGATGTAATGGAGCATCGCATCCGCAAGTGCGGAACTTTCGCTTGAAATCCTACATCCGCTTTCGCATCCGCAATTTTTAATGCGGATATGTAGCGGATGTTTTGTTTACATTGCAGTATATATTATTCTTTTCCCTTTATACTAGATTCTGCCCACCGTCGCTTAGCTAACAACAACGTGGTTGTTTTTTTTTTCTTTTTTTTTCCTGACGGTCTTGCGATAAAAGTAACAATGAAATGAACGGTGTAATTATCTAAGCGAAGAATCTAAAATTGCATGTAAAGTAACGCGGTCTAGTCACGGTCCAACTTACAGGACATCCGTGTAGAAATACCGTATGATTCGCTCACCCATTCACGTTACTAAGAAGGGGTCCAACAAAGTGTTCCAAGCAATCCTTTCAACTCGTACTTTCTCGCGGCACACCACGTTTCCTTATCGCCCACTCGTAGGTTGTTTCCTCCAATCATGAGCCAACGCTATTCTTGTTGGACAGCAAGGACCCGTGTAGGTTGTCTGGGAGTCCATAAAACATGTCCTACATGTAGTCCTGTAACCCCATTCATGGCTCATCAAGAGTTCTTTATCGAAAATCGGATTATCGTAGGTCCTACAAGTTGTACTGTGAATGGGCCATTAGAGTGGTGAGAACGCGGATGGCATGGCCTTGTGCTTGGCGCTTGAATTAGTCGAGCCGCGTCCTCCACAATATTAATGAATTAGCAAGAGTATCTAGCAATATGAGTGAGAATGTCAATACCTTAATTATGGAAATTTGGAATTCAATTCCAAGCACATTTAAGAAGCTGGCTTCTGTTATCTTAACAATATTTCATCTACCTACACCTGTGGTTCATTATTTTCAGAAATGAATAACATTAAGGACTCACTTCAAAACCGTTTTTTTTTTTTTTTTTTTTTTTTTTTTTCTCCTCTCCAGATGACTCCACTTCAGCTTGCATTCTGCTAAATGTAATAAACTATGAACTTAATATAAGGTATTTCACATCTAATTTTCAACAGTAGAATTCACACTAGCTGACGGCGTAGCCTCTTCTAAGCAAGATGTTACTTCGGGCGTTCCTCAAGGAAGTGTAATAGGTCCACTTCATTTCTTGATTTTTATAAACGATCTCGGTGACAACGTTAACTGCAGGATGCGATTTTTTGCTGATGATGCACTTATTTATAAGGAAGTGAGGTTCTCTGACGATTGCTTAGAAATTCAGCGCGATCTGGATGTTATTTCGGAATGGTGCCATAAATGGGAGCTTACACTTAACTGCAAAAAGTGTAAGGCAATGCAAATAAGTAATATAAAGACCCCGTTTGCTCGCGAGTACAAAGTTAACAATTCAGTTGTTGACACTGTGGATTCCCTGAAGTATCTAGGCGTAACAGTACAGAGGAACATGAAATGGGACTTGCACATAACTTCCGTCGTAGGCAAAGCTAATTCTAAACTACAATTTATAGGTCGTATTTTGAGAAGTTGTAATGCTCGTACAAAGGAAATAGCGTACAAAACACTGGTGCGTCCGCATTTAGAATACTGTTGTGGAATTTGGGACCCGTATCGCAAGGGATTGATTGACTCGTTAGAGAAAGTACAGAGGAGAGCCGCTCGATTCGTGACTGCTAGTTACAGTCCTTACGTAAGTGTCACAGAACTGATACGCGGGTTGGGCTGGGATTGTTTGACGGACAGACGACGTCGTTTTCGTTTGAATTTGCTGGAGAATGTGCGAAAATCTTTAAGTTACGAGTGCAACGAAATACTTCTTCCGCCAACCTATTTAGGTCGCAATGACAGGAGGGATAAGATTCAAGAAATAAGATGCCATGCTGATATATATATGTATTCCTTCTTTCCTCGTTCTGTTCGGGATTGGAATGCACTGAATTAGGATTTGTGCTTAGCACCCTCTGCCACCCACACTATTTGTGACTTGCAGAGTATGGATGTAGATGTAGATCTACTTAAATAAACACAAAACGGTTGATTTTCTTATGGCTTAGTATAAAAAATGTATATTTCTGGTTGCAAATATAAAGCTTTAAGGTGATAGCATTTAGTTTTATTTCATTTCTATTAATTACTATGTCATGATTGTTTGATGGCACGTCATGGCGTCATTCAACATTTCTTTAGAAAAAAAATGGCACGTAGATGAATAAAGGTTAGCCATCCTTGCCCTACACTAACGAGGCCGGCGCACTGCTAGGTTATACGTTTCTTCCATGGTGCTACGTCTGTCTTGATATTTGCATCTTCCTATATCATGACTTTTGGCACTTCAGTGTATAAATTAATTGATAAAATACTACACCAAAAATTAGTTCAGATATCAATGAACATACTGATTTGAAGTTTTACGAACGACGAATGAAACACCTGTTTTGCGTGAAAGCACCAAATACTTTACGATATGTTGAATAGAGCTGCCGAGGATCACATTAACTCTACATTTCAAATTTAGCTTTATAGTTATGGTGATGCAGATTGATAAATTTTGGAATTTAAATGTCTGTTCTGAAAACTTTTGTTTTAAACTTACCACCTTTTTATGCTTAGGGCTTTACATATCTCCATTAGAAGCAGGAGAGGACTGACAGTGAACGGGAACAATATGGCCATGACATCCTGAAGGAACCATCTCGGTGTTCACGTGGAATGATTTTCAGAAACCATGGGACACCGAAATCTGGATGATCAGACAGGGATTTGAACCCGCATCCTAATTCTTCTCATCATGAGGGCCAGTACTACGTGTTATACTAACAAGGATGGCAATGAGAAAAGATTTTTATTAATTAACCAGTTAGTCACGTTTGCCGTCTGCATCTTGAAGGAATTTAATGATTGTTTGTAAACTGGAATTTTCTGGATTTGTGGTAGGGTAATTATATTTATCTGAAAAGTAACTGAATGGTTTGGTAGCTGCCTGTACAAATGAGTGCGTTGTGATTGGTACCGTGAGTAGTAAGATAATAAGAGAGCTGGGACAAAAGATCTTAAGCCGGCCCCGGAAGAGACTCCACTCGTCCGTGTGACGTCCGGAAGAGACTCCACTCGTCCGCGTGACGTCACAGCCTCTGTACAGCGGTAACCTGAATTTATCTGAGTATTCTGTGGAGCTTAGTCGGGCGCATACCCCCCGCAGGCGACAACGGTTGTTGCTATTCCCAGCGCGCGCCACACATGACGCGTCGGGTACCGTTATACGCTATTCCTGGAGTGCGTAGTTTCCTAGCGCAGCGATATTTCCGGGTGACGCGTTGGCTCCCGTTAGCCGCTATTCCTGGAGTGTGTGTGTACTGGGACCTACTTTCGACGGCACAATTTACCGTTCGTGACAGGGTATAAATTCTGTGCCAAACTTCTTCTCAGCCTCATTGATCACCAGTATCTTACAGAGTGAACATCATGGATCGAGTACTGACTGCTGAAGACATCGAACAGTATTTATCAAATGGTGAGTGAATTTTATATTATTAATTATTATTATAATTATTATTATAAATAAGTAAGTTTTATTTTAATTTTATTTTACAGGTCTTCCCGTCATCTCGCAACTAATCAGTGATGAATTTGTAGACTCACGATCGGTAACAATGGACAACCTTGAGGTGCGGTACAATCTTGCAGGTGGTAAGTGATTAACATTGTAAATTATTTTTTATGTGAATGCTTAGTGCATATGATTGACATTATTTATTTTGTTGCAGATGAAATGAATGCTGTTGGTCGTACCAGTAAGTAGCTAATACTTTAAATAATTTTTCATGTGAATGCTTAAAGCATATGCTTGACATTATTTATTTTGTTGTAGATGTGAGTGGAGGTCCTTTGCCTGTGATTAACAATCAGGAATTGATGGATTGTTTTACTAATGGCAAGTGTTTAATACTTTAAATAATTTTTTCGTGTGAATACTTAGTGCATATGCTTGACATTATTTATTATGTTGCAGATGATGTGAATGCTGTTGATTTTACTAGTATTCAACCCACACACAAACGAATGGCAACCCATGATGATGGGAGTGGAGGTGCTTTGCCTGTGATTAACACTCAGGAATTGATGGATTGTTTTACTACTGGCAAGTGTCTAATAATTTAAATAATTTTTTATGTGAATACTTAGTGCATATGTGACTGACATTATTTATTTTGTTGCTGATGTGAGTGAATGTGCGTTGCCTGTGATTAACAATCAGGAATTGATGGATTGTTTTACTACTGGCAAGTGTTTAATACTTTAAATAATTTTTCGTGTGAATACTTAGTGCATGCTGTGACATTATTTATTTTGTTGTAGATGTGAGTGGAGGTGCTATGCATGTGATTAGAACTCATGAATTGTTTTCCTACTGGCAATCGTTTGGTACTTAAATTATTTTTCATGTTAATACTTAACGCATATATGACAGACATTATTTATTATGTTGCAGATGATGTGAATACTGTTGGCCTTACCAGTGTGCAACCTACACACAAACGGAAGGCAACCCATGATGACGGACCATCAAAAAGCATTAAAATGTCAGGTAATGTATTCATTTTATAGACTGCTTTGTTTTCCATACTTGTAACTATGAATCTAATTTTTTGTGTCTATTTTCAGATGTTTATATGTCACCACCAGACATTGCAGCACTATGGGGTATTCCAATAGTGGACATAAACCAACCCAGCACCAGTGCGAGGAGTATTCCAGCAGTGGACATATCCCATCCCCAGCACCAGTGCGTGGGAAGATCCAAACGATCTATTAGCCACTATGTCGCCAGTAGAGGCACTCTGGGCTGCAGACGAACCATCGTCCCAGTGGCTGCCCAATACACCAGCAACCGTTAATGAGGGTGGGGAAAAAAGGTAAGCCGGATGCTACGCGCTTGAAGCCAACTATCAGGGCAAGTGCTTACGGGAATAGGTTACTTCACATCACTGTTGTAAACTACTGAAAATTTTAAAGATCCAGGCAATTTTATTAGAGCATGTTTTGAAATTTTTAATAACCAAATTTCCGCGATTATTCACAATCCTTCAACACCGGCTGTAAAATGCCAGGTGGGGCTGGATTGCCTTTTCCAAATTCAGAAGAACAATATCACTAACGTCAGCCGTATTTGCTTTATGCCCAAGATGCGCGAACTCACATTAAGCGCTTCCCTGGAAGAGTGGTATGAAGTCTATGTGTTTCAAGATATCAAGAAGAGATTTAGTGAATTCCAGGACCGGGATAGTGGCAAATGCCTCGATCAAATTAACGCCCTCGACATCCATGTAGCTAAATTCGAACCGCTGTATCGGGGCTCTTCATTTATAGCACTGCCATCCGATATCCAAGCAAAGAAAGCAATTATCAATGTTGATAACAGTGATGATCGTTGTTTTCTTTGGACGATCCTGGCATTTCACGAACAGGTGAAAGTTCACGCGGAAAGAGTTAGCAAGTATGTTAAAGTACGTTCCAAGTACGATTTAGATTTTGCAGGCATAGACTTCCCTGTAAAATTGTCAGACATTTCTAAATTTGAGAGGCAAAATCCTGAATATTCGATCAATGTCTACGGCTTGGAACCAGACGGTAAAAAACATAGAGTTGTAGGCCCCCTCCATCATGCTGCAGTGAAACGCGATTTCCATATCAACATGTTGTTGATTACAGAGGGTGAAGATAAGTTTCACTACTGCTGGATCAAGAACTTGTCAAAGTTAGTCAGTTCCTCAATATCAAATTATAATGGACGTATTTTCATATGTGATAGATGTCTGCAGCATTACAGTCGCAAAGATCTCTTGGAACGCCATGAGGTTGATTGCGCAAGGGTTGGCGCTGTAAGAGTAGACCTACCCGGCGACGAAGACAAAACCTTAAAGTTTAAGGATTTTGTGTACCAACAGCGTGCACCATTCGTCGTTTACGCGGATTTTGAATGCTTGTTGAAGCCCATTCATACGTGCAGACCCGGCCCTAATGCCTCTTACTCCACAGGAGTCCAGGAACACATCCCTTTTGCCGCGGCATACCAGCTCGTTTGCGCATACGAGCCTCAGCTGAACAGATTCGACTCATTCTTGGGAGAAAACCCTGAGACGTGGCTAGTGGAACAACTCGTGAACCTGGCCCATGACGTTGATGGAATCTACAAGGCGGTCACACCTCTTGTAATGTCAGCTGATGAGGAAGCACGATTTACTAGTGCTACGGTATGCCACATTTGTGGTGACGGCTTTGCACCGGGGGCCGTTAAGGTTCGTGATCATTGCCACATCACAGGTGCATTCAGAGGGGCTGCACACAATAACTGTAATTTACAGTACAAAAATCAACGTTGCATACCCGTCTTTTTCCATAATTTGTCTGGGTATGATGCGCACTTCATTGTTAGGGCCTTAGCACACCTCGATGAAGATGGGATGGATGTCCTGCCCATCAACACTGAACGTTACATTTCGTTTTCGAAAAAGATTAATGGTACATCAATTAAATTGCGGTTCCTGGACTCGTACCGTTTCATGCAGTCCTCGTTAGATAAACTGGTTGGAACCCTTGAGGACCGTTTCATGGGCATTACCAGTGCGTATTTTACGGACCCAGAGAAGTTCCAACTAGTTAAGCGAAAAGGAGTCTTCCCATACGAATATCTGGATTCGATGGACAAGCTCAAAGAGGCCACGCTCCCTCCAAAGTCTAAATTTTATAGTTCGTTGTCGGAGTCAGACATTTCTGATGAAGATTACGAGCACGCGACACAAGTGTGGCGGATTTTCCAGATCAAAAACTTGGAAGAATACGCAAGTCTGTACATGGGGACAGATGTACGGCTACTTGCAGATCTGTTTGAAAAATTTAGGAGTGTATGTTTGGAGATGTACACCCTGGACCCCGCACACTATTACACAGCTCCAGGCCTTTCGTGGCAGGCTATGTTAAAGAGAACGCGTGTCGAGCTGGATCTTCTGACAGATGTTGACATGCTTCTCTTTTTCGAACGTGGAACTCGTGGTGGTATTTGCCAGTGCGTCCATAGGTACGCCAAGGCAAATAACCGGTACATGGCGGAGTACAACCACGACGCACCTGAAAATTTCATCATGTATTTTGATGTAAACAATCTGTACGGCTGGGCCATGTCAGAGTATCTACCCTCTGGAGGGTTTCGATGGTTATCGGCCGAGCAGATTGCATGCATAGACTTCATGAGCGTAGCAGCCGACTCACCTAGGGGTTTCGTTTTAGAGGTAGACTTGACGATTCCCCAGGATATACACGACAATCTAGCAGACCTACCGCCATGTCCAGACCACAAAGCCGCCCCTGGATCTACTTTCCCCAAGCTGATGACTACGTTGGAGGATAAGGTTCGGTATGTTCTCCATTACCGAGTCCTCCAGCAATGTGTAGGCTTGGGGATGAAGTTGGGCACGGTACACCGGGTAATATCTTTCAATCAGTCACCGTGGTTGAAAGAATACATCTCTCTCAACACGCGTTCTCGTCAGTCAGCAACATCAGAATTTGAGAGAGACTTTTTCAAATTAATGAATAATTCAATTTTCGGCAAAACAATGGAGAACCTTAGAAAACACCGCGACGTGAAATTGTGTACAGGTTGGGCGGGTCGCCGCGGTGCCCGCAAGCACGTGGCTTCACCAAACTTTAGGACGTATGACAATTTTCGAGAAAGACTTTGTGGCTCTGGAGATGTCGAAAGTGAAGATACTTTTCAACAAGCCAGTCTACGTCGGGATGTGCATTCTCGATCTGTCTAAACTGCGGATGTATCGATTTCACTATGAATTCGCCATTCCGCAGTTTATACGCCCCAAGTTACTTTATATGGACACAGACAGTTTCATCTATTTGGTGAATGGCTGTGATCCATATGAAGTAATGAAACGTAACAGGGAGGAATTCGACACGTCCGGATATAAAACCAACAATCGTTTCAATATAGAACCCTATAACGAAAAGGTTGTTGGAGTTATGAAAGATGAGGCGAATGGTTCCCTGATTGCGGAGTTTGCGGGTCTAAGGTCGAAAATGTATTCATTCCGACTAGAATCTAACCAGACCTCAAGACGGGCCAAGGGTCTGGGGCGCACAGTAACAAAAAAACTTAATATACAAGATTATATTGACTGTTTACATGGTGCACCAGTGAAGCACCACAAACAACTCCGATTTGCATCAAATCTCCATAGAGTAACAACTGTTGAAGTATCCAAGCTGGGTCTGTCTAGATTGGACGATAAACGCTATATATACCCCGACGGGATTGGGACCCTACCTTGGGGGCACAAGTCTGTACCAGAGAGTGAATGAGTTTTGTAAAATAAGTATGAATGAAGAATAAATATAGCGTTTATCCCGTGTATATTTTACAGTGCACTGGAGGGTGGGTTGTGTTGTAAATATCATTAATTGTAAATAGTAAAGTTTTTGGTCATCTGTCTATCATGACGTGTAAATATCAATTGATGAAGTTGTCTAATGTGACAAACATGATGTGTAAATAGCTGTTGATGAAGTTGTCTAATGTCGATCATGACGTGTATATAGCAATTGATGAAGTGTTGTTCATCTGTGTAATGTAAATAGTGTCATATTTTCTCTGGGGGTTTTGTCAGTGCACTGTACTTAGTATTAGTCATATATTGTAAAATGATCTCTATATTGTAAAATTGACTCTATATTGTCAAAGAAAATTGTAAAAAAATAGTCTCTTAGCTATGGTGAGGAGAGAAAAAAAACAACAAATATATGTTGTACTGATGTTTATTGAAGAATCACAATTTAAATAAATCTTTTACATTTATCCATGTGTTATGTGATTTATCAAAACCTAACCACTTCACTAATGCCATTTTCTTCCTTTTCCTTATTACTCGTTCAACAAGAAATGTACTTGGATGTTTTGTTAATTGTACTTCTTGCTGGTAAAATGCTCCTGCAATATCTTTACCCTGATAATCTTTAAGTAAATAAGTTACAGGATTTGATAATTTCACTTTTCTGATGGTAAACACTTCAGTTGACCAGTTTGGCAGATAGCCTTTGTCAAACTTTCCTTTAAACCTACTGATCCTAACATGGTCACCAACTTTGAATTTTGCTGGTGTGGTAGTCTTCACACGGAAGTACACTGTTGAAAGTAAAGAGTTGTCCTTTACATCACAAGGTTTCATTTTGATGGTGCTGTGCCACTTGTTGTTATAATTTGACATTAACTGAGGAAGAAGTTCAATCCACCGATGTGAGCCACGCCTGCTGAATTCTTGCCACATTGCATTCTTAATAGTTCTGTTTAATCGTTCAACTCATCACTACACACATACAGGTAACTCGAGGAAAGGGACGGAACACCCCACATTCAGACTGAATAGGTGCGGCATGTGTGAAGTATGATATGTCTTTGTCACACACACATCAGTGCTCATCACACCCAACTGATTACGTCCACCATCAACACTGATGGTCACTGATGGTGAAATCTCGATATGGAGTAGACTCCTATCACCATAATTAGACACACAACCACATAGGAACATGCACACACACATATGTCCATGCATACACACACAATTCTATATGTTACCACAAACATACAAGTAACTGGAGGAAAGGAACTCCACACTTCACGTCCAGACTGAGATGTTACAGGATGGTCAGAGGACAGCATGTCTTTACAATACACCTCAATGCTCACCACACTCACCTGAATTCATGTGCCATCATTATAGATGGCTAATGGAACTAAACTCTTGTACACTGTTTGGTCAAAGTCATTTGTTAAAAGCAGCTTCTGATAGACTTATTTGGGTCAACCTGCCCAGCCGTGTGTGGCGAGACAGGGCCCCCTTCCTCACAGACAGAAATACCGCAATATGCCGGACCTAAAATCGCGGTCTTCGACGAATAACCGCATTTTTCCGACTGGGGCCTAATACCGGTAACCGCATTTTTAGGACCGCACCGAGGACCGGAATTTCGAAGCGGGCGAAAGCGGTTATGAGCGCCGGTATACCGACCTACAAACACGATATATGCGCCCGCTGTGAGGAGGGGGGGGGGGGGCCTGTCTCGCCACACCCGGCTGGGCAGGTTGACCCAAATAAGTCTTTCAGAAGCTGCTTTTAACAAATGACTTTGACCAAACTGTGTACAAGAGTTTAGTTCCAGTAGCCATCTATAATGATGGCACATGAATTCAGGTGAGTGTGGTGAGCATTGAGGTGTATTGTAAAGACATGCTGTCCTCTGACCATCCTGTAACATCTCAGTCTGGACGTGAAGTGTGGAGTTCCTTTCCTCCAGTTACTTGTATGTTTGTGGTAACATATAGAATTGTGTGTGTATGCATGGACATGTGTGTGTGTGCATGTTCCTATGTGGTTGTGTGTCTAATTATGGTGATAGGAGTCTACTCCATATCGAGATTTCACCATCAGTGACCATCAGTGTTGATGGTGGACGTAATCAGTTGGGTGTGATGAGCACTGATGTGTGTGTGACAAAGACATATCATACTTCACACATGCCGCACCTATTCAGTCTGAATGTGGGGTGTTCCGTCCCTTTCCTCGAGTTACCTGTATGTGTGTAGTGATGAGTTGAACGATTAAACAGAACTATTAAGAATGCAATGTGGCAAGAATTCAGCAGGCGTGGCTCACATTGGTGGATTGAACTTCTTCCTCAGTTAATGTCAAATTATAACAACAAGTGGCACAGCACCATCAAAATGAAACCTTGTGATGTAAAGGACAACTCTTTACTTTCAACAGTGTACTTCCGTTTGAAGACTACCACACCAGCAAAATTCAAAGTTGGTGACCATGTTAGGATCAGTAGGTTTAAAGGAAAGTTTGACAAAGGCTATCTGCCAAACTGGTCAACTGAAGTGTTTACCATCAGAAAAGTGAAATTATCAAATCCTGTAACTTATTTACTTAAAGATTATCAGGGTAAAGATATTGCAGGAGCATTTTACCAGCAAGAAGTACAATTAACAAAACATCCAAGTACATTTCTTGTTGAACGAGTAATAAGGAAAAGGAAGAAAATGGCATTAGTGAAGTGGTTAGGTTTTGATAAATCACATAACACATGGATAAATGTAAAAGATTTATTTAAATTGTGATTCTTCAATAAACATCAGTACAACATATATTTGTTGTTTTTTTTCTCTCCTCACCATAGCTAAGAGACTATTTTTTTACAATTTTCTTTGACAATATAGAGTCAATTTTACAATATAGAGATCATTTTACAATATATGACTAATACTAAGTACAGTGCACTGACAAAACCCCCAGAGAAAATATGACACTATTTACATTACACAGATGAACAACACTTCATCAATTGCTATATACACGTCATGATCGACATTAGACAACTTCATCAACAGCTATTTACACATCATGTTTGTCACATTAGACAACTTCATCAATTGATATTTACACGTCATGATAGACAGATGACCAAAAACTTTACTATTTACAATTAATGATATTTACAACACAACCCACCCTCCAGTGCACTGTAAAATATACACGGGATAAACGCTATATTTATTCTTCATTCATACTTATTTTACAAAACTCATTCACTCTCTGGTACAGACTTGTGCCCCCAAGGTAGGGTCCCAATCCCGTCGGGGTATATATAGCGTTTATCGTCCAATCTAGACAGACCCAGCTTGGATACTTCAACAGTTGTTACTCTATGGAGATTTGATGCAAATCGGAGTTGTTTGTGGTGCTTCACTGGTGCACCATGTAAACAGTTAATATAATCTTGTATATTAAGTTTTTTTGTTACTGTGCGCCCCAGACCCTTGGCCCGTCTTGAGGTCTGGTTAGATTCTAGTCGGAATGAATACATTTTCGACCTTAGACCCGCAAACTCCGCAATCAGGGAACCATTCGCCTCATCTTTCATAACTCCAACAACCTTTTCGTTATAGGGTTCTATATTGAAACGATTGTTGGTTTTATATCTGGACGTGTCGAATTCCTCCCTGTTACGTTTCATTACTTCATATGGATCACAGCCATTCACCAAATAGATGAAACTGTCTGTGTCCATATAAAGTAACTTGGGGCGTATAAACTGCGGAATGGCGAATTCATAGTGAAATCGATACATCCGCAGTTTAGACAGATCGAGAATGCACATCCCGACGTAGACTGGCTTGTTGAAAAGTATCTTCACTTTCGACATCTCCAGAGACACAAAGTCTTTCTCGAAAATTGTCATACGCCTAAAGTTTGGTGAAGCCACGTGCTTGCGGGCACCGCGGCGACCCGCCCAACCTGTACACAATTTCACGTCGCGGTGTTTTCTAAGGTTTGTAATACTCCTCACAATTATTATTTCTTACTACCAATTAAAGGTCCACAGGTTTGTTGACGGTTCGGCCCATATACCGTCATTTCACCCAAGCACGCGGACTGAGGAGCTACTTATCTTCATTTTAAAGGTTCTTATTATACAAATAATAAGAAGACGTTTAACTTCGTACAATCAATAAGTTTCTACTTTATTGATCAAAGTCCATTTGCTATTCTGAACAACTTTATAAAACCACAAATGAAAACACACTCTTTCGTATATTAAGAAACGATCACAGACCCAGCAGGCTCAATACAAAATACTAGACCGCCGCCACAATCTTGGCGCGCAACCACTCGCGCCGCTCGCGGCCAGACACTCTCTCGCACCAACACCAAAAAACCAAATATATTAATGTCACTTATATTACCCCTGTTTACAAACTTGGTACCGTCTGTGGTCTCCGTGAGCAAATACACTTGCTTACAATTCATATTATACATTCATTTCAATACTACAAAATATACTTATAAATACATATATATTTTCGGGGCTAGCGGATATGCTACACCTGCCCCCACTACGAGGCAAATTAAATTTAATGCTTGGCATGTATTTCACTTTGCCGAGAAGTCATTACTATCTGTCCATATTAACTTGTCAGTTAAAATTGTTAGCATTAGTTTCTGACACATTGATTGAACAACCTTTTCACACCACCAAATGTTATTATGTACACCAATTGAATGTTTCCTTCGTCGAACAATTCCATTGCAGCTTTACATTGCACCTCCGCACTATTCACTCCTCCGGTATTCTTCTCATATTCTTCTTCATCTTGTACATCGATGTTAGCCAGATCTATGACTTCGCGACAATTCCAACCACCCCCTTGCTTTAATGTCGCAACACCGCATTTCTCATTCTCCATCTCGTTGAAACATTTCCACCATTGTAGATATTCATCTTTGCTGTATGATTTGCGGTACTCAAATAAATGCTCTTCTTCATTCTCTTTTATTTTAACATTATTTGGTCCATAAGTTCCGATATTCGCTTCCGTGCGGACCTTCACAGTCGCGGTTCGGAGTTTTCCGCCTCTTCTTTTTTCTCATCCTGTACTTTTTCTGTTTTTCTCATATACATCATTTGTTTAGGCTGCTGTCTGTAATCATGGCTTTCACCTGATGCATAGTTACTACTATAGTTCTGATTACCGTATTTATTATTATTATTGGCCACATTCTTGTCAAAATGCCGATTTCCTCTTTCTTGCTCGTACATTTGCCTCCCACTTCTTCCGTATATGTCACGTCCTCTCTGTGAACCGTTATCCCACCTATCGTTGTGTCGATAATCTTTCGTCCTATCCGCACTCCGGTCGAACATTTTGTTTCGTTCTGTGTTGTTTTCATAAGCTTCTTGGTATCTGTCTATCCTCTCTAGTATGTCTAAAAAGTCTTCCATCTTGTCCCACTGGGTTGCAATTAATTTTTCCTGGACTTGTCTGGGCAACTTTGTAATAGCACTTCCATTCGTTCAATTTCTCCGATAGGCTGATCTAGATGCCGTAATTCTGTCTGCATTTTCTCACAAAAATTTCTCATACTCCCATCTGTCCTGTGGTAACGCTTGCAGTTGTAAAACTCACTTTTTACTTTTCGTTGTCGTCTCTGAGACCAGTACTTATCTCGGAACATTTGGAGAAACTCATTAAAATTGTGACAGCTCTCTAAAATTTCACACCCCCAAGAAAAAGCTTCGCTCTTCATTTTTCTGTGTACGTATTGCATTTTATCAAGCTCTGACCATTCTATGGGCAAAGTTCTAGCATAAATTTTAACAAAGTCAGCGGGATGAACATTTCCGCCCGGCTCAAATATAGTTTCGGGTAACGATAATTGACAAGCATTCGATCCGCCGCTCACAATAATATTAGGCTGTTTTTTGACCTCTTCTATATTTCCTTTTATGCTGATCATATCTTCGCGTATTTGCGCGACCCCGTCCGACAATTCTTCAAATTGTTGCTCTATACATACTGTTCTACTGGAATGTTCAACGACCTGCCGTTCTACTCCTTGTATCTTCTTATCACATTGTTTCTGACCTTCCCGAATCTTCCCCATCTCATTTTCAACATTCTCTTGATTTTTGTTTACATTTTCTAATTTTTCTTTAAATAACCTTTCGCTTTCGGCCACACTTCGAGTTACCATAGGAATTACGTTATCATTTATCTCTTCCACAATTTTTTGTCGCATATTATTTTCAATTTTCAACATTTTGCTTTCAATTTTTTCGAATTTTACGTTCATCTGCTCTGTTACATTTTCAATTCTTTCATGGACCTGTACTACCATCTGATTGAAGTTTCCAGTAATTCTTTCTTCCAAATCTTGCATGGCGGTTTTTGTTTTCGGCTAGCATTTAATATGGCGGTTTCTTGTTTTCGGCTAGCATCTACTATGGCGGTTTCTTGTTTTCGGCTAACTTCCAATAAGGCTTTTTCTTGTTTTCGGCTAGCATCTAATATGGCGGTTAGCAGCATATTAAAATTTGCCGACCCTTCCCGAGTGTTTTCAGACTGATTCAATTCTGGTGAAATTATTCTTTCTACTGGGTTCTGCCCCCCATTAAATACACTGGTTCCTTCAAATTGTACATTATCTTCACTACCGCTACTAATGTCATTAATTGCAAAACGACTGCCAAATTCATTGTCATCCCCATTAACAACCGGACTACTACTCAATTCGGCTTGCACAAACTTACTTTTTTCACGTATCCCCATACGATTTTCATATTTTCCATCAAAACTTACTGTTCCCGAACTTTCGATCAAAATTCCTGAATTATTACCATCTGACTCCACTAAATCCGTATTACCTTCCGTTCGGACTAATCTATCACAACCGTCTTCCATATTCAAAGACATTTGAAAATTCAAAATAGAAGAAACAAAATTATATTACACTCCAGTTAATAGGAAAAATTCCCTCAGACAACAATTCAAAACTCCAAGGTCACCAATCAACAATGAGTCAACGCCGCTTTCAACAACGCCGTTAAGCAACACACAACAAAGACAAACAATTCAGGATCCAAATCACTACCAAATCTCGTACTTCCTCGTGTCAGCTGAAAATTTACAGTTCACAGAAACAAAATAGTATTTAAATTCTGCTCTCCTCCGGCCTGAAATAAAATCAAACATATAAATACATTACAGATTTTAATTCTAATTACGAAGTGTTTTCCCCCCTTTTTTCTTTATAATTTCTTTATTATTACTTGCTTCTCATCGGAAACCACAGACGCTAACTACTCTAAACAAACTACTGCAATTTGTAACAAACTTTAGACTTTCAATGATAACTTTTTCTTTTACAATTCTTAATAGCAATTCTTTGTCTTTAGATATTCTTTAACCAAGCGTTTATTACTTTTCTCGTTTCAATGTTCTTTTAAACAAACAAATTTTAGAGTTAATTTCACTGATTTTAAATTTAACTTTTTACTGTTCAAAATTTTATAACTGCTCTTCTTTCTGCAATGTGATCGTCGATTGCTGCTGTTACCCCGTGAATTAAATCTGGAATTTTGTACTTGCCAATCTGCGAAACTGCTGTCGTCGGAAGTTGCTCACCACTGTTGACTGCAGCGACGTTATAGAAATCAGAAGATTTCCAGGTGTCCCGGATGCTATGTTAATTAGCAATTAACATCCGTAATTGGTACCATCATACCACTGAATGAATTATCCTCTGCAGGGTAGCCAAGTGTAATCTATCACTGCTATCTTCACTATCCTGGCAGTGTTAAGCCAAGTGTAATACTCCTCACAATTATTATTTCTTACTACCAATTAAAGTCCACAGGTTTGTTGACGGTTCGGCCCATATACCGTCATTTCACCCAAGCACGCGGACTGAGGAGCTACTTATCTTCATTTTTAAAGGTTCTTATTATACAAATAATAAGAAGACGTTTAACTTCGTACAATCAATAAGTTTCTACTTTATTGATCAAAGTCCATTTGCTATTCTGAACAACTTTATAAAACCACAAATGAAAACACACTCTTTCGTATATTAAGAACGATCACAGACCCAGCAGGCTCAATACAAAATTACTAGACCGCCGCCACAATCTTGGCGCGCAACCACTCGCGCCGCTCGCGGCCAGACACTCTCTCGCACACACCAAAAACCAAAGATATTAATGTCACTTATATTACCCCTGTTTACAAACTTGGTACCGTCTGTGGTCTCCGTGAGCAAATACACTTGCTTACAATTCATATTATACATTCATTTCAATACTACAAAATATACTTATAAATACATATATATTTTCGGGGCTAGCGGATATGCTACAGGTTCTCCATTGTTTTGCCGAAAATTGAATTATTCATTAATTTGAAAAAGTCTCTCTCAAATTCTGATGTTGCTGACTGACGAGAACGCGTGTTGAGAGAGATGTATTCTTTCAACCACGGTGACTGATTGAAAGATATTACCCGGTGTACCGTGCCCAACTTCATCCCCAAGCCTACACATTGCTGGAGGACTCGGTAATGGAGAACATACCGAACCTTATCCTCCAACGTAGTCATCAGCTTGGGGAAAGTAGATCCAGGGGCGGCTTTGTGGTCTGGACATGGCGGTAGGTCTGCTAGATTGTCGTGTATATCCTGGGGAATCGTCAAGTCTACCTCTAAAACGAAACCCCTAGGTGAGTCGGCTGCTACGCTCATGAAGTCTATGCATGCAATCTGCTCGGCCGATAACCATCGAAACCCTCCAGAGGGTAGATACTCTGACATGGCCCAGCCGTACAGATTGTTTACATCAAAATACATGATGAAATTTTCAGGTGCGTCGTGGTTGTACTCCGCCATGTACCGGTTATTTGCCTTGGCGTACCTATGGACGCACTGGCAAATACCACCACGAGTTCCACGTTCAAAAAAGAGAAGCATGTCAACATCTGTCAGAAGATCCAGCTCGACACGCGTTCTCTTTAACATAGCCTGCCACGAAAGGCCTGGAGCTGTGTAATAGTGTGCGGGGTCCAGGGTGTACATCTCCAAACATACACTCCTAAATTTTTCAAACAGATCTGCAAGTAGCCGTACATCTGTCCCCATGTACAGACTTGCGTATTCTTCCAAGTTTTTGATCTGGAAAATCCGCCACACTTGTGTCGCGTGCTCGTAATCTTCATCAGAAATGTCGGACTCCAACAACGAACTTATAAATTTAGACTTTGGAGGGAGCGTGGCCTCTTTGAGCTTGTCCATCGAATCCAGATATTCGTATGGGAAGACTCCTTTTCGCTTAACTAGTTGGAACTTCTCTGGGTCCGTAAAATACGCACTGGTAATGCCCATGAAACGGTCCTCAAGAGTTCCTACCAGTTTATCTAACGAGGACTGCATGAAACGGTACGAGTCCAGGAACCGCAATTTAATTGATGTACCATTAATCTTTTTCGAAAACGAAATGTAACGTTCAGTGTTGATGGGCAGGACATCCATCCCATCTTCATCGAGGTGTGCTAAGGCCCTAACAATGAAGTGCGCATCATACCCAGACAAATTATGGAAAAAGACGGGTATGCAACGTTGATTTTTGTACTGTAAATTACAGTTATTGTGTGCAGCCCCTCTGAATGCACCTGTGATGTGGCAATGATCACGAACCTTAACGGCCCCCGGTGCAAAGCCGTCACCACAAATGTGGCATACCGTAGCACTAGTAAATCGTGCTTCCTCATCAGCTGACATTACAAGAGGTTTGACCGCCTTGTAGATTCCATCAACGTCATGGGCCAGGTTCACGAGTTGTTCCACTAGCCACGTCTCAGGGTTTTCTCCCAAGAATGAGTCGAATCTGTTCAGCTGAGGCTCGTATGCGCAAACGAGCTGGTATGACGCGGCAAAAGGGATGTGTTCCTGGACTCCTGTGGAGTAAGAGGCATTAGGGCCGGGTCTGCACGTATGAATGGGCTTCTAACAAGCATTCAAAATCCGCGTAAACGACGAATGGTGCACGCTGTTGGTACACAAAATCCTTAAACTTTAAGGTTTTGTCTTCGTCGCCGGGTAGGTCTACTCTTACAGCGCCAACCCTTGCGCAATCAACCTCATGGCGTTCCAAGAGATCTTTGCGACTGTAATGCTGCAGACATCTATCACATATGAAAATACGTCCATTATAATTTGATATTGAGGAACTGACTAACTTTGACAAGTTCTTGATCCAGCAGTAGTGAAACTTATCTTCACCCTCTGTAATCAACAACATGTTGATATGGAAATCGCGTTTCACTGCAGCATGATGGAGGGGGCCTACAACTCTATGTTTTTTACCGTCTGGTTCCAAGCCGTAGACATTGATCGAATATTCAGGATTTTGCCTCTCAAATTTAGAAATGTCTGACAATTTTACAGGGAAGTCTATGCCTGCAAAATCTAAATCGTACTTGGAACGTACTTTAACATACTTGCTAACTCTTTCCGCGTGAACTTTCACCTGTTCGTGATATGCCAGGATCGTCCAAAGAAAACAACGATCATCACTGTTATCAACATTGATAATTGCTTTCTTTGCTTGGATATCGGATGGCAGTGCTATAAATGAAGAGCCCCGAAACAACGGTTCGAATTTAGCTACATGGATGTCGAGGGCAGTTAATTTGATCGAGGCATTTGCCACTATCCCGGTCCTGGAATTCACTAAATCTCTTCTTGATATCTTGAAACACATAGACTTCATACCACTCTTCCAGGGAAGCGCTTAATGTGAGTTCGCGCATCTTGGGCATAAAGCAAATACGGCTGACGTTAGTGATATTGTTCTTCTGAATTTGGAAAAGGCAATCCAGCCCCACCTGGCATTTTACAGCCGGTGTTGAAGGATTGTGAATAATCGCGGAAATTTGGTTATTAAAAATTTCAAAACATGCTCTAATAAAATTGCCTGGATCTTTAAAATTTTCAGTGTTTACAACAGTGATGTGAAGTAACCTATTCCCGTAAGCACTTGCCCTGATAGTTGGCTTCAAGCGCGTAGCATCCGGCTTACCTTTTTCCCCACCCTCATTAACGGTTGCTGGTGTATTGGGCAGCCACTGGGACGGTGGTTCGTCTGCATCCCAGAGTGCCTCTACTGGCGACATAGTGGCTAATAGATCGTTTGGATCTTCCCACGCACTGGTGCTGGGGTGGGATATGTCTACTGCTGGAATACTCCTTGCACTGGTGCTGGGTTGGTTTATGTCCACTATTGGAATACCCCATAGTGCTGCAAGGTCTGGTGGTGACATATAAATATCTGAAAGTAGACACAAAAAATTAGATTCATAGTTACAAGTATGGAAAACAAAGCAGTCTATAAAATGAATACATTACCTGACATTTTAATGCTTTTTGATGGTCCGTCATTATGGGTTGCCTTCCGTTTGTGTGTAGGTTGCACACTGGTAAGGCCAACAGTATTCACATCATCTGCAACATAATAAATAATGTCTGTCATATATGTGTTAAGTATTAACATGAAAAATAATTTAAGTACCAAACGATTGCCAGTAGGAAAACAATTCATGAGTTCTAATCACATGCATAGCACCTCCACTCACATCTACAACAAAATAAATAATGTCACGCATGCACTAAGTATTCACACGAAAAATTATTTAAAGTATTAAACACTTGCCAGTAGTAAAACAATCCATCAATTCCTGATTGTTAATCACAGGCAACGCACATTCACTCACATCAGCAACAAAATAAATAATGTCAGTCACATATGCACTAAGTATTCACATAAAAAATTATTTAAATTATTAGACACTTGCCAGTAGTAAAACAATCCATCAATTCCTGAGTGTTAATCACAGGCAAAGCACCTCCACTCCCATCATCATGGGTTGCCATTCGTTTGTGTGTGGGTTGAATACTAGTAAAATCAACAGCATTCACATCATCTGCAACATAATAAATAATGTCAGTCACACATGCACTAAGTATTCACATGAAAAATTATTTAAAGTATTAAACACTTGCCAGTAGTAAAACAATCCATCAATTCCTGAGTGTTAATCACAGGCAAAGCACCTCCACTCCCATCATCATGGGCTGCCATTCGTTTGTGTGTTGGTTGCATGCTAGTAAAATCAACAGCATTCACATCATCTGCAACATAATAAATAATGTCAAGCATATGCACTAAGTATTCACACGAAAAAATTATTTAAAGTATTAAACACTAGCCATTAGTAAAACAATCCATCAATTCCTGATTGTTAATCACAGGCAAAGGACCTCCACTCACATCTACAACAAAATAAATAATGTCAAGCATATGCTTTAAGCATTCACATGAAAAATTATTTAAAGTATTAGCTACTTACTGGTACGACCAACAGCATTCATTTCATCTGCAACAAAATAAATAATGTCAATCATATGCACTAAGCATTCACATAAAAAATAATTTACAATGTTAATCACTTACCACCTGCAAGATTGTACCGCACCTCAAGGTTGTCCATTGTTACCGATCGTGAGTCTACAAATTCATCACTGATTAGTTGCGAGATGACGGGAAGACCTGTAAAATAAAATTAAAATAAAACTTACTTATTTATAATAATAATTATAATAATAATTAATAATATAAAATTCACTCACCATTTGATAAATACTGTTCGATGTCTTCAGCAGTCAGTACTCGATCCATGATGTTCACTCTGTAAGATACTGGTGATCAATGAGGCTGAGAAGAAGTTTGGCACAGAATTTATACCTGTCACGAACGGTAAATTGTGCCGTCGAAAGTAGGTCCCAGTACACACACACTCCAGGAATAGCGGCTAACGGGAGCCAACGCGTCACTCGGAAATATCGCTGCGCTAGGAAACTACGCACTCCAGGAATAGCGTATAACGGTACCCGACGCGTCATGTGTGGCGCGCGCTGGGAATAGCAACAACCGTTGTCGCCTGCGGGGGGTATGCGCCCGACTAAGCTCCACAGAATACTCAGATAAATTCAGGTTACCGCTGTACAGAGGCTGTGACGTCACGCGGACGAGTGGAGTCTCTTCCGGACGTCACGCGGACGAGTGGAGTCTCTTCCGGGGCCGGCTTAAGATCTTTTGTCCCAGCTCTCTTATTATCTTACTACTACCGTGAACAATCAGAACGATGTGATCTAAAATCTGTAGGGGACCGAACGTTTCTGGGTGCGTTGTAGATATTTGGACAGCAACTATAGACGAGATCTTTTCTAATTATTGTTGTTACATGTCTTCTTGTGATAATAAGTTCAGAAAGCCAAGGTTCTTCACGTACATATCGTTCTATTCCTGCATAATGATGTCCTGTATTGACCTGTGTCTCATAGCATGTTCACGTTGCAGCAGAGACAACTTGCTGCGTATTTGGAAGAAATGTAGGAAAATTGGTGCCGGAACTGTCTGATAATTTCCTTGTCATGTGAGGTATCGGAATTATCATTTGTGTTAGTCATCGTGACCGCCGACAAGTTTACGCATTCTTTCACTACAATCCAGGCCACGATTTTTAAATCATAATATCGAAACGTGTTCTTGGATTTTTAAAATTTGCACCATCATTACAAAATATTAGTTATTTCATTACTCGTATGTCATGCAAATGGTACAACGTAGAACATTTACAGGACGCTAAGAGAGCAATCTGAAGTCGAAATTCACAAGGAGTGATTTTCTGAAATTTTTGAATGATGAAGACAATTGATTTCATTATTATAATACAACACTTTCATAAAAGTGAAAAATATTTTGTATGAAGACGTTTTAGTGATTTTCGGTATATTGCATGGCAGTGTCTCCGATGGTGTTCTATATTCGAAAAGGAAACATTTCTAGTTTATTTTACACACGATGTTAATTTTAGGTTTGTTTTCAACCTCTACCAACATCGTATTATTTGAGAATTTGAACTTTTACTATAATAATCATATTTAGATACTTTTATTTACCCAATATCTCAATTTTCATTGCTAAAACGACCTTTAAAATTGATTAAAATAAAATCTGGCATAATGGAAATTGTGTTCGAGCTTGATAACTGACAGTAATAATGTGATTTTTAGTTAATCTTTGTAAGTAGCTTGACTTAAGATGTCTAGATATGTTCAAAGAGTTCAAAGGTCTTTTTTTATTTACCTATTTCGTCTAAACCTATAAATCGATTTCAGAAAGCCTACAGGCAGAGGCGGCCTTAAGGGGTGGCGAGCAGGGCAATCGTCCGGGACCTCGCTCTTGCAGGGGCCTCGCGCCACAACCCGTCTAGAAAAGAAGTTTATATTTCAAACTTTTTATTTTATCCTTAGCTATTAGTTGCAACAGTAAAAAAAGTTGGTTAATTTATAGTAAAGTATATGATAATAGTAATAAGTGCCTAAATAATAAAAATTCATTTAGATTTACTCAAAGTCACATTTGTATAAAAGTATAATCTTACTTTTATACAAAGTGTAATCTTACTTTTATACAAACGATATAAAAATTAATTAATTTATCGGTAAAAAATATTTTTGTAATTTTGCTGTAAATCATGATTGAAAAATGAATTACTATTTGAATTTCACGCCTCGCCCTCGCGCATCAGAAAACTCACTTCAATGCCCGGTTTTGTTACTTTCATCGTGTTTATGAGGTACGCTCGGGGAATTCTAGTGTTTCATTTCGTTAGTCAACTCTTGTCACCTTAAGCTTATTTTAATAGCAGCTGTTAGTTCGAGCTACACTTGACTGATACTGGTCCCCACCGTCACCGCACCGACAGTTGGCCGAGTGACCGCTCGCCCCTGTCGTGTTCACATTTGGCCCTAGCTCGTCCGTGTAATGAACATGTTCATACTCAGTCTTCACTCTTCCTTAACGTTTTCACTTTTTTTAATGTGATTTGTTGCTATCAAGTATTGACACAAGGACACTACAACACGGACAAGACATTCACAGACACAACACTAAACACCCATGCCCTCGGCCGGACTCGAACCGGCGACCTTCAGTACGCGGAGCTAGCACTCTAGCCCCTACGCTACCGAGGCCGGCAACGTTTTCACTTGGTTGTTCCACGGAATCAATGCTCAAAAGAATTTCCGTAAAAGTGAGTTGCATAAACGTACCTTATTATCTACGAAAGTAATAAAGTTCGTTAAAATACATTCTTTACCTGACTCACGTTATCAGCTCAGTGGTATTCAAACGCCGACTTCACAAACCATCTTTCAAAGACTTTCGCACACTATACAGGACTGAAAGATTCTTGTATTTCTGAACGCAATCACAATGAAATGTCAAACATGAATCACTTCGCACTTGACGTCTTCTTCTGTTTGTGATTACTTTCGATTAATTTGATATTTTTAATTAATAAAGAATTAGATCATTGTATATTTTAATTTAAATACAGACCGTAAACATAACTGTATAAAATTTCATGTAGTCTCAAAGACCTAGTCACACAGTTTCTTACCGGCTGCATAGTGCACCTCTCTCGTAGCCACCTAACTTACTTTGGTAATCCTTCAAGGAAAAGGAGACCTACAGTTTAAAGTGGAATTACAACCACGGAGCGTTCTAGCATTTCGCATTAACAAATCAAAGCATTGCCAAAGGTAAAATTCAATTTTAAGGCACGTAAAATTTGAAACATAGACGGGGATATTAACTGGAGATCTCTTGTACCCCAACCGCACGCCGTATCCATCTAAGATATTAGACCAAATTTATAAGTAATAAAAAATATGTTTTCAAACATAATAATATAAATGTACTCTTTTTCTATACAAAGTACACAAAAAAACCGGTGCTACCTCTGTTACGGTATCTGATGGATGACGAAATGAAATTTTACGAATTTTTTAGCGTTTAGAATGGCGCAATGATTCTCCACATCCACCAGCCCAAAGCCAGACCACAACATCAAAAAGTAAACAAACTAATGACGGCGGGGTGTCGTTTGAAACAACTTTATTGGAGAGAGCGCCAATAATAAGAGAAGTGTCGCTGCCATGACTGTGCGGACAAATATTAGTCTAGTGTGGCTCGACCTTATGCGTTTCAAAATCAATTATAGGCATTATTTTTTTATTATCAACATTACCATCTCCAGTTTCCTGGGTGTGGTTTATGAGCTTTGACTGTTGTAGATGATAGTCTTCCACTGTCTCCTATCCAGAAAGGTTTCTCTGTCCATGATATAATTCCAGTTCCAGCCTCTTCTCTCTATGTCCTCCTTCAGTTGGTCTGTCCATCTTCTTCTTGGTCTTCCCACTGGTCTTTTGCCCACTACCCTTTTTTCCAAATAAGTTTTTGGTAGTCTTGTACTAGTCATTCTCCAGACATGCCCAAACCACTTAAGCCTTGATGACCTAAGTCTCTCTTCCATGGATTCCCTTAGAACTAAGTTTGATCTAATCTCATCATTTTTTCTGTGTTAAAGTCTAGCTTTCTCGAGCGCCGTTCTAATAAACTTCATTTCACATGCTTGGCTCCTGCCAGGGCCCGCTCTAGGGGGGGGGGCAAACCGGGCATTTGCCCGGGGCGCTAAAATTTAGGGGCGCCATTTCGGCTGTAAGTGTGAGAAAAATATTAATAATATTAATGGGTTAAATACCCAATTAATAAAAAAAATCCACATACCGATTTTTTTCGTTCGTTAAAAACTTACAGTTCTTAGCTATTTGGGTGCGCCCCTTGAGACTTCGAAGAGACGGGGCGCGGACCTCAAAGGGGCGCGTCGTTGCCCAGCCGCCTCTGTGTGAATTCCGCCATAGAAGCAACTTCAAAATGCGCCGCGTCCGCGCCATGTCTCAGCCCGAAGTCCGCGCCACGTCTCTTCTGTGTGAATTGGGCCTTAGCACGCCAGTAGAACGCGTTGTTGTCTCAATTTGCTTATTATTGCTAATTACAAAAGTGGTTTCATTACACAACAGCATTAGTCTTACTATTACGTTATTAGTGATAAGTGGAAGTTCATAAAATTTACTTGAGGATTTCATAATTTCTAAAGGTATGTACATCTATGATTAAACTGTTATTTAGTTGGATATACGACATAGGCGCACAACGACAAAAGCACACAACAGAGGCCCAGTAGGTGGGGGCTGTTACACCTGCCCTCGGCTACCTGCACTGATTCCGACATTATACTGCCCACAAGTTACTAGACGCGGTGAAAAGGGAGCGTGCATAAACCACGTAGCTCCATTTTGGCCTCCTGTGAATCCCCCCTCCCCCCCCACGTAGCCCTACGTGGATTTGTCTCTACCCCCCCCCCCCCCCACGTAGCACGTAGCTTTTTCCCCTTTTGTTTCCACAAGACATTTGTACTGTTTTCTCTTGTCAGACGATTGTAAATTACATAAGCAGATAATTAACTGAGGGAAATAAATATTCACATGCTGTTGTGTGTTCTGTTCCTCATTTTTACTGTGAAAAATGTTATGAAAGGAAAGCTACGTGGCCTAGCTCGGAACCCCCCCTCCCTCCACGTAGCCCAGCGTAGCCATCCAGCCAACCCCCCCTCCCCCTGGACCGAGCCACGTAGTTTGTGAACGCTCCCAAAGGAGTGTTTTTCGCAATTGCAGCTAGGCTCTAATGCATGGAATCGATAGTGCTTGGCGGGAGATGCTGAGTATTTATTTTATTGAATTGATGAACCAAATCAATAAGGATCTTAGTTATTGGAAATCGAAGTGGAATAATTTGCATAATAATTTCTTCTCGTAATCCGAGCCTCACAGATTTGTTGTACAAATTAGATACAGGCATTGTAAGTGTTTTGGTTGGGTTAAATTACATACGCTAGCTTTGATCGCTTGTGAAAATACTGTAGTTTAGTGGGTGTGGGACAGTAGTAACAATAATTAATAAATAAATAATATTACCAGCTGCTGATTACCGATTAGTTACTTCACATACCATTAGTATATTCAATTTCGAATGTTAACTGCTAATATGTAATAACCCATGATGCTTATTATATATATACGAATGCGGTTTACAGATACTCTAATTTCTGCATTTGTAAATCGTCTCAACAAAAAGAAATTCATTAACTATTTTAGTGAATTTGAATAACTTTCTCGGTTGTTTAATAAATGCATTGCGCGACAATCACCCCACAACATCATTTTTTTTGTTTGTGAACTTGGAACCTATTCCGTTTAAGCCTATAGAAATTGCCATTCTGTATACACGGTTTCTGTATTTGCAGCAAATTTACGGATAGTATCATCCGCGATTATGCTTTTACTGTGTAGTAACACTAGACTTTCTTTATGTTCACAGGGTATGGGAAATATTTTGTGTTGTGCATAAATATTTTTTTATATCGACTGAGAATAATTTATCTTAGTCATGGTTTTAGCTTATTTAGAACAAGGATAAATATTTACTTTTTATATTATTTTATAGTGTACATTGTTTGAGTTACGAGCATGCCTCTTCCAAAATGTCTGACGGTCAAAGAAAACTATCTGGTTACCAGTACAAAAAAAGATGGTTGGGAAAGGAAGCGTAAAGGCAGAATCAATCTGGCGCGTTAAAATAATATACTGTATTCAGGGTTTACCAAAACTAATCTTAGAATCCAATATCAGGTCGGGATACAAAAGAAGTATAGAATCGTCAGAGAATAATAGCGAACAAATGAACGAAGTTTGTAAACCAACTGGAACTGACACCAACGTGAGACTCACAGAAGGCGTTCTAAAACTTTGTGGCCAAGAATTTTATGAGACGCCGTAAGAAGCTTTTTAGTAAGGCAAGGTCCACCTAAACTATTGCATAATTACAAATTTCCTTCCAATGACACAGATCGACGTTTTAGCGTAAAATGTTATGCACGAATTTTCAGCAACGCAGAGCAAATATTGCGAGATTAGCTACTGCGTTTACTGTTTCTGTTCCAAAATTTTCAGTTGTTTAGTCCAGGCAAAAAAGATTAAATTGTTGTAAAACTGTAGATGCTGCCACTCAAAGAGTTATTAATGCCGAAATAAATCATTGGAATGGGGTGCTTCTAAGAATCGTTGCAATTACCAAAATGTTTGGTAAAAGTTGACTGGTTTTTCAAGGCACAAGCGAAAAGTTGTTTGAGCATAATACCGGTAATTTCTTAAAAATAGTTGCGTTACTGTCTGAATACGATCCCATTATGGAAGAGCACGTCCGTTAAGTGCTCTAAAAAGTGGAGACTAAAGCTCAATATCTTGGGAAAAATATACAAACCGGGATAGTAGATCTGCTGCATCAAAGTGTAAAGTCTCATGTTATTAATGAAATAAAAAAATTCAAATATTTTTCCATAATTTTAAACTGTACTCCTGACTTTAGTAAGATACAGCAAATTACTCTTGTAATCAGGTATGTTTCAACCAATAAATTTAATCCTGATGTTGAAATTAAAATTAATGAAAGCTTTTATAAAGGCTTCTTACCAGTCGAAAGATTCACTGGAAAACAAATGTCTGACATTATAGTTGGAGAACTTAATGACTTGTGTTTAAATTTGCAGGATATCAGAGGACAGGGACTGACAACAGGTCCAATATGAGGGGCAATAAAGCAGGAGTGCAATTTAGAATTAAACAATATAATTCGCGAGCATTCAATGTTCCGTGTAGTAGCCATTCTCTCAATCTTGTTATTAATGGCAAAAGCATCCTTGGAAGTCGCTAATTTCTTCAACATGGTCCAAAAAATATATTTATTCTTTTTGGCATCTACTTTTCGATGGGCAATACTTTTAAAGCATGTTCAGGGTTCAAATTTGAAAACATGGAGTGACACTAGATGGGAGAGTAGGATAGAGAGGATAAAGGCATTAAAACCTTTAAAATTTCATTTGGGAGATGTATGCAACGCCTTGCTAAGCATTTACGAAAACCAAGAAATTGATAATTTAAAGATTTAGCCATTTTGGCAATTGAGTATGAAATTGCTGATGAAGTAAATTTTAAGATGTAATAAAAAATTCGCAACCTGAAAGTAAGAAAAAAAGTTTTTTTTTGTGATTTTAGCGTATTTGATGTAATCTCGTTTTATTTTCAAAATAATAGCATTTAGATCGTTTGTGTGATAATATCCATCTGTAATAGCATTTAAAAACGTAAAAATATGGTTAATTTGTGGCTATGTACAGATATTTCATAATTAATTTATCTATTTTGTGCCGCTAGATCAAAATTCAATAAGTTTATTTATGAATATATGATTTTATTAAAATTTAAAATTAAACATTTTATTCGAATAAAAATTATTTTTTTTTAAAAAAAATATATAATTCTACATAATCTTAAGGGGCGGCAATTTGTCTATTTGTCCGGGGCGGCAATACCGCTAGAGCGGGCCCTGCTCCTGCTAAGGTCCCTTGAAGTTAGATTGCATGTTTCTAAAGCATATGTGAGAATAGGAATGAGATATGATTTATACAAGACAATTTTTGTTCTTCTGGGAACATAATTGATTTTCAAGTCAGCAACATGGCTTTAGACAAGGATATTCATGTGAATCTCAGTTAGTCGGCTACATGTAAGATATTTCTGATGAAATGGACAGGGGAGGTCAAGTTGATAGTGTAGCACTAGATCTTTCAAAGGTCTTTGACAGAGTGAGTCATAAAATGGTATTTAATAAGGTAAAAATTATTGGAGTTGATGAAAAGGTGATTTGCTGGGTAGAAGAATTCCTAAATGGTAGAAAGCAAAAAGTCGTGGTAGGAAATGCAGTATCAAAAGAAGTAGGAGTGAACATGGGATTACCACAGCGTAGTGCATCGGGACCAATGCTGATCATTATTCTGATGAATGATTATGTTAATGGTTTACTGTCGGAGGTTAGATTGTTTGCAGATGACATAATGTTGTAAAAACGATAAAAAAAATAGAAGACTGTAAACAGCTGCAGGGTGATCTAGATAGAGCTGGGTGAGTCAACATGGGATGAAGATAAATGCAAAGAGGAGCCAGCTTATTAGGTATACAGATAAAAAGCTAAAGTTTGATTATGATTATAAAGTGGGGATGGAGCTACTTATTGGATACTCGAAATGTAAATACCTCAGCATAACAATTGATAGCAGATTTAACTGGGCATGATACATGGGACAGGTAGTAAGTAAAGGGTTCAAAATCCTTCACCTGTTGGGAAGTGTGATGAGGGGATGCACTAGAGAAGTAAAGGAACTGGGGTTCAAAACTCTGGTCAGACCACTGCTGGAATATGGTGGTGTAGTAGGGGACTCACATTTTGGGTATCAAGTATAGGAGTTGGAAGGAGCGCAGAGAAGGGCTGCTAGATTTGTTTTTTGAAATTACTGAAAAACACAATCGGTAACTAATATGATAAAAGAGTTGGAGTGGTACTCATTGGATGATGGAAGGAAGGCGAAGAGAGTCATAGGAATGTACAAGGCCTATATTGGTGATGAAGCGTGAAAGATATTGGTGGGAAAATTAAGAGAGGTGCTTGGAAGGGTAAAGATGACCATGACCACAAGATGGCACTTGATTTCAGGTATAAGGGTGTGGGAAAATTTTCTTTTATAGGAAAGGGTATAAGGGATTGGAATAAGTTGGCAGGGGAGGTGATGAATAATTTACCGAAAACACTGAAATAATTTAAAGTAAAAATTGGTTGAGGGCAAAAGTGAGATGGAGGAGGTAGGTAGAATGAAGGATGGGTGAGTATGGAGGTTGCCACCGGAGCATACGCTCCATCACAATTTGTCAATTATCATCATTCAGTAAGTAAATAAACATTAAATAATATTAAGTTTTAGTGAATCTTACACTGTTAACAGTACTTACAGTAAAGAGTGAGTTGGTAAAAAACTGTGTAAAACTGTTATTTCTGAGTTAGTTTTATCTGCAAAACAAGATTATTAAATGAGTTCGTGTGATTGTGATGCTGGTAGAAAATTTGAGTTGGGTAACTCAAAAAGAAAACGAGCTATCAAAAGAAAGCTTGTACTTTATTTAAAAATTTTAGTCTTAGGAAAAGCCGCATTATTTTTAAATCCCTGCATATATCTTTGAAGGCATTTATATACCTTAGTTTATCATCACTAATAATTTGTTGTCTTTATGTTTTATTAACTTTTATAAATCTTCTAATGTTTTAAAATTCAAAATTTATTTATTACTTCAACATTTCTCATCAATCATAAGAAATACATACTTTTGGTTCACATACTTTGCACAAAGGACAAGGTCTTCGCGAAATTCTGCTACCCAGAGCCTCACAATGGTTAAGGCCACCACTGCCAGGCGTTTTGCACGTGAGATAAACCTATGTCAGAATTATAGTTTTTGCAAAAGGCAGAATATTAAAGCAGTGTGATGGCTTGTTTTTTAAGAAGCTTGTCCCAGAGTTGAAGGTCTGGCTTTCAAATCTCATTACGGCCTAGAATTTTTATGGGATTTGCCTGTTCTTATGTTGTACAATAAGGCGCCCTGTGGTTGGGAATTCTCGTTATAAGTTCAGCCACGACTGAGGCAGAATCAATGGCAAATCCAACCTCTCTCACTTGGCAGCTGAATTATCCTACAGGGTCTCCAGCCAACATTATATATGCATATTTATTTATTTTTAGCAGGAAACTCCATTTTACTGAAAACGTCTTAACACCATCACCACTATCATTTAACGAGATGAGACGGTAATAATAGTATTTGTGGCATTACACTATCCCAGTCCAGTCACACACTATCTCAGAATGAAGATTATGTTAAGCCCTTTATAAATATTGGCGGAAACATCATTGCTTGAAGAGACTGTGATGATTAAAAGATGGCTTGTTTGTAATTAGACTGCAACTACAATACTAACAGTATTTAAAATAAAACTTAAAATCTTTCACTTTCCCCCCCCCCCCCAAAAAAAAAAAAAAGAGTACCAGTTCAAAAAATGATAAGCTTTATCATAGAATGTGGTTAAACAATCATTTCCTTCAGATACTTTGTCAGACCTAATTCCAATAAACAGAGGTTCTTCGTTCCTTCCCAGATACCCACTATTAAGTAACCACTTCCTCATAGTATTTGTCAGGCCTTTAGTATACGTTGCGTCTGAGCTGCTCGATTGTCAATTTCCTTGCATCAGCCGGAGGATTCTTCTTCATTATTAGCCACACATAATCTTAAGAGATCACGTTCTCCACAAGTCAACTGAAATTACACACACCAACTTGTGCACTAAAACACTTCACTACAACACACTTATATTCCATATTTATTCTCTTAATGTCCTTTAATGGATTTTAGTACTCTTTTAAGTAATTACAATGTTTTCATGTTTCTTTATAATAGAGACAAAGGTAAGTTTTCCACTCCTAATCATCTAAATTGTCGACTGCATATTAATGCCGAAGATATGCACAAAAACATCCCTTAATGTTACCCAAATAAGATCCTCAGCTGTAACAGTGAGGTAATTGTTTTATGTAAATGAATGTGGGTTGGCTGTTGTTGAATTACTGCAAGTAGTTGCAATGCGCACTATATAATGAAAAAACTAGTTGCAATGGTTACTCAGAGTCGATTCAAACTCGGGCATGTCAATTACTGGAACCTTGATTGATGATGATATTGGTATCAACGTTGCAGCAAATCTATGTTGCAAAATTTTTAAATCTTCCAGATGGCAATCATAGGGTTCATGTACCTTCAAAACAAAGATACCACATTGTTGTTTGGTATTATACCATGAAACCAACTAATAGGAAACTTAGAAGTTGGATTATCAGATGGGATGGTTCTTTGAGATGTCCTTCAAGTACACCGGCTGTTTTTCTTTTGCTTGGATACTGTTATAGAAGGAAAATCTTAGGCTGAATAACATAAATACATAAGGGGAAATCTCCAAAGACATTTGATAATTTTTATTTGATAAATTTCTTGTGATAGAATCATTTTAGCAAGTGAAAATATCTGCTTTTGTAATAAACGTTTCAGTCCAGAGTGCAATGGGCAAGGTTATTTGAGGCTGGAAAGTATTATGGTCTAGAGTCAGGAATGGCATATTTGAAGGAACTATCCCAGCATTCACCTGGTAGGGAAACATGGAAAATCAAAATCTGGATGGCTAGATCCATGTTCTCATGAATGCCTGGCACAATATGAATTCTTTTTTCCCTCGTACCATTAGGGATTGGAATGCACAGCAAAGAGATTAGCTTTGGTGCTGAGCACCCTCTGCCACCCACAATTTTGTGAATTGCAGAGTATATATGTAGATGTAGATGTAGAAGCGTCAACTCTCACCCAGCCTAGAAGTAATGGAGCTTAAAATAAAATAACATTTGTAACTTTTCCCAAAACCGCTAATTCTCACCTCCAACAGGTTTACTTTTCTTAATTATTATTGCCACTAGTAAACTTGTTGCAGTGTCAATTCCTCGAAAATCAAGTGATTTCCTTATACCAAAAATTATTGGGGATAATGTGTGGATATGCATAGATATTTTAACTGCAGAACTCTGAACTTCATCCCTGTGCACCTGGAAGACTCTTGTATACTAGAACATATTCTTTTACTCTTGGGTAAAATGCTAGGAATTGTTGGTCTATTGTACCTTGAACTTAGTGTACCTTCTACCAGTTATTTGTTCTATGGTATTTGTATCATGAATGAACCATAATTGAAAAACGAGGGGTCTCGCGGGGATGCGATGTTGATGGGGTTTAGCTGGGAACATTTGTAACACAGCACTCGTTGCTCTCGACGGAAGCTAATTGGAAAGGTCATGTAGGATCTATTTCTGGATGCCAGCAACACTCATATCCAGGAATGACCAAGAAAATAGGAGAAATCAGGACCAGAACTGATCCTTTTATATATTTCCTTTTCCCGGAGTTATTAAGGAATGGAATAGAAAGGATTTATCATGCGAGGGAACTTAGAATCTGACAGTAGGAGGTCTTGAAAAACTGCGCTGACCATCCTAATTGGGGTTTTCCTAGATCACTCCAGGTGAATGTCTGAATGATTGATACCCATTCCTAAGCAAAAACATTTACACATTAGAATAGGTGTGATAGGTGCATCACCCTTTGCGCCTCGAGCAAAAAGTAATAAATGGATTTCAGCGACATTATACACGGTAATAGCTACGATATCAGTTAACGTATACAAACAATACTTCTTATTAGAATTAGTATCATATTTCATCCATAATACAGAAATCATAAACATAAATTTTGTATTTTTGTTCATGGATGAAGCAAAAACCAACCATCTTAACAAAACTTTACACATCAATAGCTAATGTCACTATAGTGACAATTTATGTTATGTTTCGCAATGACATCACCACAGTGAGTAACAGAATATGATGTCTACGAACTTAGTTGTTTTGTAATAGAATCTATTTAATGCTTTTGACAATCAAAATATTTACCACAATTGAATATAACGAAGTCCAGTCCAGTGCTGGCATAGGTGCATGCACAACTGTACATAATAATTTGCAGTAAATGTACCTTTGTTAATTTATATTCCACTTACAATTATTTTATCGAAATTTGCGTTCGACTCTGAATCATTAAATGATTCATATCGATTGTTAATAAATTAATGATGAAAAATGACAATGTATTTAACTGTGTAGATTACTATTGTTCTATTCTCAAATCCTATTTTTATGAAATTTATCCATGATGCTAATTCACTACAAAATTTGTGCCAAACTTTAGTAAATTAATGGTAAAATGACAGAGTTTCTCTGACCCACATGGACAAAGTCAAGGGAACTACTAGTACTGATGTAAGGCATCTGATAACTATTTAAATTATTTCTTCATACATTTCTAGTATCATTTTCAATCCTCCCCTTCAACAGTACTGTTTTCTAATTAACAGATCCCCTTTTTTTCAGATTCATTAATACATAACTTTTTACCATAAGGGAAAGGACCAGGAAATAGATTAATAATTTGTAAGAATGTGATACAATGTTTATTTTACTTTTACCACAAATCAGTAACTCTGAAGTGTGTTTTACAAATGACCCAGCTTAGTACAATGAATCATTTTGTGCCAGACATACATTTATAAAATGAAAATGGGCACCATAATTTTGTAACCATTAACTATGAAAATAAATTAATAGTTTAATGTTAGAGATCTGTAAGTGCCAATTACATTGCAGGCATGATTTTTTTCTGTCTTAACACAAAATTACAGCACAGAACATTTTTGTACATACTTTCAAAAATTAAAATATAAGACACTGCTGATAAGATATAGTAAGTATTATATTTTTACTAGAAAGATTAATAATGCAGAATATTTTCCTGTGATGACTACGATACTGGATCTCAATCTGTCAGTTGAACAATTTTTTTTTTATTATAGTCCTAAGTAAGGTTTGTGATAACTCTCACAATTACAGTTATAACTTTAAAGCACATTTTCAATATTGGAATGACTTCATTCATCCATGTATTTATGTACATTTGACACAAATTAAGCCTAATATTTGAGACATATGGCTATAATTATACAAACATGTGGTATTCTCTGTGGTAAAATGTAATAAAATATATCTACATAATATCCAACTGATATACACTTCAAGCCTAACGCAATAGAAAAGATTAAGTGGATATTTTTTGTCTGGAATAAAATGATTCTCATTACCCTTCATTCATATGAGTGTCTGTTCCTCTAAATTTTTAATTCTAATGCAAAACACTTTATATAATTTCATCTCTGAATGAAGGCCTACATATACAGTTTTCTTTATATTTATCACTTGTTTATATTTTAATATTTTGTTAAAATGCATCATTTAAATATAAATATCAATATTTTTATAATTTATCTGGAAGTCAGTAAGAAAACCAAACTTTAAAAAAGGATATTGGATAATACATTTATTTCCACACAAAAATAAAAAGGAAAATCACATACTCTTTCTAAGGATTATTTAATTGATCAATTTTCTTGTTTATAAAAATATTTCTCTACAAAGAATTAATGGAGTTTCTGAAGTAATGAAATAAGATAACAATCAGACAATAACAATAGAAATGCAGTAACGTGATTTCAAACAAGGACAGAGAAAGTAAACCATCACTAACCAAAGTTGAAGGAAAGATAAATGAGATTACACTGAACACCACAGTATTTTCGGTGAATGAGTGAGTGTTCTGTGAGAATGTGTGCTTGCGAAAATGAATGCTCTTTGGTGGGTTGAAGGAGAAGGATACTGGTAAGCAAAAAGTATGAAAAATAGTGCAAGGTTCAAGAAAGCAAGCTATTATAGAAGGGGGACCAGATGGTGGTCTAGAAACTAAAAATAATGTAAGAAAATAAATAATAATAATAGTAATAAACAAAACAAAAATAAATGAAAAAAAGATGGGATGAGGAGTATGGGGGAGATTTATGGTTTTTAAGCTGTAGTCCACATGTAGAGTTCACACGGGTATATTACTTCAGGAAAGATCCTGATGGTTCTCATTTAGTATCTCTCAAGACTTGTGTTTTGTTTCATCGCATTCTATCTTTAAGTGTTGTGAGAGATGGATTTACTTTCCCCATTTTTGTGTGAATACAAAATAACATACAAAGAACAATACATTATTGAAGAAATTAATTTAAATAATAGAATTTCATTGTTGCAGCTATTATAAAAACTGGGAAAATATTCATCATACAATATTTATATATATATAATACACAATTATAAGAAGTCAGATTTACTTTTCTTATTTCTTCTAAAGACAATGCATAAGAGCATCCAACAACAGTTTAATCTCATCTAGCACAAGCATACATATTAAGGTAAAAATTAAGAAATGTAATAGATATAAAAAAATCAAAAGATTACATGGTAGTGTTCAAGTACTAAATCTTTTCGTTTTACTATAAACTTTAGATGTGATAAAAACATGGCTTATCAATGATAAAGGTGGTATGGTGGTCTACATACAGCAAAATACAAAACTTGTTAATTATCTGACAAATCATAACATACATTAAAGCAGTATATAAATACATTGCTTGTATGGTTCTTCCCATAAGAATGGGGCCAGGTGAAGGGGTTGGAGGGATTTCAATATGGTGCCGAAAGACAAGTTTGCATGTTTTACATTTCTCTTGTGCTATGCTAACACCACCTCCTGCACAATTCACATTGCAAACTGATCTCTTTAGCCCCTCTTATTCATGTAATTACTGTGTATTTGCAAATAAGTTTCTTCTGTAAGCTTAGAATTACAGATTCACTCACCTTAAATATTGAATATATTTTAATGGTAGTTATCAATTTCAGCATTTCTCTAACTCTCCAAGATTTATTAGAACATCAAGTAACAATCCAAAAAGTTGGTGATTATGTATTTGCAAATAATTTTTAAAATATACCAAAAGTTTTTCCTGTATGTGATCATCAGTCTTCTGCAAGGATAATAAAAGTAGTTTGACTTTTTAATAGAAACATTCAGTGTTAACCTATCAATCAGCAAGATTCGGATCCACACATTCAAATGACTGCAATATTTCCTCTTAAAATTAATTAGACATTTTCTGTACAAAGGAAGCAATCTATTTCTCTAAAGTGATAATATTTTTAAAATTCTCGCATATTCTTGTAACAATAACTAACAGGAAGATACAGTTTCACATGTAAACTAATGCATATGTGTAATAAAGTTCAAAACTGCAGGAATGTGCTAATTGAACTTGCACATTAAAATTTTTGAAATAAATTTTTTTCCATGAGATTAATACACAGTCAAATGTAGATACCCTAATATTATTGTTAATTTCCAGGATACTACTCTTTCTAGAAAGTAATGTAAATTTTTATCCTGCCACTCTGTCATATTGCAGAATTTTTGAACTAATTGGGTTAGGTGAGAAGGACTCTTAGCTTCATCATGCATCAAAGCTCAGTCTGCTATGAGCTCTTAGAGCATCAAGATCACCACGTCTGTGAACCTCAAGTTAGTGCCTGTGTCACGACATACAATGGAGAAAACTATCAACAATGGTATGCAATCAAGTTCTGTGCTAAACTGAGCAAAAGCCTTGCCACATGCACCAAATGATTTATGAAGTCCTCAAATTTCTCTCCTGTCCTTAAATTTCCAGGTGGCTGAAGTTGTTCAAAGATGGCTGGGAACAGATGGAGGATGATTCCTGCTCTGGGAGGCCATCAACAAGTAAAAATAATGAAAATGCTTGCCATGTTCATAATCTTTTGAATACCAATCATCAAATAAGTGTTCAGATGATAGTAGAAACTTTCTGTGTTACTAAATCTGCTTTGAGCGAAAAATTGCATGCGTGGAAAGTATGTTCCAAGTTCGTCCTCAAACTGTTGACAGAAAACCACTAAAGCAAATGAGCAATGATTGTGGCATTCGAGTATAGCCCGGAGACCAAGCATCAAAGTTCTGGATGGTAAACCTCAGAGCTCCCTCAACCAAAGAAGGCAACAATGAACAAATTGAAAATGAAAGCATGATCATTTTTTTTCTTCGATACCAAGGGAGTGGTCCACAAAGAATTCATATCCCAAGGGCAGACAGTCAACTCTGCCTACTTTGCTTGATAGCTTACGAAAATGGTCTTCTACTCTTAAAAGAGATCACTTCTACCTGGCAACTGCACCACAACAACACACCCAGCCACTTTGTGCATCGAGGGGTTGCTGGCTAAGCACAGCTTGGTAATGTTTCTCGGCCTCCCTACAGTCCTGACTAGCTCAGACTTCTTTTTGTTCCTGAGGATCAAGATCACCCCTAAAAAAGCTCATTTTAAAACCACTGAAGCGATCCAAACTGCCACGACAAAGGCTATAAATGAGGTTTCCATCGACACCTTCCAAGTTGCATACCATGCATGGAAAATTCGCTGGAAGAAACGTGTGGATGCCCGAGTCTAATCCTTTGAATAATTTTAAATATTTGTAATGATATCCTGTATAACGTCACATTTTACAAATTTAATTGCATTACTTTCTGGACAGAGTAGTAACCTCTAACTTGGTTTTTAATAAGTTCAAAGATATCCTTCTCAGTATGCATATAATTTATGGAAATTTATGCATTTTTAACCCTACAGACTCATTTTTCTACGTTTACTAAACTTTCTTCTCTAATTTCCACATAATGGAGTAATAAAAATACATAATGTGTAAGACTAATATCTGAAGCAGCTAGATTTAATTCCTACTCTATTCATCCAGACATCTGTCATCAATGTTTTCCAAAAAGAAATGGTTCAATCACACACCAAAATGATTCCTTTAAATGAGGAAGTTACAATTTACTTCATGCTCTAGTTAGCAAATATGAAGGTTAACCATACAACCTTATGTAATCTATTGACAGAAAGCTGCAATGTGATCCAAATAAACTATGTTTTCAATGCAATAAAGGAATTAGTTGATAATGATTTTTTTTAAATTAATTGCTTACTGCAGCAAATTTTCTGATGATTATTATTTTAGATTATTTATGTACAAGAATATAATCAATACTGAGAAAATCGGTATGGAAGGATTTTGATATTTAATGGCATTTACCTTTAAAACAATAACTAAAAACCACATGTCATATTCTGATATTTGTATCCATAATTACTTATAAGAAACATAAAAAATGAAGATGTAAAAGCTATAATTTGTTGCCAAGATAATAATTTTGACTAAAACGCTTGAATAAATTTCCCTTTTAAAACGTATGAAAACAACTTTGGTACACTATGAATCATCATACTTAAAAAAATGTTTGTATATTCCTAATGTTATTTTATACAAAAAATGGAAAAAAATTCTCTAGAAGACACTGATATGATTTAATTACATACTATTTATTTCATGACATTTTAAAAGAAATCCCTAACTTCGAATTAAAGTAGTATAATTATGGAAATGACACCCTTTGATTTTATCAGTTATGTTTTATGACACCTATCCATTACTACCAAGAGGATCAGGTTGGCATAATCTCTGTCCACAAATTCTGTTTTACTAGATTTTTGTTTGCATTTTATGAGGTTTAATTTAACAAAGCATAGAAAAAAATATGAAAAATATTTTTCTTTCAATTATAAAATATACTGAAGCTACATTACAATTGTCTGTAAGTGGCTTAAAGGGTATAAATATGCCACTGAATAGTCTGGATGCATGGTTAAATCAAAACTCTATAAATGGTTGAAAATGTTGATGAAATAACTCATGAAAATAAAGACATTCCTGAAAACTGTAACCATATGAAACAAGAATATTCATATTTTGAATGAGCATCTGCAAATTAAAGGCTTGCTTAGAATCATATGGAGCTGTTTCACAAAAATCTAAACGAATTTATACATAACAGTTTAAGAAACACAGATTCATCACAATTGGACTGGAATGAAATAATAATGAAAACAGTTGTGTCAAACCTGATAAAAACTAGTTCTATCAACAGGAAGCATTATAAGCCATTATCATCTATGAAGCTAATGGTATAATGTGAACCAACTTGTTGAGAATGGACATGGCATGTTGCATCTTTACTGTAGCATAAAATAAAACGAAAACTATAACATAACAAAGGGATCTTTTTTTTCCTAATCAAAACAATATTCCAGCTAACTTTATGCAACTATGACATCACAACTATTAGAATTATATCAAGAAACTATTCCCTACCATCTTATTCCACAGATTTTGCACTGTTGGACTACTATTTGTTTTCAAGTATGATGAAAGATATTTGGATGCAACTCTTAGGTAAAGGAGACAAAAATGAATATTTTACATAGTTACACAAGCAAACTATTTGTACACCATTAGCAAAACTTTTATTTGGGGAAATATATGTTCCCATTATTTCTGTATGGTCTTAACTGACATTAGGGCTAAGTCAGTTAACACCGTATCAGAGACTATAGACTTTTTGTGGCAAGTTGTACTAGTGGAATTATTACACAGAAAAAGAAAATTTAATGAATGAGTTAAATAAAAGGGGAGAAAAGAGCACATTTAAATACTTTATGTAATACATATATTGCTACAAGCAATTATGACCCAACTATACATGTGATAATAGCGTTTGAACAGAGCTTGGTGGAGGAATGGTAACATTTGGGCATGACATTCACGAGGATTTAGATTATATCTTTAGTCCAGCCATCCAGAGTTTGGTTTCCAAAAACTACTGCTGGCAAGAGCAGTACATTCATAAAAGTGACAGCCAGTCTCCTAATTACATTTATATCAACTACTTATAATCCCAATTTTTCAAAAAATAAAAATAGCATTTACTTGCAACCCTAACTGAAAGAAGATAATCTAACTGTATGTAGTAAATTTATATGTAAAATAAAATAAAGATGCAACTTCTATCTGCAAAGGAGTCACAAACTTACTGACTGCCAAACTATATCTTCTACGCTTCTGTCTAACTTATGGAGTCCACCTGAGAAACAACAAGCATCTTTCTGTCACATGTGCCAAATTGTAATGCTTTGGAGTGATCTGTGACTGGCCATATAAGTGTGATGGAGGACTACATCACAGCCAATCAAGTGGTACAAAATTTTGATAGGAGTGAGAGAACAATGACAGAAACACCTCACTTTGCATGTGGCCTCTGGCTCGGAAGACTTCATGATTGGACTATGGCTTGAGAGACCTCTTGTGTGGGTTCTTACCTGGGAAAGACTTCATGACCAAGCTCCATGCTACTTATGCTGATTAAAAGTTGCCAGGTGAAGATATGATCAAGAGAAAGATATTACTCGTTTGTGTCCTAGTCAACACGACACAATCCTTGCATCAGTGTTTGCAAATTGCACCAGCCAACTATCTGACCAGTGGATCCAGTAACTGTAGAGAGGAGTGCTCTTTGCCTGCCTGCGACACCACTACCCATACCTTCTCAGTGCTACTTTAAACAATATGGTAATATCGAAAATCTTCATCCAAATGGAACTGATGAACATTCTTTAGCCCATCCAAATTACTCTTCGAGATAAAAAGAAACTATAAAGCTCATAGCCTGGGACAATCAGTTATTGTTCTGCAATCTTGATTTATGAATACATGTTTAAACGTGTTCAGTTTCCTTAGTTTTGCTTTTCAGTCAATAAACAAAGTCACAAATTCTTTCAAATCCAAGTATTTTAAATAAATATACTGTTCACAATAACACTTTTACAATTTTTAATAATTAAATCACTTTTGCTTCCAAAGAAATTGCAGGTAATAATTATTAATTGTGAAAGGACATTTTATGGATACTGTTTTGAAGTCTCCATAGTTATTAAGGTCCAGAAGACCAGATGAGATAAAATCTGAAGCAAATCAGTCTGAATTCAACTAGGACTACAAAAGTGTTTTAGACCTCTTAGGAGAATATATACTCAAATGGTTTGATCATTTGATGAGATTGACTAGACTATCTAAGATATATCACAAAAATCTATAAATGGAAAAAAGGCAAAGAGGAAGACCATGAGATAGATGAATCAATTTCAAAAAGGCCTGACAAGTTACAGTTCAGAGTGAGAGAAGATAATGGAAAAGAAGTGGTGTCAAGAAAGGAGACTATGGAAGAGGTTTGTTCATTACCACACCTAGTCTGCTGAAGTGGAAAATTGATAATGATGATGAGTTAAAGTTCAAAAGATGTTGCCCATGATGATTTACAATTGATATTGCATTGGAAATCTATGGGATGATTCTTGGTCATCTTCAACTCATATTAAGAATAGAAAAGTTGTTACACTCGTCTTTGGTATACCAGATAAAACACTTTGGGTAATGGTGACAATGAAGCTGCCATTAGGCAATGAAAATAAGGAAGACTAAGAAAAATAACACCTCACTTACAACAGAGCCTGGATGAACACAAACACACTTTACAGTATTTCAAAGAATAACCTTACTCATGTTGAAGGTGAGACTTATTGCAAGTGGAAAGATGTTTACACATACAGACCTACCATATGGATTCATGTAGTATTTTCCCTATTCTTCCTTATTTAGATAAAAACTTTGAAATATAGGACACAGTCCAACAGCCTATAACTGAACAACAAGATTTTCAACAAACAAACCTAGTGAGTTTAACAAAACTTTTACCTTCAAAATACCCTTGACCACTTCATATATCACTAGTTCAAAGATTTTTAAGACCACTGACTATACAGTCTTCAAAAGGAAGCTGTAGGTAACATGCTTGCTTTCCAAATTAAAAAAGAAAATAGCAGTTTCCTCAGCCAGGTATCATTCTGCAAACAATTAACTGTGTGTATGCAGAATGTAAGCATTTTTGACTAACACAAACTGCAATCATTACACAGAAAAAAATGAACCCACAGAAAAAAAACTAATTCAAAGATTAAACTGTTTTTGGAAAAATAAAGCAATCAAGATGATTTTTTTTCATGCCGAAGCATATGATCCGTATCATGGATTTAAACAAGTAACGACAATACTCATATGTAAAACTATATTAAATATACTATTTTTGAAGATAATACCATCAAAATACTTTGAAGATAATACCATCAAAATACTTTACTCTGTATTAAAAAATCTATTGGTCTATTTCCTTAAAACACAGAGGAAAAAATGTAAACACACTTGTGCTTGAGGTTAGTCAGACTTGCTAAATAATCTTATCACAGTGGCAGCTGGTTTCCTATTTCTTACATTAGAAAACTAGAAAAAATGTTTTACATATTGAGTTTAAATAAGGAATATACCCCAAAACAATCACAGCTTTGACTGAAATTCCATTAAAATATATTAGCACAAATGGGGTAATAAACCATAAATGGATGCTGTAAAAATAAATTTTACTTTCAGTTTCCAAAATTCATTTGAAATAGAAATCATATATCAGTCAACACAACGGATTATAGTCACGATTGTTACTCTCCATCTACTATACTCAACATAAATTCAACAGAAGAAAATAATTTTTTTCAGTACAACACAGCAGTGTGAAATTCTGAAATACACAGAATATGATTGTAAAGGCAATAAATATTCACCCACAAGACGAATATTTATTGGGTACGGTAACTTACAAAGAATAAAACTATACAAAATATCAATTTTTTTTATAAATTTGTATGTACGATGATTAAAAAAAATTCTACTCAGGCATCAATAAAATTAAATTACTTGAGCTTTCAAGTTAATGATTATCTAAACATCACATAATACAATTTAACAAACTGGAATATTTAAAATGTTACTACATAACCTTACTTCCAGTAGTTTATTCACACTTATTAATTGAAGTCAAGTCATTATCACTTTCAGACAGTACACCTCACAGAGGGCTGTCGTTTTTCTTTGGAATGGAATAGTTATCAACAACACATAATGGAGAAATCATTACACCACAGTCAGAGTGAGAGGATAACTGTTGGTTTCGATCCAGTGAACTACTTGATGTTCTTGGAGATGATATATCTGGTGAAACATTCGCAATGGCTTTTGGAGGTACAGGGGGTGGAGTAGGAAATGACTGAGTACGAGGTGACAGAACAGGTGGAGAAATATTTATCTCCCCAAATCTTGTTGGTATTTCAAAGTCTTCATAAGACATATTGTTGAAATTATTAGTAGGTGTTGTCCGTGAGATCGGAAATTCAGAATACCCAGAATCACGAAGGTCGTGTCCATCAACACTGCTGTCTGTTTCCGCATCAATGTTAATGTCTATAACAGAGTCCATGCTGGCTAATGTTGAAGATCCCTGCAATAAAGAGGGTCAATTAAAATAATTTCTGCTAACACCACAAAATCAGAGAAACAGCCTACTCATCATCTGCATGGATTAAAAACGATGACAAATTTTCATCCTTTTTCTAAAATCATCAATGTCAAATAGTTTTAACCTTACTCATTTATGAGAAAAAGTGAAAAATGTTTTAAGGATATGTAACACACAATTAAAATTCAGTTGAATGGTCATCAACCAAAAAATAGTACATGAAAAAACTATCAGGATGAAACTGTATTTTCAAAATAGTGAATTTTCTTTGAGCCAAGAGTCAAGTTAAAAATCTCTTTTCTAGTTACATATAAATAAGAAACAACATTCAACTCTTACTATTGATATTTTCCCCCCATTCAGTCTCATTGCTAGTATCATCACTGTACAACTAACATCCAAATCTATACAAGCACAGTTCTGGAAGATAATCCCAAAATAATTAAAGATTGATTTTAACCTGGGCAGCTATTAAAACTCGTGCAGAGGCTTGGCCGTTGATTAAATCAAGTTCCAAGCTTTGATTATTTCACACAACTTGACAGCAGTTTTAGGATACCCTACATCAAGTTACCCTTCAAAAAAAATTAGCCTCCTTTTCTAAACCTCAGAAATATTACTATGGATAATATGGTGACCAATCAACTAGAATAGACAATACAATAAGCCAGTAAAATTTCAACAGGCCTACTTTCTTTGTTTAGATGGAAAATTGATTTACAATAAAAAAAAAAAGATTATAATACTGCCATGTTCTAGTTATTATGACATACTACTTAAAAGATAATTTCAAATCACTGTATTAGTTTGCATATGTTGTTCATTAGCCAACATTCATTACCACCATGTAACAATCATACAATCAGATTTCTTGCAAAACACTTAAAAATGATTTGAATTCAATGTACTGTGTCTGCTTACTGTTCTCTAACAAAAAAGAAAAAAAAAAAAAAACCACACACACACATCAAATAAATCAGTACCAATCAGTTAATAATGGGTAGACATTCTCTGTACTTATCAATCTCCCAGTTACTCTATAATTCGTAAGATTAAGTACTGATATTGAGGAAAAAAGAAAAGGCTTTTAGGTAATATAAATAACAAAGGATACGGAAACTGACTCATCACTAAAGTTGAAGGTTGTGATGAGTAAAACACATATGAAACAAACAAAAACATATACAATAGTTTGGTGTTACACCTTATTCATGTGCTAGGGACAGATTCATATGGTTTGGGAGGTGTGCACATGCAAAAGTTTCCCACATAACTGTCATGCCCTCAACTTTGGTGAGTGATGAATCATTTCCCCTACCTTTGTTATTTAGTAAGATTAGGTACACATCCAACTGTCAGAACAGATATAGGATGAATGAAGTATTACCATCAAGTGCCACAATTACAACTGGCAATTTGCATAGTTCAGACATTTATGATGTTACGAAGTGGAAACACATATGTGTAGCAAAAGTATCTCAATGATGGAAGAGGCATGCATACAATAAATCTCTAGCTATGATATTTACTGCTATTTATTAGGAACAAAAATTAAATATCAAAGTAAGTACATGTTTGTCAAATTTGATACTAAGAATAATGTGGCCTTGTCGATATACTTACTTCTGGTAGTGAATACATTCTAAAGTAGAGATACTAACTAGAACTAAGATAACTATACCAAATGTTTGCCTACAGAGTCATCACGGTTTGGCACCATTTAATGTAGCATTACCCCTTGTTTTTACTATTTTTATCATCAGTTTAAGAAATTACAGGCTCTCACAGGGCTATAGAGGCACCAATGTTTGTGGGATCACAGTATCATATAGGCACTAAAATGTATCACCCAAACCCACCATTTATCTTCCATCACCTGACTTCAGGACAAAATGGATACTTGATTATTAAAATTATATTACTAAGTAGCTGCAAAGCAATTCACTTGAGGTTAATGTGTTTAATTGATTATGAGAATTAAATATTCTAATCTTGGCAAAGTTAAGTAAAAATAACTCAAACACTGATACTGCTCTGCCTCTAAGCAGAGACAGCACATGTAAATTTGAGCATTGTATATCTTTTTTAGGAAATGGTGAACAGGTCAGTGAAGTTCCAAGATTCTCCAAGTATGGAATCATATAGTGGATAGGTTAACAATTTATCTATTATAATAGATTTAAATACAGTCTGCAAATTTGTGACATCAGTTTAGGCAATTACATAAATGAAACTTCAAAACATATGATACCAAATATTTCATGTTTATAAAATTTATAACTAAACCTGTGATCATTTTGGATGTTGTAGTTGCAGTATTGTTAGAACCCCATGTGATCTCACAAATGTAGAGCTTATGGATGGCAGAATTACTCATATGGATGATGGTGACAATGAAACTGCCACTAAGCAATGAAAATAAGATAGGATAGGGAAAATAACCTGTCACTTGCCACAGATGACGGCAGGATGTTCAGACGAACACAAAAAAATACACAAACACACTTTAGGAGGTGAGACATATGAAATATTGTAAAGTGTGTGTGTGTGTGTGTGTGTGTGTGTGTGTTTGTTTACTTTAGTTTTTGTTTGGCCTTCCTTCCTTTATCTGTGGTAAACTACAAAATTACATATTTAAAATGTAAAATCTATGTCACAGCATATATACCCTTACCGGTTAACTACACTGCATTAAGATACCTAATTATTTCATAAAGTTAGTGTATCGATTGACACCATTTTCCTCATTTGTTTAAGTTGATGTTTGGAATTTGTCGTGACTATAATGATTGTTTAAAATCATACCTCAAACTCAAAGTTTACCAAGTCTGGATTGGCCTAACCAGTGACAACTGAAGAGCATTACAACTATGAGAAAGAGGAGATTAATCTTCTATGTTCATACAGTTCGGATGGACAATCATAGACTCACATCTAAAAGCTTTAACACCATCTCTAGACAGAAACAACTAATGAACATTGGACGAGACTAGTCAGAAAAGATTTTGAACAACTGGAAATTAACCCCAAAGAGATTTACAAGAGGGATAGATAGAGAATATTGACTAAAGCATCTGATTTTCTCCAGTCACTAATAGCCAAAACACTGCACCCCTGATATGAGGCAAAATGTACCCAGGAAAGAAAAGACAACCACAGTGAAAGGACGAAGGTTTACTTAGTTAACCAAAATGAAAAAGAAGAAGAAGAAGAAGAAGAAAACCAGAATAAAAGTTCATACATGTTGCTGAAATGCTCAAAAATATGTAAACAATTAAAACATTTGTTAAGATTTTTAAGAATTGCTTTTTGCTGCACTGTTTTATGAGTGTCATTGAAACATGACTAGTTTCGATAAATATAAATCATTATCTTCAGTGGAAAAAATGGTGATTTTATGTAGATGTGATGCAAATAAAATGTTAAAACAAAAATGATTTAGCAAAGTCTGTTGGTATACCAAGATCAACTTTATGAACAATTCCTAAAAGTAGAAAAGAAAAAAAAATACTCTGTGTGGATGACAAATGCCAAAACATCTGGGGAGAAACATTTTATGAGTAAGAGAAGATACTAATATTGTAGTTTCAGCAAGCTCACACACTGAAGATTCCTATTAACAGACCAGCATTGCATTGGTAAAGCCTAGAGGTCACTACTAGCGTGAATAAATTATTTTGGCATTTCAAATGAGTGGTTCAATCAATTCTGTCATTGTCTTGGTATTATATTGTATATAGACAAACTTTAGGAAAAGCTCAACTGGTAGATGCATCATCTGTGTCTACATAACAAATGGCAATCTGTCAACATTTATTTACGGATTTGCTCCTAAATATGTTTCTAATGCAAATTAATTTGGACTAGTCAACTGATGTCTTATAAATCATTTGAAAGACAGAGAAATACCATGGGGGAAAAGTTAGTTATAGAGAGTATGAGCATATTTCTTTGGACAAATGTCAATGATGCTGGAAATCAGACTCCCTGTAAGACAACTTGCTTGTGCTGGGGTTGGTACACAAACTGCATCTTAACTTTGATCGTGCAAACCTAATGAATTGCAGTACTAAGTTCTTCACACAGTCGCCACCATAGTTTTAACCAGAAACTAAGGAAAAGGTTCAAGTTCAATGATAAAAGTTCACTTCTGATATGATGAGTATATTCTTCAAAACATTACAAAGTTAAAGTACTGCATAGGCATTCAGACAACTTTTCCAAATTTAATTTTACAGATTCGACTGACCACTCGAGCACGACCGAAACCCCACATTACTATTACTTCTCAATTACATGAATATTCAGAATAAAACTTCCCTAAGCTGACAAAATTTCTACTTGATGTTGAACAAACTAAAAGTTTGCCGCGCCACGAGCCGAGAGCTAGCCACCCGACATAATGCGTTTACATCGTCTCACTGCTGCTTCTAGAAGAGTGCTTCACGAATGCGTCTTTACGAATGGGCGCGCTTAGGCTAAGGGGGAGGTATATATAGAATCGGACCGTGAGAACTTCCTTGTCTTGACTTTCCCAGGGGTTTGATACGATAGCTGATCAGTTTCTGACAACTGTTGCGAAATCCAATTTGATCATGACAGTAAAATTAATCCTAGCTCTCTGAAATTTTGATAGTAGCAAGATATTATTACAAACGTCGAATTAAGTTATTATAAAAAATGTTGTTACTTTAATAGTTTAGCCAGAAAAGAGTCGTAAAGATGTGATTGCCATAACTACCGAAATATTGCTTCTATCGAGCTGAAACAAATTTAATTCTATTCTCCTATTGCTCATCTATTACCTGATTTCAAATAAAGAATTTTACCTATTTTTTAAAATGGTCTAAAACTCGAAAATAAAATTTAATGTCTTGAAATATTTTGAATATTGACTTGAAAATACCTCTAAACAAATTTCCCTAATGAAAAACTATTACTGTAAAAATTTGGAATCTCTAAGTTAATTCCCTGATTTATTACGAATTTTTTGTAGATATCACCCTCGGCGAATGTCGAGCGATTGCATCATTGCTTACTCGCGCCAAAACCCATTTTATTTTATTACTATAAAATGCTTTAATATTTTGAAATGAATCTTTTACAGAAGTCTTTATTTTTAAATAAACTTTACTCTGAATATAATTTCTTTTCATGAATCCCCGAAAAAGACTGAAATATCGAACTTTTACCTAAATCACATGTCTGGCTATATCAAATTATATTCAAAAACGATCTTTAGGTTTCATGAATCTTTCTAAAACTTTAATATGTTATTTAAATCGAAATTATGATGCTTTATCTCTATCACTTGACTTCTTAACTGTTTTCCTGATAGCTAAATGCTTCGTGTTTAGAGTGGAAAAATTACGTGATAAAATTCAAAACCGGCAAATCACTTTCAAACATATTCAGACTCTAAGTAAGATCTTTTAATAACAAAACTAATTATCTACTGGCTATATATCTACCTAAACATCTTTTAAACTAACGAAATATCTTGGTTTATTGAAACTAAATGAAAGTCAAACACTACCTATACAAATCTGAGGTTAAGTTTCTGATCAGCTGTATAAATGAATTTAACTATTGAATTTACTGCTTATACTTGAACAAATACTTATTTAGGACATATTACTGGGAAATATTATCAAAAATTAACTATAAAAATGTCTTTAAAAGGGTGTTCCCATATACTTCAACTGAACCTGCTATCTCAGCAACTAATTTCGTTATGCGAAATTCTAAGATGTGTTACATCCCGTTTTAATTCCTTGTAGCTACAATGCCCAACGCAAAGCATGAATGACAGGAGACAGATTTGTTGCAGGACTCAAAGAGTTAGATAACATGATAATGAAACAAAATTTTTCCACACTTCTTTTTGTGAACAATTGTCCAGCACACTCCAAACATGTTTCTTTTATCAATGTACAGGTTGAATTTTTGTCATAAAATTCAAATTACCTTTAACTACTGAATCAAAGAATAATCAAGGTAACAAGACACAGGATCAGTGTCAAGAAGGCTCACGCTCAGCTCAGGGGGCCCCTAAAGCTCACAAGACTTGCTAGAGCTAAAAAAAGGTCGCCCATCTGGCCTGAGGGCCCAAAATATTTTTTGCACTGGGGCCCTTGTTAACCTAGACTGTATGTGAGCTGATTTCAAATGCAAGCAAAAAGCTGTGGACTAAAAATATTTTGAAGTTAGTAAATGCTCCTTTAAAGGCAATACAAAGAAACAGTTTTCATGTGTTAAGATGTTCACTGAATATAGATTTACTGACTCTTATTTGTGTATATATTCAACCTTTATTAGCAAGGTGGAATGCAGGAATGCATTTGGTGAAAAAAGGATAACAATTACTGTTGAAGTAAACATACAGGTGAAGAATGGTAGATCTGATGCACAGTGAGAAAGTATAGAGCATACTGGAGAGAAAATTAGATGCCTACAAAGGTGGCACAACTGTAGAATTAGATAAAGTTATAGATCTATCGGTGCTTAGAAACTCAAGGAATTTGAAAAGGTGGTTTTCCTTTGTATTCAGCCCATAAAAAAAAAAATACATCTCTGGGCCACACTGGGTGTACTAGGTGATGGAAGAATAAAGTATATTCTGAAGTCTTCCGAGTGTCTATGACGATTCCACAGTAGACCTCATTACATATCTATAAGTTTGCTAGTTTTAATTTAGAACCATGTTGCCAAATTCATGGGGAGGAGCTGGGGTGTGGGACAGTTGAGGGAGTACATCAATGAATTTCAAATAATTTAAGATATATATTCTTTCGATTGCTACACAGGAGAAGTAAGCACTACACAACAATGAAAATACGTTTAGTTTCATTTTATATACTGGACATTTTGGTTACAATTGTACATGTAGAGATGTACATTATCTCTTTACCTTTTTCGTCAGCCTCTTTGGTGGAGCAGGAGGTGTCTGAGTTGTATCAATAAATAAGTTGGTATTTCGTCTGTCTGGGGCTGCAAAGAAAAGAAACCAGGTATCAAAATAGTATCAACATTTTCAGCCCTTTTTTTCTGATAAATTCAGAGAACTGACAAATACAAAATTAAGGGAAGTAGAAAATGGAAAATTAAATTTATACAACTACTTGGAGGCAGGAAAGAATATAATAATAATAATAAAATTCAAAAGCACTGAAGAACCTACACCTCCTTTCTTCTGGATGAGAATATCGTGAGACTTCTAGAACGTTTTCAAATAATTCATAGACACTACATAACAGCTCTGCACATTTCAGACTATAGTAAAAAATAGTACATATGAACAGAGTTTGAATTAAAATTATTATTTATTCACATAGTAAAATGAAACAACTAATTTACATAATGTCAATTTTCAGCGAACTCTAACTCCTCTTTGAGGTACTAACACCACTTTTCCAGTAATTTACAAATTTTTTGACAAAAATTCTTTCAGCAGCATTTGTTTTCAGATATATATAGTGTAGTTTATCCTCGACACCTAGTTCTATTTGAAAGCTTCTCTCAGTTTACAAACAATTTGATGTGTAAGTGGAGATTTTCCTTGCATACTGATGCAATGTAATCTTCTTGGGTGTCCAACCATATTTGACTCAATCTGGCTGGACAGCCAACAAGATTAAATTTCACTTATGTCTAATATTTACTCATCAAACTGTATTTTACATCATTCAAAAATTTTTGATGGCTTCACATTTTTCTTTTTAAAGATTTTTTTTTTAAATGTGTTAATCCAAACTTTGATGTACTTCAGTTCAAACATGCCTATCAAACAGACAACTCTAAACACCTGTCGATAAATAAGTGAAATGTATCAATGCTTATTACCGTGTAATGGGACGCTAACAACTTAGGCATTTTTTCCCATTAGCTTTTAAATTGAAATTTAATTTAAACAACCTTTATTTTGTGTGAATGGAGACTTTCCACCTTGTCAGTGCAATGTAGACTTTATGGGTGTGCAGGTAATTGGAGCATACCATCAAAATGTTGCATTTGTATAATACCATTGTATTTACAAAAGTAATGGGGTTCATTAAATAGCCCATCCATCCCAGTGACTATGTATCTATGGAATTTTTTAACAGTGCATACCCAATGAAGAAGACCAAGCATGTTCTTGAAACAATACCGTCTGGCTGCAAAGTCGTGAAGACTACATAACCTTCATTTTGTGCCATCTCCTCAGCAAAATAATATATTTAAGCATATAGTTGTGGTATTTATAATCCAATTGCAAAATACAAATAAAGTACTATTTACGCAACACAGAATCATAATAGAAATGTACAGTAATAAAAAACACAGTTCAGATTTCTATTATAGTTTTATTGGGAAGTAGAGTAAGTAATAATAAAGCTAAATAACAGAAGAAGAAATATTGGAGTCTGTTGTGCATGAAGTTGTTTCTAATGGAAAAAGAGATAAAGAAAAAAAAGTGATAAATAAAGACACAAGGTATCAATCAGCACCTATTAGTGAAATTAAGTTTAAAAATGAAAGAATGGAAATGGATGTATGGTAAAGAAACAAAATTCAGCAAATTAACTTACAAAATTGGGATATATTTACAAAACTTTATAGTTAAGATTAGAGGTGTCAATTACATTAAACAAATAAGGTGAAACGTATTTCATATCTGAAGGTTAGTCATCACTTTTTTGCATTGTGTGTGGCATTTTCAAACAACAATTTTTTTTTAAGTTTTAAATACTGACTTTGACCCCTTGGTGGTAGTGGAGGAGCCTCTTCTGTACTCATCTCAGACCACGAATTCCTTAACTGGCCATTACTGTTGCTTTCACAATTATTGTATCCAATGTTTACAGGATATGATGATTTGCTAAGGGAGCGCTGATGTGTTGGCTTTGGTGGCCTTGGTACAGATGACAAACATTCAAATTCTGTTGCATCCCTGTAGGAATAAATTCAACTCTTTTAGAAAAACTAAAAAATAAGGTACAAAATATCAGATAACGTGAATAAACAAAATCCCAGCAGACATAATATATTCCACAATTCTGGGGAATGGTGAATAGTCACAATAAATACAAATGCAAGGAGAGATTTTATAGCAATCCTTTAACAACTGAAGAAGAAGACTGGATATAGTCTAAGGGTAAACTAAAAGCTCATGATTTTCAAGTCTGGAGAGTTTGGATAAAATAAAGCTGGGATTGAAATATAAAAAATAGACCAAAGAGAAAAATGTTAGAAAGAAGGAATAAGATAAAAGAAAGTGATGCCAAAATAAAATATCCAAATGAGTTTCTGGTATATAAGAAAAAGAATAAACTGAAGCAATTGAAGGAATGTCAACCGACATATACAATGACCGAGGATGAGTAAAGAAGAACAAACCTGGTGATGAAGAAGGGATAAAAGACATTTTGCACTGAGACATAACATATAAAGAATTTTTTGACATGCCATTCAGAGGAACTAGTCTACCACTGCATTATGGAATTAAATGATACTCGTATCTCTCTCTTAACCTGTTTTTCAACTTTTCCTCTTTGTATTTGCACTTATCTCCCTTCTGCCTATCACCCATCACAACTAGCATTTTTCCAATCTGGTCCATTGTTCACTTACACACAAGCCATCATTTATTTTCTTTCTTTCTTAGGATTATGTACTTTGTGAATCATTATGGTATCATTCATTTGTCTGTTTGTCAATCCATCTGTCACTGACTAACTTCTAAACCCGTTAACTTAGAAATTTTTAAATGCACACTGATTTAGTGCCTACAACTCCAACAATGATTATAATAAAATTTTAAAATATCATGGAAGTGAAGATAATGATAGGGCATTTGAAGATGAATAAAGAAAATTGTATTTTAGATAATATTCATGGGCATCAAATTAAAGCTGACAACACACCCACTATGAAAATGTTTGAACTTTCTCATATTTAATAGTCTATACAAGTTTTATGGCAAAACTATAAAAAATCTATCCCCCCACTTAATTCAACAAGTCTTTAATGTTTCACAGTGTCGTCTTGCACAGAATACAGGAACAGTGTAACGATCAATCTAGAGTTAATGGTTTTTGCAAAAAAGCTAAATTAACTCAATTTAATAAATACTATGGTTATTAGAATAAAGTGCCGGAAGCATTTGACCATCATTTTTCTTGTGAGCAATCCACGGTTGTTATAAAATAGTTTCCTTCTATTTCCTGTAAAGTTCATTAAAATATAGTTCGATAAAAGTTGAATAAACTCTTCCCTCTATCTATGGTAACTGTTACTCTATGTTGTCATACTCTCAACTATTTTTTAATTATTTTTATCTAACAGTTTTTATTTAAAACACATTTTGAACCTATAAAGTCACAATTTTTTTTTATTTATTAAAGTAACCCACTCTGTCTTTGGTGTTGACACTAGCATTATGCTAGAAATTAGTTACAGATTATAACATGCTTTGGGGCTTAAATATTTCCAACATCAAAACTAAAACCTATGAAATTGGACAGTAAGACCATGACAACTGCTGCATAGATCCTCAGAAGAACTGTATTTTTTAGAACACATTATTATAAGATTAATCCAATAAATATCTTTTCTAAGGAATTGCATCCCCTTCATTTTTTTTTTAAATAATGGATAAAGAACAGAAATGTCATTTGGAGGTGAACATCTGTTTAAATAATATAAAATCAAATTAAACAGATAATTTCAATATCTGAAAATTTGTTAGGAGCAGAAGATTACTTATAACACAATAAACTTACCTATTAAGATAATAATCACGATACAGAAAACTGTTATAAACAAAATTAATTTATGAGAAAGTACATCCATCACTTAAAAATATTGTGTATTTACATCCATAATTGCCTGAAACACTTATTTAGAAGTATGAAATACAATGAGGCTACAAAATAATATCAGAAGAAGAGAGAAAGTTAACATGGGTTCACATGGTGACCTATCAATAAGCATCAGTAAGGGAATAGCCTGATATATTGTATTTTCTATAATTGTGTATTATTTCTTATTGCTGCAGCTTTGGCAAATGATGGGTTTATGATGTTTATTTCCTATGTTCATATTGTTTTTGACATTACTGCCTTTATAAAGTGAGCATTTTACTTTTTCCAACATTTTTAAAATTTACCTATGAAGACGCATTGGAGGCAAGGAAGAATAATCTGGGGTTCCTCGGACCGAAGAACGCCCCACATCTGCCATGTTATATCCTGCTGAACGTGGTCGCATCTCACGCATTGGTACAGGTGGTGGAGGAGGAGGTGGTGGTGGTACATGGTTTTCACTTGTTTCCTATTATATTCAAATCACAAAGATAAGAAATTAGATTTTATACATTTGCATTAAAATGAAATAGAAGATAACTCAACACTAATTTCTACCTTGAAATTCACTTAAAAGCATCTACTTTTCGTGTATGATTAAACAGATAGAATAAAACAAAATATGAACAAACTACCAGCCACAAATGCAGAAATGTTCATTGAACATTGCATTCAATACTTAAAGCATATCATACAGCTAAATTAAAACAGTGAAATTTTCTGTTTTACAGAGACAGTATAGATACATTGGTTTTATTATTAAGCTAATTATTTGTACAACTTATTATAATACTAGAAATTTGTGTTTCAGAAATTATAATTATTGCATGTCTTATTCTGTATCAAATAATGACTAACATCAGATCCGCCGGGAAAACTTACGATTACACAAATAATGACTAGCTCAGCCAAGAAATAAACATTTGCCATTAATTTAATTACATCAACATTTATCTATATTAGCACACACTTAAATATTTTAACAATGGCAATGTTGCATTCTTACCACGCTGGAAATGAGTGTCTATGGAGCATTCCCAAAACAGGATGACTTTAAATTACTGTTGTAGGGTTTTAGCAATAACAGTGAGAAGGAAAAAACTTTAAGACAGCGTGAGGAAGGAATAATAGGGAAAATAAAACCAACATTTACCACAGATGAGGGCAGCATGGCAGTCACAAAAAGATAAACATGTAAGATGAAATATTTTGATGTCGAACCTTAGTCTTGCAGGTTGATGACAACACACTCAGAGAGGAGACAGATGTCACCTACCAACTGAATGAGAAGAAAGCAAGGATGGCAGGAGAGTTAATGGAAAAGTACGAGAGAATACTGAGCCAATAATACTGATGAAATAATATTGCTTGAAAAAGAGAACATCACAAAAGTAATGAACATAAGACTATATAAATATAAACAGAAAATATTAAATTAACATTTATAAATTACAAACATTAATAAAAATAAATGCTGAGTCTACTGAAAGGGTTTTATCAGCTGTTGAGACCAGGGGAATGCCCATATCAAGAATATTTCATTAAGCTTGTTCCCATCTGTGGAGTTTGGAAGGATTTCTGGTTTGAGGTAAGACTCTGACAGCCCACTGTATAACAGATAGGCTGCCACGGAATGGTCTAACTTGGAGATCATCAGACATGTTAAGAATGGATTTCGATCTCCTTCATACATGTTGAAGGGTACACAGCATATATGTCTGTGGCATAGTCGTTTCTCAAAATGCGCACTAATTTTTGAGATATTCACGTGCAAATAAACAAAAAATTCTAAATGTCGGGCATGTAGTAAATTATTGCCCCATATTATCAAATGGCAGTGTGGTCTATGGGATAGGGTGTTAGTTCCATAATTTTCTGACCTGAGTTCAAATCCCCGCTGAATCATATATTTTTATTTATTTCTATCTTCAAAAATTGTCAAGCTTGACTTATTTATTTTGTTAAAACTTCATTTACACACTTTTATTATGTGAAAAAAAAATTAAAACAAAATCACATTGCTTAGGGACCATGCACAAACTACGTGGCTCGGTCCAGGGGGAGGGGTTGGCTGGAAGGCTACGCTAGGCTACGTGGGGGGAGGGGAGGGGTTCCGAGCCAGGCCACTTAGCTTTCCTTTCATAATGTTTTTCACAGTTAAAATGAGGAATAGAATTCACAACAGCATGTGAATATTTATTTCCCTCAGTTAATTATCTCCTTATGTAATTTACAATAGGCTGACAAGAGAAAACAGAACAAAATATCTTCTGGAATCAAAAGGGAAAAAGCTACGTGTGTGTGTGGGGGGGAGGGAGGGAGGGGGGTAGAGGCAATATCCTCATAGGGCTACGTGGAGGGGTGGGGGGTTCACAGGAGCCAAAATGGAGCTATGTGGTTTATGCACATTTCCTTATAACAGATACACCAAACATGATTTCGGCCCATATATCAACAAAGGCTTCCTACTATGACTCGCCCATACCCAATGAAATTAAGTCAGGAGGTGAATCTGCTAGTAAACTGGAATCTGACAAGAATTCTGAAATGTTTATAAGCATTTGTCACTTGTTCTTCCATTTCCTTGTTGAGCTCCATTTTTCGTCACGGATAGGCCTACTATTTCATTTTCAACCATTTACATGCAACAGTTCTTGGAACAAATTGAGTGTAGAAGGAAGAAAGGAAAAACTATCTTCCCAATGCTATGTATTTGATGATACACAAGTAAAGAAACAATGAAGATGAAATAAATAACATGATAGTAACTATTTGAATTGAAAACCCACCAAAACAACTTATTAACAAAAAGTGAAAAATAATGTAAGAATGGAGACTTTCCTGATGTATGATTGCAATGAAGTTTTCAAGGGTATGCAGCCAATTTGTGTTGTGAAAAGACAATCCATCGGTAGACCCATGAATTCATTACGAAAAAAGAATTTCAGGGGAAAAAAATGACGCTGAATTGTAGGTAATATGATTTGTTTTAAATATTATTTCACTCAATAAAAGTACATAAATGAAGTCTTAACAAACTAAAAAGATCAAGCATTACTATTTCTGGAGATAAAAATTAATAAAAATATTTGATTCTGCTGGGATTTGAACTCGGGTCAGAAATTATAAATCTAACACCCTACCACGCAGACCACGCTGCTATCTGATAAGACGAGGCAACAGTTTACTATATACCCGACATTTAGAATTTTTTGTTTATATGCATGCAAATATCTCAAAAACAAGAGCGCACTATACCACAGACATATATGCTGTGTACCTTTCAACATATATGAAGGATATCGAAATCCATTCTTATCAAGTCTGATGGTTCTCAAGCAAGATGCAAGTGAAAAACTTTTGTCTGTGGTTATTCACTCTGTTAGACAGTTGGCCAATATAAGAGTGGAGGCAGGTGAATTGATATATGGTTCGTGCAGAATATGTGAAATGTCCAGTTACGGGGAAAGTTTCGCCTAAGGTTGAAATGCAGCAGGTGGTGGTAGCCAGATGCATACTGCAAGTTGTACAGTGGGGCTATCGCACAGGAATGGAGTTGAAGGTGTCGATCCTGAAGTGTCGCAGATGGTGACACTCACTGTTGGTAAGTTTGTGGGGCTGCTGGTAAATGTGGTGTAATTATTTAATTTTCATTGCCTTGATTAATATTTTTACAGTAGTCAATTCAATTTTCTTATTCTGTGGAGTTTGAACGTGGCCGCTTAAGATCTTGTGGTTGTCATGGGGAATGTTTAATGGTTTGGATTATTGTAATGAATTAATTAATGGATCATGGTTGCCTTTCTTAAGACACGTAGGATGTTTGATAATGAAAATGCCGTGCTATGAAATTGAAACACAATGCAGTGGCAGGAATGTGCTCATGTCACGTAGCTGCAACAAAGACTATGGTTGGTCTAGAGTTTATTAGGTGCCATAATCCAGAAGTGAATGCTTTTAGTGGTTACTTTGTTAGAGGGCTCTGTGAATGTCACAACCAGGCATATAACCTTGGACGGCTATAGCTAATTGGATAGCCAATTGGAGGTGGGTGTTGGACTTATATGTTAAACAGTTTCAGCACCAAGAAGCCAGAAATTGTTTTGCTTGTAGGAATGAATAGCTCAACTACAGTTGCAAGTGGCAGGGATGAACATCTAGCCCAATTGAATCTGTTCCCACTTGGTTTTAACAAATTGTGAATATTTGTTGTTATATCCTGACCAATCGAGAATGGGACAGAAGAATGCCATAACTTAAGAAAGTTGGGCTGGGACATCATGTATGATGGCGTTGAGGCTCTGTTTCTGAATTTGGCCAAGGGTCAAGTTTGATGAGAGCCAGCTGACTGCTTAAGCGGATGACATGTAACAGCATGCCTCACCACATGGGGTCCTACCTGTCCTAACGGACAGACTTTTTGACTAGCTGATTGAACAATGGATTGGGGTCAGGCAGCTGCACTCTGAATTCAACAAAACTTTTTGGCTGCAGAGTTCTCTTCTCTTCACATCACATCGGTGCAGTAATAAACTGCCCAAATAATTGCTGACCACAAGTGACAGACAAGAAATTTCAGAAAATATGAACTATAAAGACCATTGTCTTTCATGAAACAACTAATGATCCACTGATGTATTTGTTTTCAATTAATAATGTTTTCCATGTTTCTAAGTAAATAAAGTCAACAGATGTTTCCTTTTATCATTCACATCTGTTTTATCATTTATCACAGTCCACTGGTTTATATGAAAATTAATTCCATTTAAGAACCACAATTATTTATTAATTAATGAAATATGCTTATGATAATAGTAAGAGGCAGCATTTGGGACACTTCTATCCTCAAGAGCTGAAGTCCATTCAGTGGGTGATCCATATGCGACACCAGATCAATTCACCTGATCTCAACTTAGTAGAACACATCTTTGATGCTATTGGTCACCAGTTCTGTGCCATCAAACCACTGGTCTGTAATTTAAGGGAAAAGCATGACTTTTGCATACAAATCTAATGCCAGATACCTCTTGAAACTTATAAAGGACGTGTCAAATCCATATCAAATTGAATCGCTGCTGTATTGTATTCCAAAGATGGACCAACACACTATTAAGCAGGTGGTGATAATGTCAGGTTCAACAGTGTATAAGCACTACATTCATCTTCTCTTTCCCATGAAAACAGTCAACAGGTTCCAATTTCAAGTGAGGGTATCATCCAAAATTGTTTATATATCAATCTTCATGACTAATTTAACAGAAAAAAAATAATTTTATGTACCAAAGATTTGTGTCAGTGCTTAACATCAGCGCAAGTTTTGTTATTCGATTCAAGGAGAGTAAGAATATGAATGAAAAATCTAAAATAAATACAAACTTGTGTTAATCCACAACTTACCAGTGGCTTGCTGTATATATCCTCATCATCTGTTACTTGGTCATCTCCGAGTGCATAATGACTGTAGGGGCCACCACTGGAAGATGATGAACGATTGCTGCGATTTTCATTATACTGTACCAAGTGTTTTTTTTCAACAGGAAGTGGGGGCAAGGGCATGCTGCAATAAATTCAAATATTTTGCTCATGATGAACATATAATGAAAATAATGATAAATTATTTTAAAACTAGTAAATTGATCAAACTCATAATATTTAAAAGTATGGAATGGTAAGAACAGCTGTGTAGCTTAGGAGGTAGAGCATCTGAATATAGCCCGGACTACTGTAGTTGGATCCCTGACAAAGCCAATGATTTTTCATTGAGAGTGTACTTGCTGAATGGCTTTGGTTGTAACAGGAATATGGAGCTCTCTGCTTCAGTAAATCCTGTGGGAACCCCGTAACCCTTATGTTTACCTCGTATGGAAAAGAAAGATAAGGTACACCCTTAAGGCAGAAGGGCTGCAGTGACAAAAAAAAAAAAAATCACAATACTGTCTTTGTGTAATGTTTTTTGTCACCATGGCCCTCCTACCTTCAATGTGGTAAGTGTTGAGTATGCTCTGCCTTCCTTTCCTTATTAATACTGCCAACTCAGTTGGTACCGAGAATATTTAACAATACAACAGTTATACATTGGACATGATACTAACACATGGAAAATTAGGTATGTTTTACAAAATATCAATTTTCTTTGGGTTGTTGTTGCTTTAGGGCGTGTCGACATTGAAGTCACTAACGCCCTAACAATTACCAGCTATTACTGTGGCTAAAAAATATACTAAAACACTGTCTGCATGGTCGGCTGTAAAAGGGTCAGCAATACAGACAGCAAATATAATAGTTCACAAAAATAAAACGTGGCTTTAAAGGGGCCACCCGGACCTAAGGCCGTAGAACACCTGGATTGCTGTAAAGGGGCAAAACAGGTTCACAAGAGGATTAAAAACACTACATATCTCGCTGGCTGTATAATGGCCAGCGGCACAGGGATTATAACCATATAAAAAATAAAAACAATACACTGGGATGGGTGGCTGTAAAGAGGCCACACATCCATCCTAAAACTAGGCCAATCTGTGCACTAGACCGGCCAAAACACATAATTTTAAAACACTCGCCACACTGCTGGTTTCATTGTTTAAAATAAAGGACAGATCGTTGGCCAGGCCAACGTCTGCCCTTAAGTCTAAAAACAGTACACAATCTATTAAAATGTGGCGTACTGTCGAAGGTTGTTGTTGTTGTTGCTTTAGGGCTCATCGACAGCAGGGTCATTAGCACCCTAACAATTAACAGCTATAACTGTGGTTTAAGAATGTACTAAAATACTGTCTGCATGGTCGACTGTAAAGGGGTCGGCCATACAGACAGCAAATAAAATAAATTATAAAATCAGACATGGCTTTAACAGGGCCACCAGTACTTTAGACAGTACAACAGCTGGATGGCTGTAAAGGGGCCAAGCAGGTTCACAAGATAATTAAAAACATTGCACGTCTCACTGGCTGTCTAATGGCCAGCGAGACAGGAATTATAACAATATAAAAAACAAAAACAATGCACATGGATGGGAGGCTGTAACGAGGCCACCCATCCTTCTTAAAATTAGGCCGATCTGCCTAAAATTTTAGGCACTAGACCGGCCAATACACAAAATTTTAAAACATTTGCCACGTTGCTGGTCTCATTGTTTAAAATAAGGGACAGATCGTTGGCCAGGCCAACGTCTGCTCTCAAGTCTAAAAACGAAGCACAATCAACTAAAATGTGGCGTACCGTCAGAGGTACGCCACAAGGGTCACATTCCGGTGGGTCCTCCCAGCGGAGAAGAAAGCTGTGTGTCAGAGGACAGTGCCCTATATGGAGGAGAGTAAGGAGAAATTCATCCCTCCTTGCCTGCTGGAAGGAGCCGCTCCACGGCTGAGCGGTCGGTTTGACCTGGCGGAGTTTGTTATGCTCTACCTCCAGCCACTGCCTCTGCCAAACACCAGAAACAACTTTTTATGCCGCCGAGGCAAGGTCAGACTTTGGGACAGGATCAAAGTCAACTCTGACATTGTTGCAGTCTAACTTGGCAGCTTCATCAGCTGCCTCATTCCCCCCCGATTCCCACGTGACCAGGTACCTTGCCAGGTAGTATCATAGGCCTTGTCGATATCAAAAAACACGCCAACAAGATGTTTGTTGCGAATAAAGGCATCCTGTATCGCCGCTTCCAACTGGATCAGGTTGTCTAAGGTGGAACGGAACTTCCTAAATCCACACTGAAAGCGACTCAAAAGTTTTTGGGATTCGAGACAGCAGACAAGGCGGCGGTTGACCCTTCGCTGTAGTGTCTTCCCGATGCAGCTTGTTAAGGCGATGCTACGATAACTACCTGGCAAAATTTTGTCTTTCTCTGGTTTTAAAATGGGTATTAGCGTTGCTTCTTTCCATTAGTCAGGAAAGTGTCCTCCGGTCCATATATCATTAAAAATACCTAGAAGGTACTCTATAGCACCTTTGCTAAGATGCCTCAGCATCTGGTATTGGATCAAGTTGGGTCCTGGTGTTGTGTCCTTGGTGCTGTTTAGGGCGGACTCTAACTCCCAAAATGTAAAAGGAGAATTGTACGCCTGAAAATCCGGCGAGTCGAAATTTAGAGTATGTTTTTCGGCAGCAGTTCTTCATTGCTGAAACCGAGGTTCCAGCCTGGCAGACGAAGTGATAGCAGGGAATAACTCTGCCATTAGCTGTGCAATGTTTTGCTCGCCGGCGACTACTCACCCCTGATCCATTAATCAAGATACTGGCGATCGAGAGTACCTTCCAGATATAAGGCGGATTGACTCCCATACTTCTGTTCATGAAGTGGAGCAGTTAATGGTGCTCACAAAGGTCTGCCATGATCTTCTCTTGCTCTCCTTAATCATTCGACGTGCCCGAGCTCTAGCAACTCTGAACGCCGCGAGGTTGTCTGGTGTAGAGTGCTACCTGAAATGGCACAAGGCCCGTCTGCGGCCCTGAATGGCTGAATGACATTCATTGCTCCACCAAGGGACAGGCATTCTTCGCAGCGCTCCCGAGTTGCTAGGCATCGAAATATCAGCCGCCCGGTGAATAACTTCAGTGAAGCGTTTCACCTTTCCATCAATGTTCTCACATTGGTGAAGAGTGACTGAATGGCTATAGACATGCCAATCAGCTCTGCTGACATTCCATTTGTAGTGGATAGTTCTTCCTCCATGCCCGAGCTCCAAGTGCAGCCGTAACGCAAAGTGGTGGCTTCTCTGAAGGTCACGATCCACTTCCCAGCACATGAAGTCCGCTAGTGAAGGAGAGCAAAGAGAGAGATCAATGGCAGTGGATGTACCAGTGGCAGTAGTGAAGTGCGTCATTTGGCCGGTATTAAGGACACATACGTCCTCTCACTCCAATAATCTACAGATTTCCCGACCTCTAGGGCAGTCGGTGGTCGACCCCCACAGCACATTGCGTGCGTTAAAATCTCCTAGCAGGAGAAAGGGCCGGGAACTTTGCTGCAATAAATCCGCCAGTTGACTGAAATCAACTGGTGACCCCGGCGGTAAATATAACGAGTATACTGTCAATTGTACCGGTCCATGAATTTTGGCAGCTATTGCCTGTAGGTTAGAGGTGAGAGCAACAGGTTCAGAGTGAACAGTGTTCCGAACAAACACAGCCACTCCCCCCTTCGCTCGATCACCCTCGGTATCATCTTTTTGGTAAACATCATAGCCTCTTAGCACAGGTTGGTGTGTTGGTCTGAAATGTGTCTCTTGGAGACAGATACACAGAGAATCAGACCGTGATAAGAGTTGAGACTCCCCTTTGTGAGCCATAAAACTGTTGATATTCCACTGGAGTATGGGAGCCATCCTTATCTATTCAACCTCACCCACCCCGGTACGGGTGGGTTTTCGGTCTCTTTCTGCTGAGGAACGGGACCAGTCTCGTCCACCAGCATTGCAGTCTCCTCTGGCTCCAAAGAGTCAGACGTCTCCGACTCAGTGTCTTCATCCACTGCTTCCTTGGCCTTCTTCCTCCTCGCCCTTTGTCTCCCTTTTACCAGGTGTTCTGGGAGGCGACGAAGAGGGAGATTTAACGAACCGAGTCGGGCCCGTCAGCCTAAACTTACCCTGTATCTTCTGGTCACCTCCAGTAACGCTGGAAGTATTTGGTAGTGCTACTGCTTTCGTGGCATATGGTGGTATTGGAGATGCCGCAAATTTCACTGCTACTGCTGGTGGGTCCTGTTTCACTGCTGCTGGTGTGGTCGAGGTCGCAGACGTGTTGCTATCGACGTCCGCGGTCTTAGGCGTTATGACCTTAGTGGGTTAAGCACTGCTTTTACACTGACATCAGCATGTAGAGCTTGTGCCCATGTCTGCAACGGACGTCTGAGTAGCAACACTTTGTTTCCTGACGAGAGCTGAAGCCATCTTAGCAAAACCAGTTGCAAAAATGGGGCGGCAAGTAACTTCGCCTTCTTCTTAGCTTCCCCATAAGAAATCCGGTCTTTGGTCTTCAGCACCTGTATCTTGCATTCTCCAAGATACACTTCACACTCCCTACTCCAGGCCGGTTGCGATCCAGTGCAGTTGACGCACACCTGTGGTAGCGTACAACTGACACCCGATTCATGTGCCCCCTTACTGCACCTACCACAGGTGGGGCTCCCCTTACATGATGCCATCATATGTCCGAACCACTGATACTGAAAACAGCGCATCGGGTCTAGAACATACGGGCGGACATTCAGGTTTAGATATCCAGCCTTAATGTTCTTGGGCAATACTGGAGTGTCAAACGTCAGGACGAAGGTGGCAGTCTTTTCAATACTGCCATTCACCCTTCGTGTGATCTGACGTACCTCGATCACTTTCTGAGATTTCCACTCATTCAGAAGCTCGTCTGTCCCTAAATCCATGACATCACGACAGGTGACTACGCTTTTACTGGAATTTAGGGACTTATGGAGTTCGCATTTTACGGCGAAATCCCCGATCTTCTGACTATTAAGCAGTTTGGTAGCCTGCTTACTGGTGATTGTTTCCAGCAGCAGTGTCCAGTTCTTCAGTTTTTTAACAGAGTTTAGGGTACCTACAAGACCCTCTAGAATCTTACATATGTAGAAGGGTGACACCTTTTCAAAGTTACCTTCTGCTCTTTCCATTAAAATAAAAGCGTTCGCAAGCGAACAAGCTTTTCTGTTACATTCACTTTCAGAAGCGGGAGGGGGGGGGGGGGGAAAGCTGTCAACCCTCACCCACTTCTTAGAACTGGGTGATATTATATTAGCCTGCGGCACACCCGTACCGCAGGTTATTTGGTTGGTTTTAGTGAAGGCCTGAATTTTGGTCCCACGAGTATAACCAATACAAAAATAAATGCTAATACAACAGGGGTGCACAGGTGCCCCTTAGGTCGCATGCTAGTGAGTGATCTCCCTCATCACCCATTCACCTCCTCGGCATGTGTCTGACCTTGAGGTTGAGGGTTTTTTTTTTTTTTTTTATATAGAGGTTTGTTCCGTCCTCGCGATCCGGGCGATGAAGCCAAGATCCCCATTCTCCTAGGCACACAACGTTCCACCGCCATGCCTTACAGTGGTCGTTGAAGCATGGTAGGAGTTTACGGTGTGGGAAACTTGCGACACTCACAAGTTTCCAGCTCGGGCACTGCGGGTTTGCCAAACCCGTAGCTGGCACTTGCTTACCAGGCCCCTGCGGGAATTTTCTTTGAGAACTACTATTGGTTAATTTCATCTAAGGTAAAATAGCAACAACTGTCACAGATGTAAAAAGGTAAAAGTATGGGTCTTCGGCCACTGGCATTTTTATAAACAGATTTTTGATTGCGATTCAGATTTTGAGGACTTTCATCATCAGAAGTTAAAAGCCACTGATAAGTCAGTTCTCACCTGTACACTATTCTGATTAAAGAAATACTTGAAATTCTGCTGAATGAAGTTGGAACGCTTCCTTAACAATTTGTGGTCAGCTCCCATCACTTTCTGATACAGATAATTTCTTTTCAATTCGTCCAGGAGTTACTTGATTTGTTCATTTCAAAAGATGTAGCCGCATTGCACCTAGAATACCTGTGAGCTTTTTGGGATGGTGGCTGGTGAATTTCACTTAATGATGCCAATGGTTACAACTGATGATGATTCTTCACAGATGCCTCACTTTAAAAAATCTTTGCTGCAATGTCATGTTTAAAGTATAACCATGCAACAATATCTTAAGCAAGTTCACTGGACCAAGCTAGGATGCTAACCCAAGTGTTATCTGCACCTCTGCCTAAGCTTTATGTTACTTTCAAGCATAGTACGCCTGTCTTGTGTGCCAAAAATCAAGGCATGCTAAGACAGTGGATATTGCACTCTGCAGAATATGCCAGCTTATCACAGGATGCCTGATACCATCGCCGGTGACAAGATGGATATAGTGGCTGGCACTGACCCTGAAGACATACGTTGGGAATTTGTTACGAATATGGTAAGGCTCAGGGTAGAAGAAGACACCTGACACCGTATACATGGTAACATACCAGCACCATCAATACTGAAGTCCCGATCCAGCCTCTCACCGACCTCAGCACCACTGAAAGGAACACCTAGCAGTGAAAGAATATTGATCTGGGAGAGGAGAGTATGATGTAACATCAACTGGATCAAGTCAAAAGAGGGCCTACCACTGGGTCTGAATAATCATGGTCCATATGGAAGTCACTGGACAGAATTCGATGTGGAGTTGGCATCTTGAGAGTTTCACTTCATGGGAATACCTGCGAGAGTAATCAGATTAACACATGATCTTGCAGAGTTGATACTATGGTAGAGTTGTTGCTATGTCCACTACTTGTAATGAATGTATACCAATAAGCTCTTCAATCAGTTAGTGGAACAGCCATCACATTGACAGAAAAACTACCTTGTATTTGATGCTGTCAGCATCTTGAGAAGAAGAAGAAGAAGACTTAAAACTTTATAGTGTGAAAGTTGTAGGACAGTATTTCTATCTTGCATGGTTAAAAGAGCTGATATTAAATTGGCAATACATCTTTAGAAATTATAGGTGCTTTATAATGCTCAACTTATATGACAAAATAGAATTGACAGAAGATATGTGAAAAAATGCCAAACTTTAAAAGTTTGCTGTTCAGAAACTGGGTACAAAGCAGTCAATACATGCCATTATTTCTTCATTTCATACTGTAAAACAAAAACATACTACTTTAGCACACAAAAAATTAATCCAACAATAACATTCATACCCAAAGGATATGAACCTCCTGGCCATATAGATATCAATTTCATCACACATTCCACAGAAGGGTATTCAAGCAGTTGAAGAAAGAATCATCTAATTTACTAGGAAAATTTTAAATATTCTGCTATATACTGCTGTTAATAGCTGTAAATAAATTTGTGTTCTTACAAAGAGAACACAAGGAAAATAATCAAATAGTTATACTTCCAAGAGAAGAAAATAAATTAAATCGATTAAAGTTATTATCAAGAGAAATGACATAAACAAAGCTGAAAAGACTCAAGAACTGTCTAATGCACGCCGTGAATAATGATGTGACACAGACAGTTGAGGATGTTAATGTGGAAAATGGATAGGATATAAAAAGAAATTCTGCAAGAGCAACTACTTATGTCAGGTATGTATCATGAAATCATGAAAACAGGCACAAAAGTCATTATTATCATTTGCCCTGAATGACCAAGTTACCTACTAGTTGTACTAGTAAGGGAATATTACCACTATATTCGAGCAACAAGTAACATGGAAACTGAACCTGGGAGTCAGAGGCAAAGGTATAGTTCAGGGCCTGTAAAAATTTAGACTGGAGCTGTGATGTGCAGTGAGATCAGTGCCATCAAACCACTAAGGGGCAGATTATGAAATTACTTTTTTCATCACATTTTGGCTGTGCATTGCCATACAGATATATGGGTATAAATTTTTCAACATTTCTTGTAAAAAGTCAGGTGATAACAGTTCTACCATATCAAAAGTTATAAAGTGTGTCAGTGGTAAAATACTGGGAAGACACGGTTGATAATTAATCATTTGTCATTTGAGTCTCATAATGAATGACATCTGTATCATCCTTAATACCGATTCTTTAGGTACCAAAGATTTTTCTGTATACCTGTTAATAATTTATTTTCATTTAATGACTCAGAAACTGAAACTACAATAAATTTTTAACACACATTTTTTGTTAAGTCATTCAAACCAAATACGAAATACCTTACCTAAGAATACTGCCACATGATGCAGAATCTCCACAAGTGTTTCCTCGTGATGTACGTACAGCAACAAGCTCTTGAAGGCTCTGACGCAATTGTGACAATCGCACCATTAATCGCCGGTGAAGTGGTTGTACACCAGGAGGAGCAAGACGGCCATGAAGTGCAAGACCAGTCTCCAAGATACGCAGCTGAATCATGCAAAACGTTTTATTAACAAAGAAGAACTGCTGTAGCCAATTTTCAGTTATCTTAACATAAATTATTCAATAATAGTAACACAAACTGATGTTAGGCAATGAAAAAAAGGAAGGAGAGGGAAAATAACCCCTCCCTTACCACAGATGAAGACAGCATGGCCATGACAAACACAAAAATAAGAACACAGTTTACAATGTTTAAACATCTTTCTCCATGCTATATGTCCCACCTCTTACATGAATAAGGGTTTTTCCCCTTTTTTTCTTAACCAAAATATTGTACAGTGTTCTTATGATGGCCCTGTACCGCCTGCCTTCATGTGTGGTAAGTGATGGGTTATTTTACACCATCCTTCATAGTTTTCATACAGGCAGTTGAATGCTTCTTGTGTGACCATGAAGCATGTGTTATGATATCCACTTTTCTACTGCCCTTTAAGAAATGATTACAAATATTTGTACCTGGATTTATTTGTATTTAAGAGTTTTATTAGATCATGTATTTGATATATGTTTAGCTATGTGTGCAACAGACAATATTTATTTTTAAGGCTATAGTCTTTGTTATGTATAAACCAAAGGCATCTTCTACAAATGATATTCATAATAATAATGGAAATTAAGATGTTTATATGAAAACAAGAAAGGATGAGGGAAGTAAACGCACCATTTAACAAAGATGTAAGCAGGAGGACAGTGAACACACACACACACACACAAATAAAAACACAATTCCTAAAATTGCGAGTGATTTAAAGAAATGAGACATTGATGTGCAAACTCCCCTTCCCATGACTCTTGTTCCTTTCAAGTATGCCTTAAGTTTATCTAAAAATATTGTGAAATGTGTTAATAATCTTTTTTTTTTGTGCTGTCACTGCTTGCGTGCCATACAAATATGAACAATTTCAGCATCACATATTAACCTAGCCACCACATACCTTCTAAATTTTATTTAGAGGTTTTATATTAGTCTCAACCACATAGGATTCAAAAGAATTTTTGCCCCCTGCAATGCCACAGTTGTTGATGACTGACAATCACTGCCAAACTGTAGAACAGAATCACTAGCTGCTGTCAAATATTAAAAGATGATAATAACAAAGGATAGGATAAGTAGACCCATCATTCACCATAGATGAAGTTAGGAGGGGCATGGAAAATTCACAAAAAATAAGAATAATTCAAATTTACAATATTTCAACTTCATATTTTATTTGAACAGAGAGAGGCGAGTCTTTTGGCAAGGGAGGAGTGCACACAGCAAAGCTTACCACATGACTAACTTGGCCTTGAAGAATAGGGTGGGGTTGGTAGAGGAGTAAAATAATGCAAAGTGAACTACTGATAACCCTAGATAAACAAATTACAGGCAGTAGCCAAACACGCAAATAGACATAGATATATATATTAAAAACTAGCTGTTACCCGCGACTTCGTATGAGTGGATTTAGAATTTGATTGCTAGAATTGGATACACAAAGCTGAAAGTTACCTAAAATATGTCGGCATAATATGATGGGAACGCAATCGATATACCATTCTACCGTCGAACATGTCTCATTTACTCATATCAGGAAAAAAGTATCCTATTTCGTTCCTAATGATACAAAGTATTTCGGTATATTGGTATACACACATACTCATCAAATGTAAAAAAGACTGAGACTTACTTTCGCATATATAATATTATTAGTTTAGATCGCACAAAAACTGCCTGTGGAACCAGTATACCCTGAATAAATTAAACGCTTAGGGCACTATTCTCTCGCCAAAGTTTTGCCAGAAAATGGTATCCTTACTACAAAATCCAGGGCTTGGCTCAAACTATGAAAAACAATTCATAAAATTTTTTGCTCCCAGTGGGGTTTGAACCAGAAGCCACATGGGAGTTTTCTTAAGAAGGAAGCATTTTACCACTGCGCTACACTGCCATTGCTCCCTAACGTTACGCATTACAAAGACATATAGACATTATGCGTTTGTATTGCACAGTTCAGATAGTTTTCATAATTTAATGACAATATGTTCTTATCTATACAGAATATGGTATCCCATGTCCATCCTAATATCAAATAGCATCTCCTTGTCAAATTTCATCACGATTGGAGTAGCCGTTTAGCTCAATAAACATAACAAACAGACAGACAGAGATAATTTCGCGTTTATAATATTAGTATAGATTATAAAATTTATTTATAATAATGAATAAATATATAAGGAAGCAACAATAGAATAAACAGAGAAAGAAAAAATAAACAGCAAGTGGCAAATATTCTGGTAGTGTTGTATCAGAGATTGAGAGAAGGCAGAGGTCTGCTATCCAGGCTAATTTAGTAAGGTATTTCCATTTATGAAGTTCAGATGCAGTGGCAATTTCCATGAAAACTCTTGACAGCTCTCACTGTGAAACAGTTGTTGAGATTGTTAGCTTGTGAGAAATGGTATGGGCTACTACTGGATGATATGGGTTCCAAGTGTAGACTATTTGCCACTGGCCAAGGTATGTACTAGTGAAGCGCAGGCAGGTTAGTTGGTATATGAGGTATGTTGCAGTGCAAGTAGAATGTTCAATGATGGGAAATGTTTCTCCTGTGGTTGGCTCTGATACTGTCTTAGTAGCTGGATATATGCTGCACGATTTGTAGCAAGATCTGTTGCATTGGAAGGATCCATGTATAGTTTTGAAGAATCAGAAGGAGAGCATTTGTGGACAGAGATTCTTGAGATTATGTGGTCTGATCAGACATGTGTAGAGGGGGGCAGTTTGCAGAATTTTGGGGAGAAGGGTGTGCATTTCAGGGAAGGAGCATTGCAAGTCACGCCATGGCCACTTCTAGTCTCATTTCTATTAATGAAAACCTGTGGTGTAGTGTGACTTACTACATCCCTTCCCTGAAATGTGTACCCTTCTCCCCAAAATTCTATCTATGTCTCCTGCATATGTTTCAGCAGACCATCTAATCTCAAGTACATCACTGTCTAAAAATACTCACATTCTGATTCTTCAAAACTTTCACATGGATCTTATCCATGCAACAGACCTAGCTACAAAACTTGCAGCATTCATCCAGCAACTAAGACCTTTTCCAATCCACCTATACGAGAAACCTTACCCATCATTGGACATGCTTCTTGCACCTCAACACATCTCATATAACTACTAAAATGCTTCCACTGCACTAGTTCATACACAGGTCTCACGATCAAACAGATCTCATTCGGAATTAATGGCTACAGACAAAGATTTTACACCCGCAACCTAGACCATCAAGTGAAAGCCCATCTCAACAAGTGTTTTGCAGTGAGACCTGTCAGAGTTTTCCTAGAAATTACTGCTGTGCCTGAATGCCATAGATGCGAACTAGCTTACCAAAATATCCTCGTTCTGCACGGCCTCAGCCTCTGAAATGAACCCTACCAGTAAACCCATCACTTACTGTTGATTCATATTTTTTGTTATGTGCTTATTCTACTATTGCTACATTACATAAAATTTAACTACAATAATAAAAAATATTTATCCATATCTAAATGTGTGTTCTGTCATTGCCTGTGATATTGTTTTTATATAGTTATCAATAGTTTACTTTAAACAGTGGTGACAATGAAAGTGCCAATAGTTAACTTTCCTTTATTTCACCTCTTCAAGTCCAAGTTAAGTCCATGCAGTAAGACTTGATATGTACACACTTCACTTGACAAATAACCCATCTCTCTCTCTGCACAAATGAAGTTTGAGGTGGTACACATTTGAACCATACGATTAAAATTAATAATAAAGCAATAAATAATTATTAAATCATATGGGAGTAGAAATATTATTTGTAATTTAATTTGCAGATTGTGTTGGTGAAAGACGAGCTTTTGGCAAAGAACTCTGCCGCCATCTTCAGGCCTGGTGCTCACACTGTAACAACCAGAGCTGCAATGCAATGTTATAGGCCTGAAGATGGCAGCAGAGTTCGTTGCTGAAAGCTTGTCTTTCACTTACACAATCTGGCAGCGATCCCACAAAGATTATATTGCATGAATGGATTTTTTTTTTTTTTTTTACAAGCTTTTAAAAACTTTTTTTTACCATAACATATTTCTGAATTTAAGAAGCAAAAATAATGGAATAAAATATTTTGGAAATTTGAAAATGTATTGGCTTTTTTTCATCAATAACTGTTGCTCAACAGCAGTATGTCAATTAGAGCAAGAATGAAATATAAAATTTGTAGAGGATCAGTAATAAAATATACTACACATACTGAATGCATATCTGATATATGGAAAGTGGAATATGGGAATGAAATGGGAGCCATCTTTCGTAAACATTAATGCAGTGACAGTTACAAAGCAAAATATAACAGATAGTACATGTAAAAAATAACCATCTAATGTAATGTTTCTATTTAGAATATTTGAAATGCTCACAAGACTGGATGCATCAGTTTACCAATGAAATAAACATTAGTACAGAAAAATGATTCATTTAAAAATACTAAAGAGAAGTAGAAGAACTTATTGTACTTATTGCATGGAATATATTATTATGCATATACCTGATCCAAAGTAACAGTCTTTAAATGTTGTACATGCTCTGAAAATTCTGGATGCTGCCTGATAAATTCTGGATTGAGGAATGCTTGTTGATATTTTGCTATGCCTCCCATCACATTTGCATCTATAATACCCTATAATAGGAAAACAGAAGAAATTATCATAAAAATATTCTTAAACAAAGTATACATATTTTAATATAACATAAGATTAATAGATACAAAATTTTAATCATGCTCTAAAGGCTTTACTAAAATACTGATTGTTGTAATCTGCTTTTAAAGTTTGGATTTGTCTCATATACCTCATCAGAATAAGACTATTGATAAGTGTGAAAATGTGTATTGTTCTATACAGTCAAAAATAATTGTGCAGATAATTATGAAAAGGACAAAAGTAGACTTTATTGGTTATATCATGGTAAACCTCCACTGGACTGCCATGTAACAGCAATTCTGCAATCAGTCCAAGAATTCTGAAGTACCAAAAGCAACACATACGAAATAACTGTACTCACCGAAAATGGAGGGGGGCACACAATAATTCTAGCCCATTCATAATATCAGATGGAAAATTAAATGACCTCATAAGGAATTTTAGAGGGTGCACTCTTTATTAAATGCAACAATTATTGTAGCTGCAAGGATGTCAGGTTCGAATGCCGATTATAATGACATTTGGGAGATCATAAGTTGTACTGCAGTGTAAACTAAATTTTAAACATGATAGGTGCAGTAAATCCACCAATCATGCGGAATTAAAGCAAGCGAATAGTGATGAACACACACATAGCAAAAAACATCACATTTTACAATACTTCAGAATGAACCTTATTCATGCAAAGAGATCAGACATATGGTGAGATAGACTGGTGCAGTCTCCACTGAATTTCACTCCATGACTAAAATATATCTTGGCCATTGTGAATAGAAGAGGAAAGAAGCAGAGGGGTATCAGGGAATTTACAGCAAGGAAGAGGAAACCTAAGAAGGGACTGAAATAGAACATAATTGCTAGAGAGCAAACACTGAACAATGTGACTAGAAATTTCTATTGCCAAGCTAGATAACTGAGAGGAAGTGGGGGCATTCAGACAGTTGTGGATGAGACTGGAAAAGAAGTTACAGAGGATGTGGAAAAGGCAGAAGTACTGAAAAAAATTATTTTGCGAGACTATCAGGTACGGTCAAACAGGGATATTAGTAGAGAAGTTTAATGATTGAATTGTGACAGTAGATATGCTCTGGTGGCAATTTTCCTACATACCTATTGTTGCATTTCAAGAAATTTTAATAGTTCGGGGTAAACTATTCAGTGTACCCCTCAGGATCCATTTAAGATTTTTTTACCTGCTCATTTCTACTAAGTGGAGAAGCTACTGCTATGATTTTTCAGCTCCCATCCCTGGATGACAGTACCTAATGGTCATATTAAACCATTGCTTAACATCACTGCTTTATTCATGTTCGAAATATCTTCTTTTTGGTCCTTAGCCATAATTGTCTGAATAGCTTCTCTCTCTCTTTTTTTGATGTAGCCATCAAAATTTCTATTTGCGCAATTCAGAGATCCCCCTCCAGCCACAATATTTTTCATGACTGCATCTTTACGTCCAGTCCTCTCTGCTATAAATTTGTTGCTTAGATGTTTGAAGTGTTCCCTACTGTCTTGTTGTCACTTAACTGTGTTTTGTGATCTTATCAAACTCTTTAGCCTCATCACCTCCCTATAGTAATAAATGGCTTCTGTGTTTTTGCATTGTTAGTTTTGGAATAAACATTCCTTAAGCTATTCTTTCTATCTCTTTGAACTGTTCCCACTTCCTTTCCAACATAATAGTGCCCTCTTTCCTTATACTGCCCTATACCACGAAATATGGCTTCTGATCAGGAAACTGTGTACTTAAATATTGCACCTCTAAGAACCTTATGGCCACTGGTTTACTGAACACTTATATCCATTCAAACTGCTTGACGATCACTTATTCCTTACGATTTCCACAATATTATCAGGAATGAACAAATTGAGAAGTTAGTAAAGTAGCTGGCATAGACAATATTACGAGGGTTGTTCAATAAGTGATGCAAAACATTTTTATTCTTGGCTAATTTTGGTTGAAAAAAACGGACTTTTTTGTGGAACATTTTCAAACATTCCCGCTTCGTCTTGTATAGTTTCATTGACTTCCGACAGGTGACAGCACTATACAGAGCTGTTAAAATAGCGTCTGTAACGGATGTGCATTCCAAACAATGGGCAGTGATTGAGTTTCTTTTGAGGGAAAACCAGCACATCTCAGATATTCATAGGCACTTCCAGAATGTCTATGGTGTATGGCAGTGGAAATAAGCATGGCGAGTTGTCGGGCAAGCGTGTGTCATCGTCGCCACAAGGTCTAGCAGTACTGTCTGATCTCCCATGTGCTGGCCGGCCATGCACAGCTGTGACCCCTGCAATGTCTGAGCACGCGAAGACTCTCATTCGAGACAATTGACGGATCACCATCAAACAACTCAGTGATCAACTTGACATCTCTGTTGGTAGTGCTATCACAATTGTACACCAGTTGGGATATTCAAAGGTTTGTTTCTGCTGGGTCCTTCGATGTCTAACCGAAGACCATAAAGAACAAAGGAGAACCATTTATGCAGAACTGCTTGCTCATCATGAGGCTGAGGGTGACAATTTCTTGTTAAACATTGTTACAGGTGATGAAACATGGGTTCATCACTTCGAAACCGAAACAAAACAGCAATCAATGGAGTGGCGCCACATCCACTACCCCACCACAAAAATGTTTAAAGCCATACCCTCAGCTGGTAAAGTCATGGCTACAGTCTTCTGGGATGCTGAAGGGGTTATTCTGGTCGATGCCCTTCCCCATGGTCAGACGATCAACTATGAGCTACTCTTTGAAAATTGAAGAAACGGCTTCAGTGTGTTCGCAGGTACAGAAACCAGAACAAACTTCTCCTTCTTCATGACAACTTAAGACCTCACACAAGTCTTCGCACCCGAGAGGAGCTCACAAAACTTCAGTGGACTTTTCTTCCTCATCCACCGTACAGCCCCGATCTTGGACCGTCGGATTTCGACATGTTTGGCCCAATGAAGGACACAATCTGTGGGATGCACTATGCGGATGATGAAGAAATTATTGATGCAGTACGACAGTGGCTCCGGCATCGACCAGTGGAATGGTACCATGCAGGCATACAGGCACTCATTTCAAGGTGGCATAAAGCCGTAGCATTGAATGGAGATTATGTTGAAAAATAGTGTTGTGTAACTAAAAGATTGGGAAATAACATGGTGTATTTGAATGCTGAATAAAACAACCCCTGTTTCAAAAAAAAAAAAAAAAAAAAAAAAAAAAATTGTGTTGCATTACTTACTGAACGACCCTCGTATCTCAGGTCATTTAAAGACAGGCAAAGGTGACATTGCACCATTACCCAGAATTATTATAAAGTTTCAGTATGGAGACATGCTTTATCTCACAGGACTGAAAGTGTGGTATAGTTTTAATGATTCATAGTGTGGGGAAACAAATGGGGCTCAAAATATAGACTCACCAGTTTGAACTTTAGAGTGCTTGGCAACCAACTACCTAAGAAAAGACAAAACTATTAGGAGAAAAAAGTGGTCTGTCAATCAGCAGCATTGATTTAGAAGAGGTTATTCATTTGAATCCCATATTTAGCCATTAGTTGGCTACATACAAAGTGTTTCAAATGAAATGGAAAGGTGAAGTCAAATTCTAGTGTAGAACTGAATCTCTACAATGCATCTGATAGAATGAGCCATAGAATGATAGTGAATATGTCTACAACTATTTGAAAAAAATCAAGATGTGATTTGCTGGTTGGAGAAAAGTAAAGAATCAGTGCAAGTTAGGACAGGAGTGTCACAGAGTAATATGTTGGCAACATTGCATTTCATTACGCTTAGAAATAATTATGTTCATTTAAAGATCTTATAGTTCAGATAGTAAATGATTAAAACATAAAAATATTCATAAATTATGATAGCTTTCTAGAAAACTGCCACTGGAACTTAATCTCTACTCCAAATAATTAAAAATAATATTCATAATAAAAGAAAGGAGAATGTATTAACAAGTATCTGACAGTCACTCACAAACAGAAATGAGAGGTATCATTAAGCAGTCACATGATAACATCTTTTAAATACATATATGATTTTCTTGTGTCTATACAGTCCTGCCATTATCTGTGGTAAGAAATAGTTCCTCTTTCACCATTTACGTAAGTTGGAGCAAGAGAGAGCAGGCTTAGTAACATTATCTCCAGGTGGCCAAAGCAACTACCACAGGCAGTTCCCACCCCTCACAGTCAGAGGGTACTCACGGCAGACAGTCAGTACATTGGTGCCTCCATGGAACTGGGACAGTTGACCAGGCAGCTATTTAAATAAGTCCCATGGACAGCTGGCACAATGGATTGTGAATTTTGTGCTAGCCTTGTATTATGAAAGAATGCTGTTGAAATAAATTGGAATCCAGCATTTAGGTCAAACTGCCTCTTGGTAATTACATATTTTGAAGCTATCATGCTCACATTTCCACCTGCTTCATCAATCCCTTCCCTGAATCAGAATGAGATAACCTCAAACGCATAGAGGAGCATTTTGCTATAGCCAGATATCAGAGGACCAAGTTTATATCTCCCTCATTTATTTGTACTACAAAAGTGATAGGAGTGCCAACACTCACCGTGTTTGTCACATCACTTTGCACACATCTTCGATGATAGGTGTTTGCCACAAAAATAACAATGCTGATAGGAAGCTCTCTAATAACTGATATGTTAAGGTAAAAGAAATGTGAAGAAGGCAGGGGCGGATCCAGAGGGGGGGCTAGGGGGCTCAAGCCCCCCCCCCCAAACGTATCTAGGACCACCCCTAACATTGTAGTTTTGAGACCTTTTTTTTTTTTTTAGCTCTACGGATCTGAGGCCCAAGGAGGCTATAAATACTACCTAAGTACTACCTTTTTTACGACTCAAGCCCCCCCCCAAAAACAAAATCCTAGATCCGCCCCTGGAAGAAGGCTTCAACCAGCACAGCTACGATTATAAAGAGGTGAAGTATGGCTGTAATGGGTTGGAGGAGACTGATCAAAATGTGTGAACCTTCTACCATGGCAGGGGCAATAACAGGTTCTTTTTGAGTGCCGGAGTCACTACCATCAGCTGCAGCTGTTCTCCAGTGGCTTGAATCTCGACAGCAGGATGCAAAGTAACTTATTGATGCTTTTAATGTGCCACTGAGCAAATGCTCAGAAACTGATAGTTGCAAAGCTGTCATCAAGCAGCACTGTCGGATTGATAGTCACCTTGCACCTTAGTAAAAATGAGGAAGGCCACTCACCACAGTGACCATTAATGTATCATGGTGCATCAAGATTATGATACCAAGTAATAGAGATTATTTCTAAGGATAAATTGTAAAATGCACAACAGGCACATTTAATAAAGTATGTCTACTTGAAAGTGGCAAGAGATCTGTGTCTGGGGTAAGAAGCACAGTTTTGCAATTGCAACCAGTGGCCAAAGAGATATTTTGAACTGTTAAGATGTTTGCATGCCCTTTCCCAGCCAGTTACACAATGATGCCATATTTAAATTCCCACAAAGCTGACTGAGAAATCAGATTTAAATCACCTGGTAGTATAGTTGGAAACACAGCAATACCTAAAAAGTCTTACAAAATTGACCAATTAAGATTCTTTTATTGAAAGTTTGCATGCAAATTTATCTCATTCCAATCACTTTGTTTCCTCTGCATCCCATTAAGAGCACTTTTAGAAGGAACAGTTGTATCATAATAATAATAATAATAATAATATTACTCACTGCTTCCAGCACTGGATTCACCAAAACTATCATTTGAACTCTATTTGTGCTCAGTTTCATCATCAGAAAAATTACTACAAATACTATCTAAAACACTTTTACATGAACTTTTTAAGTTACTCCTCATTCTAACCAAGAAATCTTTTACTTCAACAATTGTTAGTGAGATGAGCAACAAATATAAACAAAGAAACTATTTCTTCTCTACAAGAAGCAGTTTGTAAGGTCAGGCAGAGGAATTACAAACATCATATATTAACACTTCATTTTAGAATACATACAAATGCCATCTCTGAAACAGAAACTAAACCACCTACATTTATATGGGGCGACACAGCACTGTGACTTAAGGTGGTCATATAATTTATAAGTTAGAAAATCATATGATGATGCATGGATATTGTACAATTCACATGGGTTGTAATAATTAATAAATGTGATAAATGCTTTACTGTAAGAGATATAAACTATATGATCAGATGTAACCAGAAACCCCTATATAATGCTGAATTAAATGCTAGATGTCATAACAGATGGACCTGTCAGTATAAAGGGACACGGAGAGTATTGTGTAGAGAAGCAGTAACAGAAGAATGAGTCAGTCAAGAGGGCTAAGTGACTTCAGACGTGAATTAGAAACAAATCCATCAGGGACATTTCAACCGTTCTAAAGCTGCCAAAGTCAACTGTAGATGATGTGATTGTGAAGTGGAAATGCAAAGGAACCAACACAACTAAACCAAGACCAGGCAAACCTCATTTATTGATGAATAAGGACTATTGAGCATTACGAAGGTTGGTTGTAAAACAATTGCATGAAATCACTGGAAGGAATCACTTGTGAGTACCAAAGTACTACCAGCAGTCCAGCCAGCACAATGACCATGCATCGGGAGTTAAAAAGAATGGAGTACTAAGGTTGAGCTGCTGCTCATAAGCCAAACATTTCTGTAATCAATGCTAAGCAACACACGAGGTGGTGTAAAGAGCCTATGGACAGTGGAGGATTGGAAATGAATGGTTTCAAATGACGAATCGTCCTATACACTGTGGCAATCTGATGGAAAAGTTTAGGTGGTCAAATTCCTGGAGAACACTATCTGTCATTATGTGAAGTAACAAAGAAGTGGTTTTATAATACGTGTGAGCGGTCTAGTGGCTAGGTGGTTAAGGCATCTGACTGGAGATCGAAAGGTCCCCGGTACATATCCCTGTCTCGGTGGGGATTTTCATAGGCACTTAACCTGACCTTCACCTCTGGCACAGCTTGCTGTGTAATGTGAAGTACGCTAGAACGCTTCCATGGTTCGGATTCCACGTTAAACTGTGGGTCCCCTGTACCCGGAAGGATTGCCGGGTTAGGTTAATGTGGCTATGGCGGGGACAGAATGTGCAACCAATAAAATCCCTGTCACCAGGTCATTATGACCACGTGGAATTAATTAAATTAATAATATGGGTGTGTTTTTTGTGGTTAGGGTGCTGTTCCCTTAATGTGCTTAAGAAAACTAAGTGTGGAAGGATATGAACAAATTTTAAATCATTCTGTACTCAATATGGAAGAGGACCAGTTAAGAGATGATGATTGTTGTATCTGCATGAAATGCACCCTGCCATAAAGCTGTATCTGTGAGGCAATAGTTTGTGGACAATAGCATTCCTGAAATAGACTGGTCTTCCCAAAGTCCTGACCTTAACCCAATTGAACACCTTTGGGATGAGATAGAACAAAGACTTCACTCCAGACTCCAATGTTCTCAAGTTTGACCTCTTGAGGAAGAATAGGCTGTCATTCCTCCACAGACAGTCAAACGCCTCACTGACCGTCTCCTAAGAAGAGTTAAGGACATCATAAAAGCAAAGGGTGGATTCACCCCATAGCAAGGTCCAACAATAGGAAACATGACATGGTAAAGTATAAGAGCAGTTTCAGATTCTGATGAATTAATTATCATTTTGATTTATGACGGTGATGGTGGGATAATATTGCATTTTACACTGATTTGACATTCATTCTTTCACAGAAAAATGATGAGAAAAATAAAATTCTTCACTGCATTGTACATTGTAATCAAAACAAAAGCACAAACCTATCAAATAAAATCACAAATTTACAAGTTACACGAACATTTACCAAAACAAAATCAATGTAACATGATATCATTTTCAATGTCAACAAAACTGAACTGAGGTCTCTAACAGGAAATATGCCCAAGCATCAGAGCTGCTGTTAAATCAGATTGTCCCCATCTTACAGACAATAAACAGTTTAATTTGTGGATTAGCTCTAATTTTACAAGACCAGACCAACTGAGAAAATTTTTAACTTGCAGATTTCTCTGCCAGAGCATCTCGGGCTCAGATTAAGTGAGTCACAATGCATCAGAATGATTGTTATCTTATACTTTACTATTTGTCTGTTGACTTCTTACTGTATCGTAGATAATATGATTTCCAAAGGCATTAGGTTACCGCAATAATAAATCTTAGTGTGGACCAAATTTAAGACAATGTCCTACCTCACTATGGTGGATTGAGCATAAAACTTCTAACAGCTTAACCAACATTGCCACACTCTGTGGTATGGCTGCTAATGTCTACCCCAAATTGCCAGTAGAGAATTCCCTAAGCGTTCCAGCCAAAAAAATGATTTCATCACCCAGATGAGGCTTCGCCATAAGCCCCATCTTTCCTGAAGATGCAACCTACCACAGACAGAAATCCATGCTCCCATGATGCCTCTCCTCTTTCACTCACCACCATATGAGAAAAAACAACAAAGTCTTATAGGATATCTGCTTTTCTGTATAAAATTCATTGTAGCAAGCATCCCTACTCCACTCATGTTTTCCACAAGTTCATACTATTGGTTAAATATATTTGGAGTTTCATTAATTTCTTCAAACATTACCATTTTTGGCAGTCAGCATTTCCTAGTATTTCTAAATCTTGGCTCCATCACCCCACAACTGTTTGTTTAGTGTCTGTTGTTGTTGGTATTTTAGGGCACGTCAACGTCTAGGTCATAAGCACCCTAGCTTAAACACGGAATGACAATGAGGGACAAAAATTGGTACCGTCTGCATGGCCGACTGTAAGGGGGTCGGCCATACAGACAGCATAGTAAAATACGAAAGCACTGACTAAAATACTGCCCACATGGCTGACTGAAAAGAGGTCGGCCATGCAGACAGTAGATTTAAGTGAAACACTAAAACAATGACTGTAAAAAGGCTATAAATTTACAAACTAATAACACTGATTGGTTGGCTGTAAAAGGGCCAACCAGCTTACACAAACAATAAACAGATGTTCTGGATGGCTGTAAAGGGGCCACCCAGAAGTAAAATGTCGATCTTAATAAGCAAAAATTATTAAAACTGAAGTACATGGATTGGTGGTTGTAGACAGGCCACCAAACCATTCTAAAAACTAGGCCGATCTCCCCAAAATTTTTGGGTTAAGACTGGCCAGATTACAAAATTTTAAAACTTTCACCACATTGTAATTGTTTAAAATAAGGGACAGATCATTGGCTAGGCCAACGTCTTCCCTTAAATTAAAAAACAACACACAATCAGTTAAAATGTGGCGTACCGTCAAAGGTACGCCACAAGCATCACATTCTGGTGGGTCCTCCCGGCGGAGAAGAAAGCCGTGCGTGAGAGGACAGTGCCCTATACAGAGGCGAGTGAGGAGAACCTCATCCCTCCTCACCCACTGGAAGGAGCTGCTCCACGGCTGAACGGTCGGTTTGACCTGCCGGAGCTTATTGTGCTCGACTTCCAGCCACTGTCTCTGCCAAATATCAAAGATAAATCTCTTCACTGCCGAGGCAAGGTCTGATTTTTGGACCAGATCAAAGTCAATTCGGACCTTGTCACTGGCTAACTTGGCAGCTTCATCAGCTGCCTCGTTCCCTCTGATTCCCACATGGCCGGGTACCCAGCAGAATACGACCTCCTTCCCACGGGACTGGAGGGAAAGGAGGGTGTCCTGAATGTCCTGGAGTAGACGGTCTGCTGGGTACATATTACCTATGCTGAGGGAATCACAGCATATGAAGAAATACTTATCGCGATTTACTTTCATATGCTGGAGCGAGTTTAGCACGGCGTAGCACTCGGCAGTAAAAACGCTGCACCTGCCGTCCAGTTTGAATGCGTAAGTCACTTGAGGGAACACTACGGAGCAGCCAATTCCGTTAGCCTGCTTAGACACATCCGTATACACCGGGGTAAATGTGTGATGCTGATTTAAAATGTCTCTAAAAATATTATTAAAAATACTGTCAGCGGTACACAGTTTATTATAACGAGACAGGTCTAAAATTGTTCTGGGCCTCTTTAAAAGCTAGGGAGGAGATTTACTCCAACCCTGGTGATAAAAAGAGGGAAGCTCGAATCCGTATTGTTCTGAAATAGCCTTTGTACGGTAGCTGAATGGTTTAGTGGCTCTATGGCGGTTGGTATAGAGCCGCTCATAGTTGGGATGCAAAACTATGTCATACACGGGACTGCCAGGTGTTATGGCAACCTGCAGGTATTGTCGCACCATGAGGAGTTGCCGGCGGATGGTAAGCGGCAGCTCGCCGAGTCAGCACAAATGCTGACAATAGGGCTGGTGCGATATTCATCCGTGGCGAGACGAATTCCAGTATGGTGGACACTATCCAATATATGGAGATAGTTGTCCCGTGCCGAACCATACACAATACAACTGTATTCCAACCGTGACCGTACAAAGGCTCTGTAAAATTGTAGCAGGCAGGAGCGGTCAGTGCCCCATGACCAGCCACACAGACATTTTAAAAGATTAAGAGCTTTTAAGGCGCTGGCTCTCACATCTTTTAGATGTGCAAGCCAGTTGAGCCTTGTGTCAAAAATGAGGCCCAGAAATCGAACAGTATCACTAAAACTTAAAACGGTGTTCCTCAGGGTAAGGTGAGGCTCTGGTAAAAGGCTTCTGCTGCGAGTAAAAAGTACACACCAGGTTTTCTCAGCGGAGAAACGAAAACCTATGTGCACTGACCATTCGTCCAGCCTGTTCAATGCGAGCTGCAACTTGCCGCTCAGCGCTTCTCAGGCTGGACGATGCAATAAAAATTAAAAAGTCGTCCACATATAAGGAGTACCGTAGGGGACTCCTTATAATGGATGCAATGGTATTAATAGCAATGGCAAAAAGCGTAACGCTTAAAACTGACCCCTGAGGGACACCGTTTTCCTGAATAAAATGATCAGACACTTCACTACCGACTCGGTACCGGAAGCAACGACCAGATAAAAATTATTTAAAAAAAAAACGGGGCAGGTTACCCCTAAAACCCCATTCATGCAACTGTTTTAAAATAACATGCCGCCAGGTAGTATTGTAGGCCTTTTCAAGATCGAAAAAAACACCCACAAGGTGTTGGCTGCAGATAAACGCATCCTGTATTGCCGTCTCCAGGAGGATCAGGTTGTCCAAGGTGGAACGGAACTTCCTGAATCCACACTGAAAGCGGCTCAGAAGGTTTTGGGATTCTAGACACCAGACGAGGCGGCGATTGACCATCCTCTCCAGTGTCTTACCCACGCAGCTTGTAAGGGCAACAATTTGTCCTTACCAGGCTTTAAAATAGGGATAAGTGTTGCTTCTTTCCACGAGTTGGAGAAGTGTCCTCCGGTCCATATCTGATTAAAAATATGCCTCAGCATCTGGTACTGGATCAGATCAGGCCCTGGAGCAGTGTCAGTTGCGCTGTTCAATGCTGACTCCAGCTCCCAAGATGTAAATGGGCAGTTGTAGGCCTCTGTATTCGACGAATTGAAGCACAGCACTTGCCTCTCGGCAGCAACTCTCTGTCGCTGAAACCGAGGGTCAAAGTTGGCGGATGAAGTGACGGCAGCAAAGTTCTCCGCCATCAGCTGCGCTATGCTTCGTTTGTCGGTAATAACACGTCCGTGATCCAGATACTGGTGGGCGGGAGTACCTTCCAGATATACAGCGGATGGACTCCCATACTTTTGATGAAGGAGGGGAACGATTGATAGTGCTCATAAAGTTCTGGCATGACCTTTTCTTGCTGTCCTTAACAACTCGGCGCGCCTTAGCTCTGGCAATACGGAACGCTGCTAGGTTGTCAGATGTAGGGTAACAACCTAAAACGCCGCAACGCCCGTCTGCGACCCTGAATAGTGGAACGACATTCGTCGTTCCACCAGGGAACGGGCTTCCTTCGCAGCGTTCCGGAGCTTTTTGGCATGGAAATGTCAGCTGCACGGTGAATCACTTCTGTGAAGTGATTCCCCTTCTCCTGAATAGTCTCACAGGGCTCCAGTAATACGGATCGGCAGAAGAGCTGCCAATCTGCATTACTGACGTTCCATTTGCGACGGTTATTGCCTCCCCCTCGCTCACACTCGACGTGCATCCAAATAGGGAAGTGGTCACTTCCATGGAGGTTGTGATCCACTTCCCAATGCACGGAGTCCGCGACTGAAGGAGAGCACAACGAAAGGTCAATGGCAGAGGACGAACCGGAAGCATTGGTGAAGTGGGTCATTTTTCCTGTATTCAGGATACAAACATTCTCCTGCTCCATTAATCTACCAACCACTCGGCCTCTGGGGCAATCGGTGTTCGAACCCCACAACACACTCCTAGGAGGAGGAATTGCCGTGTGAGCTGCTGTAATAATTCGACAAGATCGTCATAATCGACGGGCGCATTTGGTGGTAGATAAATGGAGCACACGGTCATTTTAATATGACCGTGTATCCTCACTGCTACTGCCTGTAGATCAGAGGTGAGAGCAATGGGTTCGGAGTGGACAGTGTTTAGAACAAACACAGCCACTCCCCCCCTTCGCTCCATCACCCTTGGAGTCATCCTTTCGGTATATGTCATATCCTCTTAGCACTGGCTGGTGAGATGGTCTAAAATGTGTCTCCTGTAAACAGAAACACAATGGATTAGACTGTGCTAAGAGTTGGACTTCCTCTTTGTGAGCCTGAAAGCCGTTGACGTTCCACTGAATTGTTTAGTGTCCTCATGTCAGTGTAACAAGTGTGTGATGCCTTCTTAATCTCATAAATTTATTTCCAGCCAAATTCGTTTTCTTCTTTTGTTCAGCAGCAACTGCAGAAATATCCACTGCACAGAGTCAGAATAACTAGCCCCTGCTTTCGTACTGGGATCCACGTCAGGGTTAATATCCCAATCTGTCAATATGAAAGTGGCATGTTTGCACTCACTTTCTACACACTGAGAAATTCCTTTCACTACCATATGTTTTTTTTTCTCTCTCTAAGGAATACCTTTCATTACAATAAAATTAGAATATTACCAGTGTTAAATATTCATCTACAGATCGCTGTCACACCTTGCCCATAATATTATGACCATGTAATGAGTCAAAATAACCATTGCAGGGTAAAAGTGGATAGCAATGGTTATATAAATATTGTTTTTAGGTGACTAGCCGAGTTATAGGAGTGTTATAATTACACAATATTTTGGCGCTCTCAATTGTTGGCACCATCTTCTGGTGAAATGAGGTCAGGAACATGCGAAGTTGCTGAGCTAGAACAGACTCCTGGCACTACGCTGTGATTGGTGAGCTGTGGAACCAGTCGTAGCAGGGGTCAAGTCTCATCACGACTTGAATCGATGCCAAGATGGAGTTATGGCTAGATTCAATGTCCCTTTTTCACATGTAGCCATGTCATCGCTCATACTGGCGCATACTGGGAGCTTCTGGAACAGCATTCTTACTGAAGCAGTAGAAATTCGACTCGTGTCTGATCTCGTCAACCGCGACAGCGGGTGCCAGCCGAGTGAAGCCTGGATGCCAATCATCAATACTATTCGTTTACAACGCGGCCGGGACGCATTACACGGTGCGTCCAGATTAGCGGGAAGTTCGGTAGGGCCGGGACGCATTACACGGTGCGTCCAGATTAGCGGGAAGTTCGGTAGTAACATAAGCGAGCAATTTGTTGCTCATGCATTAATGAGCAGCTTATGACGAAGGTTATGCCTTCTGATTTTTCCTTCTATCCTTGTGACAAGGAAGGATCCTGGCTACGATTTGTTACAAAGCTGACCTATCACGTGGCAGCATGACCCAATACGAGTCTGACCCACAACGGATCCATGTTGACACATCAGATGGATAAGCAATTTATGGCGAAGGCTTTGTTTTTGGATATCATCTTTGAATGAGCGATGACTTTCAGCCCATCCGCTACATGCCATGTGAAAAAGGGACATCGAATCTAGCCGTAACTCCATCTTGGCATCGATTCAAGTAGCTACGAGACTTGACCCCTGCTACGACTGGTTCCACAGCCGACCAATCATAGCGTAGTGCCAGGATTCTGGTCTAGCTCAGCAACTTTGCACGTTCCCACTTCACCAGAAGATGGCGCCAACGATTGAGAGTGCCCAAAATATTGTGTAATTACAACACACCTATAACTCGGCTAGTCACACGAGAACAATATTTATATTCTCGACGCCAAGAAAAACTACATAATTATGTAGCAATAGGGTTGCTGGCAGACTGCTCCAGATTTGGTGATCAGAACTAATATGATAGCCAACAATAGTGACTGTCTTTCTTACATTTTGATGAGATTTCAGAATGCTTTCTCATGAGGGATGACATTAAATTCTGTAATTTTGTAGTATATTCTTGCAAGGACTGTAGTTGTATGGGCTGAAAGGATCCCAAATGACAGCACTATTTCTGAAATACTTTTCCAAGTTTGAATAGAAATTAAATGAGGTGTGTAGAGTGAAGTTAGCACTCGATAGATCTGAACAGTTTCCCTTGATAAGGCGAGAATGCCCTAAATTGTATGGGGTGGTGAAACAAAGTAAATTTTGATTAACATGCACATAGGGTGCCATACAAAGATGTGAGAGGATTCTAGATGTTGGGCAGCACATTAGATAATTCATTTCTAAGCACATATTAGGTGGAAATGAACCCAGGGCCCTGATGATGACTAACATTTTTTATCACACCATATGATAACTGGGTTCATTCTCCTGTAGTTTGCAAGAGGTATTTTCTTCTGTTGAAAAGATATAACTGCTTCAAAATGCACTTTACTTGCCTAACAGCCTGTAATATAACCTAAATTTTGTCATTTCATTAACAAAATTTGTTTAAAGACTATCAACCTAGCACCAGTTCTACTGCAAATAATATTTAAATCTATTTTCTTACAAGTTTCAAGGGTTAAGTAAAGGTAAACAGTGACATCAGGCTGTAATAAACATAACTCCAATATAGCATTATTTGTGATAGAAAACATTGTATTCCTTTTCAGAGGTACTTGGGACATAAGGGGTAAAACAAGAAATGTAGCTTAGCAGGTAGAAATTTTCTGTGACAAGATATCGGCATTTAAAAATCGAAGGTGGCATAAATTCGTAAGTCATCATAAACAGATTAAAAATTCCAGAAGCAACAGGTTTATAGATACTAGGATGATTCATAGCTTAAAAGATACATAAATTTTTAGCACAAATTATGTTAAATTTTGAAAAGGATAGCTAAAAGTTTAATATTATTATTTTTACAGAAAAACAGAATTTTCTTAAAAATTAGGGTATTAGAGACTAAACTTTCAGAGAGGGGACTATAACTAAAGGAAAGGGGGATTTTTCTTGAGCATGCTACACGAATTTTTTTAATCAAATCCATGTGATACTTTGGCCAGAATCAGAAAAACAAATATGTCCAAGATGGCCACTTCCTCTGACGAATCATAAGAATTGATATTTGAAGGGAAAGAGGAATATTTTCAAAACAATGAGAAAACTAATAGAGAGAAATCTGAGCAATTAAATAGTAGCTATACCTTATAGAAGGTGATACGTAGAATCTTTTAAATCATATTTCAGAGCTGTAAGTTCAATATTTTGGGAGATATCAATTTTCTGAATTATGCATTGTGTAGGTATCTTTCATTTCACCCTGTTAGGAAATTGCAACCAAGCAGATTTATAGATCAAAAGAATTAGGAGGAGGAGGAGATCACTTTAAAACTTGTTTCAGCTTGATAACTCGAAAACTCGAGCTAAGAGAGAAATTTCTAAATTTATTATGAAAATAATTTTTTACCACGAAAGTATTATAGATACTCAAATTTTTACTTAGATCAATTTTGACATTTATAACAAGTTCTACGTGCTATAAAAATTTCAAGTTGATTGGAAGCAATCCCGTTCAGAAAAGATTTGGTGATTTCATGGGAAATCGAGTAGAGGTGTGGTTCCCACACCGTGGTTTTGAAAAGACACCGTAGGTGTGGGGATAGGGTCGACTGGCTACTAGTGTTTGTAGGGGAAGCCACGCCAGCTTTATCCATTTTTTGACACATTATGTGTCAGCTAGGTGGTCACCCGATACCATAAGTCTTCATGGCTAAACCTGTTAGTGCGCGATCACGTCGCCTGCTCTCATGTAGCTGATTTTCAGTTAGGGATAAGGGAGTTGACCGTGCCTGATTTCACTAATCCTAATCTGCAGTTGATATTTTGGAAAAGACGTTCTGATGCCAATAGATTGTTTTGTGACATTGTAAAATTTTTGAGAAAAATACAGTGAATGTTAAACTTTTCTGGATCTTTCAGTGACTGATTTGTAACATAGCTTTTCTAATTTAGGTTATCCAATTAGATGGCCGCCAAGATAAGCAAACGTACAATCTATTTTCCTTAGTCAACGTTGACGGTTCAGACTAAGCTATTATGCATACCCCAATAATCAGCAAAGCGTCTTACATGCCTCTTAGTTTACTTAATGAAATCAACACACCAGTCACACAGGTGGGACAGCTATATTGTCCAGCAAAACAGTAAAAAACACAATAATATTGTAATAAAATTTACAAATGAGGGTTACTGCACTAGCAACACATAATTTCTCAAATTAAACAAAAAAGGTTATAAAATATTAAAACAGTCACTGAAAAAGCAGCAGTTGTACCAGCTTTTACCTGAAATGTTGACTGCTGTATGGTATTAGATCATCAGTGACCTTGGTAAATGACACCAAGCAAAGTTATTGAGACTAACTCATATGTCACAATATTACCTTGAAACAAAGGACCAGTAAATATTCTGGTTATGCCCCAACTTGAAAATTGATATACGCAAGGAGGTATTGGAAAAATGCGTTATGTCTTTGTAATACTATACAGAATCGGACTATGAGTTGGCATTTCATATCACTTTCACTCACATTTACAACATTACAATAAACGACGAGCCAGCAAAGGAAGCTTGGCTGGGAGAAAGCAATAGTAAATGTGTGCTATAATTACAGATTCGAGGTCATGTCTAAGCACTTCCACTGATTGGGTGTACAACTGCATTACACAAAAAATATGCAAGCAAAAAAAAAAAAAAATTAAGGACACAGAGTTGCAAGGTTGGGGCCTCAAAGTCAGGGAGGTTTTGAATATACACCTCTTAATTATTGTTTTAAAATGTTTACAAAAAATGCATTTGCTGTCAAAAATGGTTAAATGAGGAGATGTATGGAATGAAATTGGTAACTCTGAGAAGTAGGAAGAGATACTATCTACTGCATATAAAAATGTGAGGTTTGAGAGAATCCAAGATACCATGAAAATGAGCAGACTGCAAGAGGGTAGTGATAAGACAGATTATGATAAACAATTAATTCAGATTACCGAATACATCACAGAAAATCACAGACATTTAAACTGTAAGCAAAAGAACAATATTTAGAAAAATAAACTGACTACACAAATAGAATACAGTTCAAGAATTGCAATAAGTGTTATGTTGTATTCTAATATGCTGTTTGTAGCTAAAACAAAGGAAGAAGTTATTTTAACTAGTGAAAGAGAATTATTTTGTGGGGGGAAAAGCAAATGAGAACAAAAAGTGATTTAATAACAAGAAAAGGAAATGCCAACAGCCCTTGTAACCTGGACCATTATTACTTTAATAAAAGTTTACTTCCTTCTCTAGTGGAAATAATTTATACCTAAAAATTAGGATGGCAGTAGAAAGTAAAGGTATCACAAAGGTTGAGTGTTCATGAATATTCAAGAGAAAGTACCAAGCTTGTATGGAAGGAAGTACTCTGAATAGGCTGCCAGTAGCACATTCCACAGTTTATCATATCACTGATTCATTCTTTGGAGTTGTTAATGGAGACAGCTGCTATATCCTTAAGTCTGACAGCCAGTCACAAAATGGAAACAGATGTCACTGGGTCCACTCCAAAGTTGGGTATGGCTTGCAGTGGGCCAAGGTACTCCTGTCTACCATAAGAGATGTGTCAGTTAGCAATGATCAAAGTGTCCCTGTCTATTGCAATGCTGACCATACATCTATTTAAGTTGGGGTCTAATGGACAGCAGGGACAGTGGATTATGAACTAGACAAGACTATCTTTCTGCTAACCATATACTGTAAAACAGTGCTGTTGAAATAAATGGGAATTGGTCATGACATCAAACTGCCTTCTGACCGTTATGCAGTTTGAGCCTATCTAGCCCATGTTATGGCCAAGTTTCCTTCCGTCGCCAGTACACAGGCAGTGAGGATTCTTTCTTGGTGATCCTCTTCAGTCATTGCAGGTGTCTTGGTACACATGAACCCAGATTGCCCACCAATATGTTATATTTTCTGCAAGCTTTGCTTTATAACTTGAAATTGAGGTGTTCCTGGAGGTAAATAAATACAGATATTCTTGAGGTTAGGTGGCCTGCTGAAGAATATGTGGGGAGGAAGCTGTGGAGAATTTCGGGGAGAAAGATTTTGTAGAGAAGGTAAGGAGAAAAATTATGAAGAAAAAGTTTTTGGAGAGAATGATTTTGGGGATAAGTCTGCAAATTTTAGGGAAGAAATGCATGATGTCATGCCCGCGATCAAGGATTTAGTTGATTAACACAAAGCAAAGAGAAAACTGGTTAGCCAATATGGTGCTAAAGTTAGTTTTCAGGGGTGGGGCAGAAGTTATGTTAATTTGGTCTGAGTTTTATTTATTATTATTAATTTGCACCATGACTTCTAGTAAAAGTACCCTGTTGTTATTGAATATTTACTCTGTATTCTCTTTCTCCTACCTCCCTCTCCCCCTTGTCCTTCCGTGACCAATGTTGCCACTTTTTAGAGTTGATACAGGATGAAATTCACTGTGTGCACACCTGATATCCTTGGAACAAGTTTAATTTCTCTGAATGAATAAGACTGGTACCAAACATAGTGATGTGAATTCATATTTTTTGGCACATTGCTGCTTTCCTGTCTTCGGTAAGTGACTGATTTACTTACCCTATTCTTTCTTCCTTATGCATATACACTTTTATTTAGTGCTAATCTATTGTTTGCAGAAGTCACTGGAAAAGTAGGTTCAAAAATATTACCTTCTAAAGTTGGACCTGTTCTAAAATAATTAACATCTCTTTTTTATGGCTTACTTCGAATAAGAACTAAATTAGTGAAGAATAATTAATATTAAAACTTAATTGGTTCCTAAATCAGGAAAAAAAAATTTAAAAAAATATTTAAATTCAAACAATTAATGTTGGAGAATACCTGCAATCTCATGCTGAATGGATTTATGTTTCTCTTTGGTTCTGCAGTATACTGACTTATTAGTTGTCGCAACTCTTTATTCACACTCTCCATTGTTTCACAAGCAAACTGGATAGGTGCTATTTCCTCAACTCTTTTCTCAATCACTTCAAACCAGCGAAGAATTCCAGGCAAATAACTACTTGTCACAAGAATGGTTCTTTCTATCCAAAGACTCTGGAAACACAAACAAACTTTGTAAACCACATAAAAATTATATATATACATAAATATTCAATAATAGTGCTCATGAAACTGCTAATAGGCATCGTCTTGATATATGTCTCACTTCCAAACATGAGTAAGGAGTATACCGAAATACTGTATTTGTGTTTGTGTATTCATTCAGGCCTTCCTGCCTTCATCTATGGTGGTTGATGTATATATATATACGAGGTAGGACAGTGAAAGTAAACAATGGAAGAAGACAGCTAGATCTGAATAAAAAAAAATTAAGAACACATGTAACATGTGAAATACTGAAATATTGCATTATACGCATATGTTTGTGGGTTCATCAAGCCAAGCTGCTTTTTTCTATGGTAAGTGTTGGTTTACTTTCCCTATCCTTTCTTATTTTCATTCACTTAACACAGTTTTGTTCTTATATATATTAGGGTGGTCTTTATATGGATGAAAAAAATTTCTTTTTAATTGCGCACTGTCTCATTTTATTTTCTACTCCTAAAAACTATTTCTGTAATTTTTTCACAATTTTGTATCAATATTTAGAGGTCTCTAACTAGGTTTGAATACATTGAAAAATAAAATAAAAACACCATTAATCGCTCATTTGTATTTACCATTATATAACATTCAGCCTGCAAAATTATTGTTTAAAAAATACAAATTAAAATACCTATTAATATTAGGAATATTCACAATCAGGATATAAGTTTTGATATTTTTGTATTTCTTCCTATAATCTTTTACCAACGAAAGCAATTAATTATTGCTTTTGTTGTTCATCTGCTGCCATAAGTTTATTAAATTCTTCCATTACAGCAACACCACACTCAGCAATATCATTTACAACTCGTATAGAATGGATGATTTTCTTACCTGCCACAAAGTCTGCGTCATTCTCCCAATATTGAACATCTTTATTTAAAAACTGTGTTGAGAAACCCATTAAGTGGAAAAATCATAAAGAGTAGCTAGTCACAAAATATTTGATGCTTTGATTGATGATGTGAATAATCAGGCACTCCTCTACACCTCTGATGTTTAGTGCATATACTAGTTTTTTCTCCTCAACTGCCAGTCCATCGTTGAAAAAAACCAAAGATACTAGCTCTTCCAACGGGTACTATAAATGACCCAGTATTTTTTTTTTAATGGTGACATTGGCCATCGTTTGACTTACACTTTGAAAAGCTGTAAGTTTTTTTTAATAGTTCTAAGTCATTTCTCAGTGCTGCACATCTGGCAGGAACTTGAAAACAATATGTATATCATGAGTGTGAAAATACAAATATCTTTCACGGCTTTCTATTCCTGTTTGTTCAGTTTAAACTGATGTTTGAACAGGAAAATCTTCAAACATTACATAGTTTATGCCATGCATCTGACATGGTGAATACCAACAGATATCCTATATGAAATGTCCTTGTCAGAAACTCCTCCTAAATAAATAATCATGAGATGCAACAATTCTTTTTAGTAATCTTGAGGTTGATATAATTGAAGTTAATTTTGAGAGAATGAAATCCTGTCTGGTGCTACATTATCTATGAAACTTAAAGATGTGGTGTCAGAAATTACTGTTTTATAATCACTTTTGGTCTATTTTGTCCCAGTTGTTGAAACTTTTAAACAACTGAATATCAGGACCACTAGACAGCCCAAGCAATTGATCCACTACAGCTTGTAACATAATTTCCATTATATGATGTCGACAGGCAAGTGAAAGCATATCTTTATATATAACTACAGATCACCAAGAGTTGCCAGCTTTGTGGATCTGTGATGCCCAGATGGGGATTGGAACTGGCATCCTCCTGAATGCGAGGCCAAAGTGTTAACCACTCACCCACCAAGCTCGGTGCTACTTTCCCGGTGTTTGTTTGAATTTACATTGGCTTAAAGCATTTTCTTATTCCATTGCTATCATCAGACATCAAGAATATTCAGTATAAACAACACAAATTTATACATATTTCACTGCTGCTGAATTAGTTCCAAAGAATTATCAATGTATGTGGATGTTACATGTATGTCAGCATGATCTTGATTCTTTGTACACAGCAAAAATTTCACTGCAATAACTTTATCCATTGCTACATATGATAGCTTCTGTTTCAGTCTCAATATATTATAACTATCATACTACTTTCCTTACAGTGGAATCACAATATTTTTTCATTTATTGGTGTTAGAAATCCTTTGGCATACTATATGACATGTTACTTTTCATAAATAAAATGTCCCTTGGTCTTTTTATCTCAAAGAGGCTGGTCGGTAAGGAATTTTGAGCCTCACACACCAATTTCTCTGCACAGTATTCTATACTGTAGTTATAAAGAAATTTGCAGATTATCATAAAAACTTCTAGTTGTTTATAGACAGTGATCACCACCAATATTATGATGAAATACATTTGGAGTTTCTTACTTTATGATGAAATGCATTTGGAGTTTCTTACTTCATATTTAACATTATTATTTGTGGTCAAGGCTAATAAATTTTCATTCCAACCTCATAAATTATTATTTTTTACTTTTTTTATATTAAAAAAATCATTGAGAACATTTATATTCAAGAAATTTTTTTACTGAGATGTAACTCTTAAGATGCTCGTCTCTCATAACATAATTAACTAAGATGACTTGTTTCCCTTTGAGATTAACATCCTGTCATCTACCATGGGTTATTAAGGAGAATTGGTTTCATTTGTTTGATTATTATACTGCCCCAAAATACTTGCCTTGTAGCTGTTTCTCTCTCTGTTAGTTTCATTCTCATAAGTATGAGGTGTGATAAAAATACAGTTAATAAAAATTGTTAAGATTTTTAAATATGATACAAGCAATTATTGAACACGATACGTATTTATTATGTATTAGAAATACATATAACCGCACAACAGAAATGTAGCCGAGAGCAGCTTAGCACGGAATAACAACTGAACTGTTTATACATTGGTCAGAGTATAAACTAAGCTAGAGATATAACAGAGATATTATTGAAGTATAGAAGGCAGTAATTCAGATTAAATAAGTATAAACAAACGATACTCTAACACTCCCACCGAATTACAGCCTTCTTGAAACAATTATAAACCAATGTTTATTATCACTGTTGTTCAAGTAACAGCTGCTGTATTTTTAAGAAATAAAATGTCACTGGCAAAGACATCATCACTGTACCCAACTAAGTCTGTAGTGTTTGTGTTAGGTAAGTAGCACAATCCATAATTCTTGCTTTCTTTAAAATATTTTAGTATTTTCTTGACAACAGTCCAGTGAGAATCATCATAAGAATGTAGAAGTCGATTCACATGACTTACAGCAAATATAACATCTGATCTGCTTACTATTGCTGCATTGATAAGTGATCCCACTGCTTCTGTGTATGGGTGATTTTTCTCAGGTACTCCTTTAACCTTTGAAAGTCTCACATGTGGATCAGCAGGAATACTGTTAGTATTGGCACCAATCATATCAAATTTCCTCAATAATTGTTCTTCATACTTAGTTTGGTGTATAAAGATACAGTCTTTAGTTACTTCATTCATAACAGTCTTATCTCTACAAATCAAAAGTCCATCATCAACATACAGACAAAGATAACAGTTGATGTCAATGATTTGTTCAGTATAAACACACTGATCTGCTTTGGTTTTCACAAAACCAAATTTATTTAAAATTGGATTGAATTTTGTATTCCAGCACCTAGGAACTTGTTTTAAGGCATATAAAGATTTGGTTTTACATACCATATTTGGTTTGCAGTCTAGTTCCTCTGGTGGTGTCATAATAATTTTGTCTTTCAATTCACTTACTGTTGTTGAGAAAGTCTCATCATAATCAATTCCTTCAGTTTGAGTATCTATCTTTGTACAACGTCTGAATTTGTAACCTGGACCAGTTGGTTCATCCTTAATGCAGAACACACATTTACATCCTGTTACTTTTGCATCCTGAGGCTTTCCTACCAATGTCCATGTTCCATTTTGATGATGAGATTTTAATTCCTTGTTTATAGACATCTTACACTTTTCTGAATCAGATAATGTTATTGCTTCATTGTAGTTATGTGGAATAGGAATTATTGTATCTACACAGTAGCACAGGTAATCCTTCTCAACTTTATCTTTTTCTTTAGAGAGCATTTGTTTATTTCTAGGTCTCAGAGTCATATTTGAGGGTAAAGGTGTCTCAACAGTCACTTCTGTTTTATACTCACTGCTAGTATTGGTATCAGAAAAGTATTCAGCAATAGTAATTGTGGAATCTGATTTGTCACTGGAGCTCTCTGATGTATGATTGTCATTTAATTCAGATGATGTACCACACATTGATTCTGCCAAATCAACAGGGAGATAATTTCTTTTGATAGTAGATTCCAGAAAAACAGCATCTCTGCTTTTAATTACTAACTGAGAAGGAGGTATTATAAACCTGTAACTTTTTGAATTCTCACAGTATCCAACAAATTTAGCTTTCTTTGCTTTAGGATCCCATTTGCTTCGTTTTTCTTTAGGGAGATGTATCATCGCATCACAGCCAAATATTCTTAAATTACTCACATCTGGTTTTCTTCCTGACCACATTTCCTCTGGTGTTTTAAATGTGAGTGATCGAGTTGGAGCTCTGTTGATGAGGTAAGCAGCAGTATGTACAGCTTCAGCACAGTATAGCTTAGGAAGATTAGCATTGATCAACATACATTTTGCTCTTTCCACTAATGTCCGGTTCATTCGTTCAGCAACGCCATTTTGTTGAGGAGTATATGGTGTGGTTGTTTGATGGATTATTCCAGCACCTTGTAAGAACTCAGAAAAGTTGTTGTTAACATATTCAAGGCCATTGTCTGAGCGTAAACATTTTATGTTGCATTCTAATTGTTTTTCAACTTGCATTTTAAAATGTTTGAACTTTTCAAAAGCTTCTGACTTTTTATGGAGAAAATAAACAAATACCTTTCTTGAATAGTCATCAATGAATGTCATGAAATATTTAGCACCTCCTAATGACATGGTTTCCATTGGACCACAAATGTCAGAGTGTACTAGTTCAAGTAACCTTGTAGCTTTGGATCCATTGTATTTTAAAAGTAACCTGTTTTGTTTTCCTTCTAAGCAAGTTGTACAAACTAATTTGTCTGGTTTCTTGGACAATTTTACACCTTCTGCATTCTCCACTATTTTCTGCAGATCATTAAAGTTCAAATGACCCATTCTTTGGTGCCATAAGAAAATGTCTTGCTCATCAACATCAGATATGTATGCTTGATGATTATATACATTTAATCTATACATATTGTTGATTAAACTGGCTGTCCCAACTATTTCATTATTCCTGTTTATTATTATACAGGCCTTACTGTTGAACTTTACTTGACCACCATTTCTAATTATCTGACTGACAGATAGTAAATTTGTTGACAACTCTGGCACATACAGAACATTTTGAAACAAAATTTTCTTACATTGGCCATTAGCATCACACACATTTAAACTCAGCTTACCTGAACCTTTTACTGATAAGCATTTGTCATTTGCAACCTTAATTGAGTTGATGAATGGTACTGTTTCTTCTTGTAATATATTTCTGTGCATGGTCATGTGCATAGAAGCACCGGAGTCTATATACCAGGAATCACTGTTACTCACTGGAGCTATGAAAGCAGCGGCATAGCTTGAGCATTCCTGATTTTCAACTTTGTGTTTCTTCTTTGCTTTAGACTTGCACTGTGCACTCAAGTGGCCATGCTTATTACAAGTGTAGCAACGAGGTCCTTTTTGAAACTGTTTCTTGAAGCTTTTGTTGTTCTTATAATTTACGGCAAAAGCTGATGTTTCACCATCATTTATTTTTACATCTTGTAAAATTTTAGCCTTTACGGAGTCAGCACTTATTTTCATACCGGAACTTTCGATGGCAATTATCATCGGTTTGTATGAATCTGGTAGACCGGAGAGAAGCAGAGTTCCAAGCCACTCGTCGTCTACTTTAAATCCAATATTTCTCAACTTGTGTGCTGTTGTCATGATTTTGCTAACATACTCTTCTACATTTCGACATCCGACTAGCGTTGTTGTGCACAGATCACGAAGTAAGCCCACTCGACGCGTTAATCCAGAATCATCGAAAGCGTTTGCTAAGTTGTTCCAAACTTCTTTCGCTGTCTTTGCTTCCTGAATGTGGACGTAGTTGATTGAATCCACAAGCAGAATAATTTTTGACTTGGCTTTCAAATCGCGTTTGGGATCAACGTGATCATCACTCGCATTTTCAATGCAATTCCACAGTCCTTCGTGTTCCAGATAGGTTTTGACGGCAAATCTCCATGTCGAGTAGTTTTCCCGACCAGTGAGTTTTTCTATCAAAGTTAATTGATTGCTTGAGCTCATATTTTCGCACTTTTAAATGCCGCGTGTTGCCTAGGTTGTAACTTTTACTTTCGTCAGATATTTATGACCTTTACATATACCTGGCTACTGGGCCCATAACCTGTTAAGATTTTTAAATATGATACAAGCAATTATTGAACACGATACGTATTTATTATGTATTAGAAATACATATAACCGCACAACAGAAATGTAGCCGAGAGCAGCTTAGCACGGAATAACAACTGAACTGTTTATACATTGGTCAGAGTATAAACTAAGCTAGAGATATAACAGAGATATTATTGAAGTATAGAAGGCAGTAATTCAGATTAAATAAGTATAAACAAACGATACTCTAACAAAAATAATAATACAAACACAATAAAAAGCTTGCATAGAATTAGAATTAATCTTCAAAGTACTGTCCTTAGCTAATGATGCATTTGTCTCAACAATAAATCCATGACTGGAAGCATTTCTGGAAGGCTTCTTTCAGAAGGCATTCTGCTGCTGTGTGGCCATCTCAGTGTGGGAAATGGTTTCAAAATATTTTCCTTTTAGCATACTTTTTATTTTTGGGAAGAGCCAGACGTTACATGGTGCTAAATTTGGTGAGTAAGGCAAATTTGGACACACAGGGAAAAAATGTGCGAATCAGGAGCGGCCTGTGGAACGGTGCAGTGTCATGATACAGAAGGAAGCCACTGACCCATTTTTCTGGTCTCTTGCTTTGTTCATCATTTCACAAATGTTGCAGCACCCTCTTATAAAATATGGTGTTTACAGTTGTTTTCCTTGGAACTAGTTCTGTTCACACTATGCCCTTCCAATCAAAAAAAAAGGGGGGGGGGGAAACGAGCATGATTCTGATGTTCAACTTTGACTGAAGTGTCTTTTTAGGGTGAGGAGAGTTACCGGCTTTCTATTGGGAACTCTGAAGTTTCGTCTTAGTGTCATAGCCATTGACACAACTTTAGTTCCAGTTACAATTTTGGCCATGAAGTCTGGATTTGTATGAAGATGATCCATCAATTCTGTGCAAACTGAGACATTACTTTCCTTCTGTTCATCAGTCAAAAGTCTGGTAACAAATTTTGCACTCACTCCTGTCATTTGTAAGGTATCAGCTAAAATGCTTTGCACAGATCCGTACACAATGTTAAGTTTTTCAGCAAGATCTCAGTCATTTGCCTGTTTATTCAAACTAGTTTTGCCTCTTTTAGCACATTTTCATCTGTTTCTGAGGTCAATGGACATCCCAATCATGATTCATTTTCAACCAATTCATTTCCACTTTTAAATCACTCATACAACTTTTAAACAGTCTTCATAGTATCAAATTATTGCCATACATTGATTTTAACATTTCATGAGCTTTTTTGGCACTTTTTTGCAACTTAAATCAAAACTTAATGCTTACTCATGGTTCCAAATACACGACACATGAAAGACATGGTAAATACAGACTCTCTCTAGCAGCTCTAGAAGCTAACTAACAAGTCAGAATCTGTTCCAACTTGACAATGCCAATCTCAATTAATCGAATAGAGGACATACTACAACAAATGGATGTAATTTCAGCAGTTACTGCTATGAAAATTCATTCACAATATTTCTATATCACACCTCATATAATATTTGCATGTTCACAAAGATTAAATTTCAGCAACATGCCCGGAAGCCTTCGTTCACATATATGAGTCAAGATTTTTTTTTTTTTTTTTTTTTTTTTTTTTTTACTTATGATTTTACACCACGTTAAAGTTGAAGTCATTAGAGGTTGGAAAGAGATGGTGGCAAGGAATGGGAAGGAACCTGGCCATGACCTTTTGAAGGAACTATCCTTGAATTCACTGAAAGTGATTTTGGGAAACCGTGGACAACTGAAATCTGGGTGGCCACACAGGGATTTGAATCAACGTCCTTTGTAAGCGAGGCCAGAGCATTATCACTCACCCTCCACACTCGGTCCAAATCTTGTATTTGTGGCATACCCGCAAAGTCATATGAACTGCGTTAATATATAACAGACATCTGAAACTCTTTAACTGAAATGTAAATAGAATTACAAAACACGTTTTACTGACAAGGGTTTTGAGCATTCCTAACTTTATGAAGTTTCATGAAAAGAGATGCACTAAAAAGTAAGATATATAAATGAGGGAATAGTCTCACCTTGAATTCATTTTCCTTGTCCACAGGACCCTTGTGAACTGGTCTATCTAATTGAAATGTTCGGACATCATTCACTTGGTAAAAACTAGCAATCTTCTCAGGAATATCAGCTCCAGGAGGAAACAAAGGATTCTCTTCAGGGATGGGTTTGACATTACAGATCTGAATATCTTTACAACCATTAAGGACAACAGCAGACATCAACAACAAGGAAGCAAGTGATGCATGACAACAGAAAAAAAGGTTATATAGATACGGAGTTCTATCGTATTTCTACAATCAGTTTTTTTTCCCATCGAAGCATTAGTCAAATACAGAGCAGTCGTTTCTACACAGTAATTAGTTGTAGCTTTCTGTCAACTAGTTCAGTGATGAAAACACACATATATCATGAAAGAATTCATGTGAGAAGATAGATATTCTTACTGTTGTATGAAGAAAAGACAATCTCTTCTACTGTAAGATGTGTCTAATATTTGAGGATAATGGAAATCTAATATACGAGTCTTATTGCTAATGCACATAGCCATAAAATAAAAAACCTGGTAGTAATTCAAGGTAATATTGGTTTCATAACTTACATATCTATCATTATCCATTAATTTTAATATGCAAAAATCTGACAATTTTAAATACAAACTCAAACAGTTTTTACTTGATACTGCCTATCAGATGTAAGATGATTGATGACATAATCAAACCTTTTACAGAAGCAAATAGAAATTTAGTTTTGCTATAGCTTCATACCTTATTGACGTCAAGGTCATTAGAGGCAGGAGAGGACAGGGGGCAAGGCATTTTTAATGAAAAATTCCAGCATTCACCTGGAGTGATTTTGGAAAACCATGTAAAATCCAAATCTAGATGGCTAGATTGGGATTCACAGCCATGCCTTCCTGAATGTGAGGCCAGAGCACTTTGAAATCCCTTAGTGTCTCAGTAAAGCAATATATCCTGTAAGTACAATGCACATTTCCTATAAAACTAAGGAGATAATGAAAAATGTTCAGCCTGGTAGCAATGTACAAAAAATACACACCAAAACATTAGTCTCTACAGTGCCAAAAGTTTTAGAGGTGACTAAGGTGCCAGAAATCTGTAACTACAATTCAGTGTATACACAACAAACATAGCATAGTAAAAGAAGATATTTTAATGGTATTCACTATGGCACATATAAAAAATATGATAATTGTGACAAGGATTCTGGACACAATCTGATAGTAAGATAAGAAGCTGCAGCTTACATGGGAGAGAAATGGATGGAAAATGAACACAGACTTTCAAGAATTTTTAGGCTGAATGCTTACTAATTTAGAAGACCATAACATACCATGTGGAATTAACACCTGATCATATGCATTCACTTGGTTATTATAGTGTTACCCATCACCTTTGATCAGTACAAGTTTACTTTTTTCTTTGTGTGTGTTTTCCCATCATGAACCTCTATGAAACCTAACATATATTTTATGAGATTTTATTAACCAGCAAAGTTATTTATATAACAAAAAATTAAAATGCTATAGTATTTAACTGGTTTTAAAATTTTACCTCAGTAGAAGATATATCAGTATTCACTACCAAATCTTTTATATTGAAAAAGTAACAAGAAAAAGTGAAAGTAAACATTCAGAATTAAATCATATTAAAACCTGAATGAAGATGATAACCAATATGCAAGTCTTGATTGCAGTATACAAAAATATACACTGTCATAGTTGGTTTTCATTATAAACTGTCAGCCATCATAGAGAGGTTAAATCCCAATACGAATGGCAAGTGCATAAAGTTCCAAATGTATAAATATATGAACAATTTTTAGTGTTTTGTATAATGAAATGTTTAACAGTTGTGCTGTTAAAACAAAGGATACATTGACCTTCAGAATTCATGATAGTGTCATCAGGAGGAGTGTTTTTCATGAGTATCTGTGCAGATGGAAATTCAGTCTGTAGTCGCTGTGTGAAAGCTCCAATTCGTTCATATTCTAAGCCTCGGTAGATGAATAATTTGTTCTGTGGAAACAAATACATTTTATGTAGAATAAGCCATATTTTAAGATAAATGAATTCCACCATTGGACATATTGACATAAAACGAATGGAATAAAATGCAATAATATTTTACAACATTCTGTAGTAAAGAACAATATTAATACAGATCAGAGTCAATTATATTCATTATAATTATTTTTCAATTATGAACACAAATTTGGCAGAAGGGAAACTATCACCTACCGGATCTGAAGGTAAGGATATTGTACACATCAAGAAAGGGCATGCACAGAAACAAAATATAGCTCTTCCAGCATGTCTCTTGTGTATTTGTTCTCATTTTGCCTTCATTTCTGACAGAAGTTGTTTATCTCTCCCTATATCAGTTTTTGAGGGATCTGATAATTAGACTTTACTTATTACATTTTGTTTGTACAATCTGCTGATACTGGAACATATTACTTATATCCCACTGGTACATGTGGAATTTCTACAAACTTGTTTGTTATTTTACTAAGAATGTTAGAATTTTTAAATAATGAAGTCCATTTTTAAGTTAGACTACAACTGCATTGTTAGTGAAAAAAATTAACAAGAATGCAGCTTAAGATCAAATATTTAATCCCTCATTTGCTTCTCTCCATCCCCAAAAGTAAACCATTAAATCTATTTTTCTTTATTTTGATACTAATTTATAGTTATACTGTCCTCTATAATATTTACATAGTCGAATAAAGTAGCACAAGACTATATTCATCACAAAACTGCCAGCTGACTATTCATTCAGTTACCAACTTTCTGTCCCAAGAGTAAGGATTCACTAAAATGTATTGACTAGCATACTGCAAGTCTATGGTAAGTGATGCTCTGTTTCCCACTTCTTAATCCTAATTTATAAGAGCAACTGGGAAATCTAAAAAGTTTACATAGACACAATCTGCAAGTAAAAATATGAACTGCACCTATAAATTATGCCTAGGAGCAATATCTGTTTTCATACACACAATGCAATGATTTTTTATTTTTTTTATTTTTTTTTAAATTGGAATTACAAAATTATGCGATTTCACTCAACAACAATTTATAGGACTAGATTACTTTCAGAGGAAACAACAGTAAGAAAAAAAGACACCAAGATGATAACTTACCCTCACAAACAATGGGAAACTTAAGCCATAAAAGCCAACTCTGAAATACTCAGGTTCAGGCCTCAATTGTGTTAGAATATTGTCAAAGAAATTTGCTTGAGTCCTCAGAATCTGACTAAGTTTAGCATAGTCAAAAAGCCGATGTTCATACAGCTCAGCCAGCTCTTTACAGAGAGGGATACCCTTCTCCCAGCACTGAAAATTGTTGAGTGTTAATACTAAAACACAATACTGCAAATATATGAATCAATGGTAATTTATAATAAACACAAAACTTATTAACAACATAAAGGTAAATAGCAACATACATACAGGATGATGGATGACAATGGAAACAATTTAAGGGATCAATATTTTGAATGTATTACAAAATACAGATTACTTTTTATAAGCAAAGTTGTAATTTTGAATGGACACATCTACATAAAGACTGATCAATATTTTTACCTACCTTGCCTCTGTCAAAGTAATGGATAATCTGTTGGTACAATTGCTCCTTCCTTTCCATTTCCGTGAGACCAGGAAAATGAGGATCAGGTACAAGTGTTTTATCAGACCAACTCAGCTGGTCTGCATACAATTTCATTGTGAATCCAGCCTCTGTATAGTTCTCAGCAGGCAAATGTAAATCATGTAGCTTGTATATGTAGCGCAGGTACATTTCCTTACGATTTATTTCATTCTTGTAAAAATTCTGGTGGAAAGAAAACAAGATTTAATGAAACCAATTAAATAATACTTCAATCAAACATTTTTGTCACACAGCAGAAAATGTTAAGCAATTTTGGCTGATATACTTTTCTTTCATATAAGTTCCATTGAGAGAAATTTCACTATATAAACCATCAGTAATTGAATAATACCCATGTTTGAAAACAGGAAGGAAGGAATGGGGGATTCCTAGTATAATAAGGTAAAAGATATAAACGAAAACAAACACTTAAGATACCTGAGGGTTCTCCAGAACAGAAACACAAAACACCAACAAACAAAGTTTGTGCAAAGCACATCTTCAATAGGAAGGATGGATTCAGACTAAAGTGGAAGACAAAGAGGCTGGGTGGTTAGGAGTGAGGGAAGCAGAGTTTCTTTAGATAAGTTAGATTGTCAGTGAGGAATATATTTGAAAGACGGAAAAAAGAATGTATTTATACATATGCCCATACATACACATTTCTCTAAGGGGAAGCCAAATCATAACCCAAAATTAATATACATGTACAGGGCTAGTCAAAATGATTGCAGCAATTTCATGATTTTTCTATTGGCTGTCCTACTAAAGGTATGATGATGGGGAATGCTGTTATAAGACAAGTGGCTCTCCAAGTTTTGATTGCAATCCATGCAAGCTTCCTGCAGTGGCTGCTAGAGTGCTAGAGAGCAAGATGGCTGAAAGTGAGAAAGTGTACGTTGTTCTTGAATTTCATTTGAATCAGTCTGTGTTAACTGTTCAGAGACACTTTAGAACAAAGTTCGACAAGGATCCCCCACATGCTAACACCATTCGGCATTGGCATCAACAGTTTAAAGCCACGGGATGTCTTTGTAAAGGTAAAACAACGGGTCACCCTCCTGTGTGTGAAGAAACCGTTGAACGTGTGCGCGCCAGTTATGTTCATAGCCCACAGAAGTCTACTCCTCGAGCGAGCAGGGAATTAGGTATTCTTCAGAAGACCATTTGCAGAATCCTACGGAAGTGACTGTGTATGAAGCCTTACAGGTTACAGTTGCTACAAGCACTGTCACACAACAATGAAGTGCGTCGTTTTCAATTCTGTGCCCAATGTCTAGAACAAGATGAAACAGTCGCAGAAAAACTTGTGTTTAGTGATAAGGCCACTTTTCATGTGAGTGGAAAAGTTAACAGGAACAATGTGCATATTTGGGGGACTGAAAATCCGCATGCTTATGTGCAGCATGTTCGTGACTCTTCCAAAGTGAACGTGTTTAGTGCGATCTCACGAAAGAAACTTTATGGGCCTTTTATCTTTATTGAGGCAACAATCACAGGGAAAATCTATCTGCAAATGTTGCAGAATTGGCTCATGCCACTTCTGCAAGCTGACAGTGAAGATTTCATTTTCCAGCAGGACAGTGCTCCACCCCATTTTTCTCTAGTTGCCGTAATTTCCTAAACACCAGGATTCCAAACAGACGGATTGGTCGTGCTGGGGATGCTGGTTGTCAGCTGATGTCATGGCCTCCTCGTTCCCCTGACCTAACCTCCTGCGACTTCTTTGTTTGGGGTTTCACATCACCAATGCATTTGCTCTTGTTGACAGAGACATGCTGCATTGGTTATGGAAAGAACTCGATTATAGACTTGATGTATACAGAGTCACTAAAGGTGCACATATTGAGCAACTGTAGACACTCAAAAAAACGTTCACAGTTTGTTTATATATACGTGTGATCTTGAAAGTATATGTCAAATAATAAATCTGTAGTAATTTTCTGAAATCACTGCAATCATTTTGACTAGCCCTGTATATTAAGGAAGGAAATTGGAAGTAAATACATAACTCACCACACATTAAAGCAGGGGAGAAATGATGAACATACTTTACAATATTTTGGAAAAAACCTTAGTCATGTTAGATGTGAGACACATGGCATGGAGATCAGATGTGTGTTTCCATCGAGATCTACCACATAATTTTCCCTGTTCTTCATTAATGTCGTAGCCTTCCAGAAATTCCATTGAATCTCTCTCTATGAACAGGACTATGCTATAAGCCAACAAAAGTAAGGAAGGTTGGGGAAATTCAACCCAACACTTACCATAGATGACGGTGGCTCATAATGATAAACACAAAAAAACTCTTAAAAACCAACAACAGATCCATTTCATCACCCTGATCTTTCTTGAACTTGAGTCCATTAACTGAATTATTCATTGTGGACATGACATCCTAGGTTTCTTCTCTGAAATGTGCACCATTATTCACAGAGTACTGCCCAATGTCCTACGCACAAGCTTTAGCAGACCACACTATCTCAAAACATCTTGGTACACAAATACTCACCTTGTAACTCTCCAAACTCACCATTCCCATGCAACAGACCCTACTGTAAAATATATGGCATGCACTCAGCTACCACCACTAAGTCCAATCCAACTACTTTTCCTATCACTGGACATGCCACAAGTGACCAACACACTCATATATCAATTCATCTTCCTCCATTATACCCATGCATATACTGGCTCAGTACTACCCCTATCGACATAAGAATGAATGGCCACAGGCAAACAGTCTATACTGGTAACTTATACCATTTAGTGGCATAACATCCTAGTACTCACAGCTCAACAATTTAAACAGTCTCCCTGAAAACTCAACCTCCTGTGAACTACACAGATGAAAACTGGCTTATCACATATCCTTGAAACAAGATCTCCTCCTGATAAGACTGCTTCGTTATACGCAGCACCTATTATTATTATTACTTTGTCAAATAATTTACAAACTTAAAAATTTAAATTTAACATTTTCTATCAAGATTTATTTCAGTATTTTCTCATCCCCCTCCACCACTATCCTAGCAGTGTTGGCACTGCTACCTGGGTTCTGCTTTCATTAAGCGGCCATTGGTGTATTCACTTCTGATCTCGTAAGATGAAGGTACAACATTGAAATATTGTGTTACATGTGTTTTTGTGTTCATTGATCCTGGCCAATGTGTAGGGTTGTATTTCCTTATCATTTCCTTGTTTTATTGGTTTATAGTACATTCCTGCTCATTATTTTATATATACATGGAAACAAAGGGACAGTTACGAAGAAGACTACTTTGACTACTATGTAATACAGTTATCATCCAAGGTAAGTGGTGACTCATATCCCTATCATAATATATATAATGAGAGGAAACAATACTAACATTCTCAGTTATTAACTAAGCCTTTATTCATGAACATAACACAAAATCTCAACAATCTTATTCACTCTAACCAGATGATGGGAGAGTTTTCCACATTATGTTACTAGATTTAGCATACCTCAAACTAATTGTACCCTTATAATCATGGTTATTACCTAATACTTACAAGAAGGTTCACTGTGCAAGACATACGCTTGTCCCTGTTTTCGTCACCCTGTATGACACTTCTATAATCTAGCAGCCTCTCAAGCAGTCGAGTAACTGAGCTGATAAATGCTGCTCCACTCTCCTTCCATGCAGGGTCTTCTGATTGTACTCTGTCTAGTAATCTGTAAAACATGAACTATGTATCAATAAATACTTTCACATGATGAATATGTCACCAGAAACAAGGAATTTAAATTAGAACAACAAGTCCACATATTCTCAAAAAATGTCTGGATAATATATCAACTGTATAGCAAAGATACAGAAAATAAAAACAAAACTGTTCTTAATTACTATTAATAAAAAAAATCAAGAATTCAGAGAATGAAAGAAACTAGAAATGTAAGAAACGATGAATGAAAGAAGAAACCAAGTATGTCTTAAAAATGAGGTATGGAAAGTATAGATAATTGAATTTAGTTGCACTGGAGCAAATGCAGTAGCAGTCACCACCCTACTAGTATTACCCTTTAGAAATTTTAATTTCCTTCAGTGTTTCTGACAACTTGTTCAGCAATTACTACAGTAATTTATTCATTCCAGCTTCCTAATGCCTGAAATAGACTGCCAGCTTGTGGCCATGGTCATCTTTTCCCTTCAATGAACTATTCCTAATTTTATTCTTCTATCAATCGTCATCCAAGCATCATCACCCACCTCCTGTCTTACAATGGCTCCAAAACCAGCTCCCATATTATGCCAGTTACTGATAGAATTTGCCACAAACAAATCTATCTGCCCTCTTTTGTACCCACTCAAAATCCTATACTTAATACCAAAAATTTAGGTCCCATATTATACCAGCATATTCGAGCAATAGTCTGACCCAGGTTTTGTAACCCAGTTCCCTCATTTCTTTGGTACATCTCCAGACCATCCTGCATAATTGAGTCTACCATCAAATATTAAGCCAAGATATTTACACTTAGGGTCTTCAACACGCATTTCTTCCTCAATCCTAAAATTGTATCCAAAAAAACCTTTACTTTTCAGTCCGTGTACCTATTAAATTGAGTCTTCTTGGCATTTATCTTCATTCCATGCTGATGCTCCCAGCTAGATATTCTGCCCAAGTATCCCTGGAGCTGTTTATAGGCCTGTCCTAGTTTAAGCCTATTATATAACATTATTTCATAAGCAAACATCCTTCCATCAGACAAACCATCTACACAATTGTTTATTAAAATAATGAATAGCAGTGGTACCAATACACTAGCTTGTGACACACTCATTTTTACTTCTTACTCCATCGCAAACCTAATGCTTTGCTTACTACGTTGTTTAAGAATTCCTCTAACCAGCAACTCAGTTTTTCATCCACATCAATAGTTTTTACCTTATTTACCACCATTTTATGGCTCACTATATTAAATGTATTACAGAGATTTAGTGCTACACTAACAATGCAACTGAAATATCTTATGTATGACACACTAACTGAGATTCACATGAATATCTTTGCATCGAGCATGGTTGGTGAGCAGTAATGCTCTGGCCTTGTATTCACGACACAGGTTCTAATAACATTACGGTCATCCCGATTTTGGTTTTCCCTGGTTTTCTAAAATCACTATAGGTGAATGCTGGGATGCTTGCTTCAAAAGGCCATCATTGAATTCCTTGCTATTCCTCACACCAACTCCTCTAATGACCCCAACATAGATGAAGTGTAAAGTCACAAGAAAAATGAAAATCTTTGCCTAAACCCATGCTGCTGTTTTGAAAACTAGTTTCTTTCCTCAAAAGCATTTCTGGTGTGTTTGCATATCAATCTCTTTACCACTGATGTAAAACCAAGTATTTTTCAAATTTAATGGTTGCCACCATTTTGTGGATAGGTACTATTACAGCACTTTCCAGTCCTCTGCTAAGTCTCCAAAGCCAATTTAAATATTATTTCATAATATATTACAATGTCAAGTGCTATCTTCAATACTTCTGAGGAACTTTATCTACACCAGCCCCTTTACAGTTCTTTAGTTTTCTTAGTTCATTCATTGTCAGAACCAACAACCAATTTTTTGCTCATTTATTTGGAGAAGACCTTCCTCTGGTTTTCTCTCTCTCTCATCCCTGAATGATGGTCCCATTAAACCAGTTACTTAATAACCCGCATTTCTGATTCCTCAGTAACTTCTCCACCATTATGCATATTTCTTGACCCCCCCCCCCTCCCCATTCCCTCAGATTTCTAAACTAGCCCTAGAAAATTCTGGATGCATCATTCAGTGATACTATATAATAATTTTCCATTTTTGAATTTCAATTTTTGAATAAACATTTCTGATCCCATTCTTAATATCTCATTGAACTGTCCCCAACTCTTTCACATTGTGCTGACACTCACCTTACACATACTACACCTTTCCTTGAAATATATCTTCAATTTCAAAATATGTGTCTTTTTATAACTGTACCTATAATCACATTTAATTTTGGCCATGGGTTTACTGAACCCTCTTATTTCTATTAGAGCTGCTTCATGATCACTTATTCCTTCCACAAAGTTATCACAAGGCTTTTGTAGGAAGAGATCCAATGTTATGTCACCTTGTGCTCTGCTTTAGCACTTGTATAAAGCCTCCTTCCATCACTTAAGTAACAGCAAATTTCTTCTCCCTTTTGTTATTACTCTAATTTCCTCCCTGTAAGATTAAATCCAGTAAATTTTGTTTTTAAGAAAGTACTTAATTCACAATGCCTTCTACGCCATAGAAGATTTATTTGAAAAGTATTTACGAAATAGGTGCTAGTATCTTGTGTAAATTTAGTTGATATAATTTATGTACATATTATTCTGTGACAATGCATCTTCTGGTGTATCTATTTTGTTACGTAATTATTTTGCTGTAATTTGACTCCTTTCTGCATCCCACAGAGCCAATATCTCTTTTTTTCCGGCTTTACGCCTCATTGATGGCTAAGGTCATTAGAGGCGGGATGGGACTGGGGATAAGGAACGGGAAGGAATTCGGCCATGTCCTTTTTGAAGGAAGCATCCCAGCATTCGCCTGGAGTGATTTGGGGAAACTATGGAAAACCCAAATCTGGATGCCCAGACGGGGATTCGAAGCCGCGTCTTCCCCAATGCGAGGCCAGAACATTAACCTTTCAACCACCATGTTTGGTGCCAGTATCTCATATTGGGGTCTAATGAAAATGAATTCATTGTACTTTATTGTATTCCCAGTCAACACCTGGTAAATTTAAGTTCCTGCCAATAATGAACAATCCACACTAACCTCTGAGCTCTGAAAATGAACATTATTTCTCCACAGAGTCTGAGCTTTACCATTCTTCTTTCACTACAGTAAGTAGCCAGGACCCTATAACCCTTTCTTATCATCCCAGAAATATTCACCCACTAACTCATGACTCTGACCTGTGAATACAAGTGAACTGCAATATTCTTTGCAAACCAGTTTGGTAATATACTGTATCTAATAACTGTTCCTCTATCTCTGTGGTATACTCTATACCCACTGTGTGAAACCGCATTGTCTAGCAGTCCTTCTTTTAACTAAGATTGTATCCCTATAAATATTTATGGTTTCTGTTCCTCTATTAAGTTACTAAACCCTATTACTGTAATATCCACTACTAACAATCCTATGACTGGCTCTGTCATGTACTCAGCATTGCTCTTCACTCTCGTTTTGACCTCGCCTTTTATTGTACTACAGAACCTTACACCTTATGCCTAAAAATTCTTCTCGGGTGTTCAGCTGAGTAATTTCTGCCATGCACGATGTTTTGACAGATACCTCTGCTGCCTTCACCAGGTGAAATAGAAGATTGAAGTTGTTACTGTGACAACACATCATTGACTGGGACAACACATCATTGACTGTGACTGCCTCATATAAGTACTGATGGCTGCTACTGGAAGCATATGAGGCCCACTGCAGAAGCTACTCTCTTATGTGCTGCCGCATCATCTAGGACTCGGCGTGTAACAAACACTGCATCTCGACCTTCTCACTTTAGCCATTCTCGCGTGTAAGTCTTACACACTTCTGTTGCAGATAATTGATAATCGGTATCCATGCATCACTCAAAATGAGACCACCATCTCTTTTCCTGTTGTTGCTGCTCAGTTTTTTTCTCCAGCAATTCTCTAATTATAGAATCCTAGAAATACTCAGTCCATGCCAAAACTTGAGTCTTGTTAAGGTTTATTCTGTGAAAGTTTTCCACAGCATGGTTAGCTAACATGGACTTGTCAAGCTGTAGGAAGTGCAGATGTCACTTGTGCTCAATGTGGCATTCATCTATCATTCAAATAATTCACTGGAATATATTCTCTCATATTCACACAGGATTGATTAAACTCCAGGAAATTGTAGGCCTACGTCATCCTCTACCATACACATCATATCTTGTACAGTCTTTGACTTTATTTCTGGCCGCCACTGAAATATTCTATCACTCTTATTTTGCACAATCTGGCATTAATGTCATCCCAGGCAACAGAGACGCAATACTGGCTCCACCTCCTCGCAATTTCATTGATGGATATTTTATTCAGAGCCATCTATACTGCAGATTTTTCATTTCCTTAAGTCAATGCAGGAAACAATTGGCTAACAGGTAGGAATTAAGCTCCTCCCACTGACGATTCTTATTGGCAGAACAGTTCATCAACCTTCCATTACATTTCTATAATGCTTTACCAAAATTCAGATCTTGAAACATATCACAAAAGTTGTAATTAATGGGATTGCATTAAAGTGAGGCAGGAAACAGGCTCAATGCTATATATTACTATGGTTGATTAGCATAAAACTATAACGATTAAGATTGTTATACTCACTTTGATAATTCCTTCGGATAATATTTCACTCATATATCTGGTCAGTCCACAAACCAAGGGATAATCATGTTCCATGAGGTAGAATTTTTAGTACTATGAAACTATAGATACAAGAAATTATTTCGGAAGTGTCTCTCTCCAAGATGGATTGAATGAAACAGTCTTCCTTCGCTGCGTTGTATACACCTATACGAGGAAAGTGGCGCTGAGCGTGCAGTGGTCCTATGGTTAGCGTTCTGGGTTGCTGAGCGAGCGGTTCAGAGTTCAAATCCAAATAGTTATTATTATTATTTAATTTAGAAATTTATCTTTACTTGTATTTTCTTTTTAAGCGTACCGAAACTGCACATTGCTTATGAGTATAAGGTATCCATGATTCTTTCCTAACTGTGTCAGGGAATAAGATAAACATCTGCGAAACTACCCAATGTTTCGTAACTAATAGCCGACGTAAGCATGAAAGATTTGTGGCGGCAGAACTGAAGAAAATCTACACGGGTTTCTAGCCGCGCCGAAATCATATCATCTGTCCCTTTTCAAACGACACACATGTTTCCAAAATAATTATTTCACAGTAGAACGATCATCGCGTTTCAGAAGGAAATAATTTACAAGAGGAATTATTGCTCTCTTTGTAGGTGGACGATAATGATTATGCACTATATAAATAAATGAGAGTTAATCGTGTAGAACTAAATATTAGCACAGCAACAAATCAAACGACCATTGTCACTAAAAAATTTACAACCAGATTATTATCGTAGGACAAAAATAAATTCTTTTATAACTGGTATAAGTAATTAAAGTTAATTGAGAATCGGGCTTAAAGACAGGGAGTTCTGAAATTACCGTATTTCCCGTTTTCTACAGTGCTGTTAGTTGTTTCTGACACTATTACTTCATGATCTTTACAGCAATGGGATTTATTAAATACTGGGTCTAAATGCTCATTACTTAACAAGGCGTGAAATTACCTGCGTTATTCTAACATAAATAAATACAAGCATTTGGCGAATGAGGATGTCGCCGTTCGCGTGTTTGTTCTTTAGTCTCCGGTATAAAGTGGAACGCTCAAGTTTTGTCACCCGTCATAATCGACTCCATAATCGCCTAGGTCTCAAGGATTCAAACAAACACAGTCTACCGGTAAAGTAAGGTTGATGATGTCTAAAGACCGGAAGACCGAGCGTGGCGTGTGAGCGGTAACGTTCTGGCTCCAGGCAAATGCTGGGACGATTCTTATAGAAGGCCATGGCCATTCCCTACTGTAATAACTTCAACATCGATGAAACGTAAAGCAATAAACAAAAAAATAAGGATAGGGAGAAGGTATTGTTAATCGATTTCAAGCCAGCTGCGACCTACTCAATAAATTTAGCCTGCTCTTCTTCTTATGATTTTACGCCTCGTCGACATAGAGGTGATTATTGGCTGGATAGGAGTAGTGGCAAGGATTTCGGCCATGCCCTTGTAAAGAACCAATTCCGGTATTTATATGGAGTGATTTGGGGAAACTTTGGAAACCACAAATTTGGATGGCTGAACTTGGATTCGAACCTATGTCCACCTGAATAAGAGACCAGAACGGAAACGATTTTTTAGACGACCCACAGTTATTCACAGCACTGACAAATGCGTGTTCCGAAATGGTAATGATGTAGAAAAATAGATATTTGTTCAACCTCTAAAACGGTATATAATTTGATTCTTTATCTATGAATGCTTGGGAGACGTTACTTTTTGTATTGCCCTCATGCAATTAACATGGATTCCCACCGTATTTTCAGTTACCAGCTGTAAGTTGTATAATTGGGAAGCCAACAAAAACTTTTCCCAAATGTGCTGCTCGTGTTAAATTATTACGAGTATTATTTACGCGTTATAAAGGTATTCTTCCTTGTCGAAGGAAGTAGGAAAGTTAAGACTATTTCCTGGTAAGCGTTGTCATATTTACTTTCTGCGATGTTGCCACGATGTTCTGCCTAGTAGTAGCGCTGTAGCAATTTCCCTATACAAGAAATAGTGTCTCATAGCTGGACACACACATCGGCGAAATGAAAAATTATTTATGTTCCAGTCTCATCTAGAATATTTTCATTTAACTGATTACTTCTCTTGTAACAGTTTGATTCTTTATACAGATTACTAATCAATCACGGAATGCTGTATCTATATGTATATTTTTTCTTTGGTCATATAATTGATGAGGCACTAGATTCTGTAAGTCCAGGTGTCTGAGTGGTAACGCGCTGCGCGTGTCAACGTGATGGTTCTCGGTTCAAGCCCACGTGCTGTCAATTTTTTTTTTTTTTTTATTCTTTATCTCCTTTTCACTTGTTGCAAAATACATATCATATAAGAAAGTTTATATATGTTTCGTGGTCAATTGGAACAGTTGAAAAGAATCAAAATTAATGTTTTGGCTGAAATGAGAAAGTGTCAACTAATCAAGCGTCAGTAGGAACTGAAAGCCAGTTTTCCGATAAATTTAATTTAACCATTACGATTTGTGCCACTCAACATTACCAATTTTTTTCTAGTGCTGATGGCAAAGGCGGGAGATTGATGATTGGGGTAATGATGGCTGTTTAAAAATAAACAAGGACCTAAATCAAACTAATGTGCGGTATTTGTAGCTAATGTTCCTGTTGGATACAGTGGTATTAGCAAGCAAATCAGAATTGAAAATGTGAGTAGTTATTTTTACGAAAACAAAAAATCATCATTGACGAACAAAATGCTAATGCGAGGTTCCGTATTTAACAAAAGGCTGTTCCTACTAGTGATCAGTAATGATATAATTGATGTTTATGCTCAATATAATGACATGATAACCTTATTTCCAAAATCTGAAATTGCAGGTAAGAAAAAGGAAATTTGAGGAAGGAGGAAAGATAATGCCAGGCTGGTTATAAGTTGATGTTACCTTAGCTTCTGTCTCTGGTAATCCAGAGAGGATGGTACTGTAAGTGGCTCAGATTCGCGGATGCCATGCTGATCCCGGAATCTAGTGCGTTGTCTCGCGGTTCCACGAATCGTGTCAGGCCACGGGCAAAAGTGGTTTTATGAGCGTTATGTTTTTCTTGTGTTGCTTGTACACGGGACAGTGAAAACAGATAATACACTTAATGAGAAGCAAAAGCTACACATGTCTGCATTTTCATTGTTATTCTTTAGTAAAGTCATTATTAATGCAATGGCTCGGAAAAGATTAGTATTTAAGCAATGTAAAAAAAAAAAAAACGCCCTCTGTCTTTGAGAAGGGGATATTCCACAGTCCTTTGAGCAATTTCGTAATTTTTTCTATTTAAACCGGAATTTTTATGACTGGATCGTGAATGTGAATTGAGTACTGTCTAATGTCACTGCTAAACTTTAAACTTCATCCAATTCGTTCGGCTATGAATTAATGTAAATATATGATTTGTAATTGCGTTTAAACAGTACTGACAAATATTTTTAAAAGTGAGGCTCAAAATTTTTTGATATTAATAGATCATTCGAACATCCATATAATTCAATCAATGAAACAATACAGTTTCTAATCAATCATTCAAACTAAATATTATTGGAATAATTTCCTATTCGTTTGCTGAATAGTAACGCAATCAAGACTTAATTTAGAACTACTGGTATCTGTACGTAAGATCATAAAAAAAAGAGATGGCTAAATTTACTGAGCAGGTCGCAGCTGGCTTGAAATCTATTAACAATTCCACCTCCCTATCCTTATTTTTTTGTTTATTGCTTTACATTTCATCAATGTTGAATTTATTAAAGAAGGGAACGGCCATGGCCTTCTATAAGAATCATCCCAGCATTTGCCTGGAGCCAGAGCGTTACCACTCACACGCAACGCTCGGTCTTCTGGTCTTTAGTCATTATCAACCTTACTTTACCAGTAGACTGTGTTTGTTTGAATCCTTGAGACGTAGGCGATTATGGAGTCGATTATGGCGGGTGACAAAACTTGAGCGTTCCACTTTAGACCGGAGACTAAAGAACAATCACGCGAACAGCGACATCCTCATTTCCCAAATGCTTGTATTTATTTATGTTATTCCAAACAAAGAATAACGCAAGTAATTTCACGCCCTGTTAAGTAGTGAGCATTTAGCCCCAGTATTTAATAAATCCCAATGCTGTAAAGATCATGAAGTAATAGTGTCAGAAACAACTAACAGCACTGTAGAAAACGGGAAATACGGTAATTTCAGAACTCCCTGTCTTTAAGCCCGATTCTCAATTAACTTTAATTACTTATACCAGTTATAAAAGAATTTATTTTTGTCCTACAATAATAATCTGGTTGTAAATTTTTTAGTGACAATGGTCGTTTGATTTGTTGCTGTGCTAATATTTAGTTCTACACGATTAACTCTCATTTATTTATATAGTGCATAATCATTATCGTCCACCTACAAAGAGAGCAATAATTCCTCTTGTAAATTATTTCTTTCTGAAACGCGATGATCGTTCTACTGTGAAATAATTATTTTGGAAACATGTGTGT